>LNAC01000249.1:1698791-1818511 GCA_002007465.1 Ailurus styani
GGAGGAGGAGGAGGAGGAGGAGCAAGCGAAGTGAAAACAACAGGTAGAAGTAGCAAATTTGACTTCTCTTCAATCGCCCTGGGAAACATAATTACATTTTCACTAAAATGTAGTATCTGAAAAAACATAATATGATAATGATACAAATCTGAAGCAGAGAAGCTTATAAATGCTGATGACGTATTCTAACTTTAGCAATGAAATACCAAACTTTCCACTGAGGCCTGAGGCTGCTTATAACTTACTTTGAAAAAAAGCAAAAGTAAAAGCACAGGACTGTGGTCTAGCTGTTGTTGTTTCTAAGGAGCTGAAGGAGATAAAACAGAAAAAAAATGAATATTGGAGGTGCCCACATGTATCCCATTAAACTGGAACTTGGGCATTTGGCAACATAAGGAGAACACAACGCAGTGAAGAAGGGGTCCTTGCTCCTTGACAAAGGATGGCTTTGTAGGCCTGGTTCCCTCATGGAGAATGTGGCATCCAAGTAAAGTACCTTCTCACCCTTCCACAGAACTCTGACTTCTACTCACATTGAATGAGAATTCCAGAAAGGGCCTGCTTGAATCTCTCCTTTGCTTCTTCCATGTCTTTCTCATGGGCAGCTTTCTCGTTCACCAGGCGGCGAACATGGCTGTTGGCTGACTGGATCATAGAGTAGAAGTTGTTGGCGCTGCGACGGTTCACCTCTCCTCGTTCAATCCAGGTCAGCAAGGTCTGCACACCTTCTGAGAATTTGGAATCATCTGAAAAAAGAGGATTTTTCAAATCATCAGAAGTAACCATGTCTCTATCTATCCAACAGGCTGGCATGGAGACCACCATGGCTCATTGGAAGTGGTTGTTAAATGAACTGCAGAGGATGAGGAGCCATGTGTGCACCCATAGGCAGCAGGCAGGCAGGCCAGCTGAAAGGACGAAAGACCCCAAAAGTAGTCAGGCTGGTTGCAGTATATGAACAATTTTCAGAAAGAGAATTGTTTCTTCTTTTTAAAAAAACATTTTCTTTACTTACAGAAAATTTACTGATTAGAGTAAAAGCTTACTGATTAGAATTTTCACTTATTGCGAATTTCTTAACCTGTGTGTGTGTGTGTGTGTGCGCGCAGGTGTGTAATGTATGAAATAGCAGTGAGAAGACTTCAGAACCCTACAGTCATGTTTTTTTTTTAAAGATTTTATTTATTTATTTGACACAGAGAGAGAGAGAGATCACAAGTAGGCAGAGAGGCAGGCAGAGAGACAAGGAGAGGAGGAAGCAGGCTCCCTGCTGAGCAGAGAGCCCGATGCGGGCCTCGATCCCAGGACGCTGAGATCATGACCTGAGCCGAAAGCAGAGGCTTTAACCCACTGAGCCACCCAGGCGCCCAGTCATGTTTTTTTAATAAGGAAAAGTAAACCTGAATCTTGAGTTTAACTTGAATTTGATAGTGACTTTATCCTGGATCCATGAAATTATAGTGTTGGAAGGAGCCTTAAGAGTTACACTGGTAGTTCTTTAGGCATCAACACTTACATTTTTGACCTTTTATAGCATCACTCCTGCATTTAGTCCACAGCCCCAGGCTTTTCACTCAGTCCCAGTCACAATCTATTTTGATGGAATTCATTCTATTTCTACGTTTCTCTACATCCTGATTCTCTTGCCTGAGGAACGCTCCAAGTAGATTTCTGCAGCTAGTTAGAGTTGCTCCCTGACGTTAAAATAGTAGCACAGCTTACCCAAAGCTTCTGCTACAGCTTCCTGAGATAGGCACTTATATATTCTGTCAGAGGCTCCTGAGAGAGAGATCCATTAGCATCCCACTGAAGGCCTGTTCTAGGGCTTCCACATCCCTGTCTGGCCAGAAACTCTTATGTCCAGTGGAAATAGCTCTCACTGCGATTTTAACTTCTTGCCTCTGGCCATTTTTCAGAGTAGACATATAATGAGACATTTTTCAGTGTAAGCATCCCCTTTATGACAACTTTTTATTTCATTACTTGCATACAATCTGTATGTTTGCTGCTCATTTTTTTGCATGAGGTTCATACACCAGCACATTCAGTCTTTAAAAAAAGATCAGACTGACTTATTTGGTGTCCTATGAACATGACGTTTTACCAATGCTTACACAGAAACAATGGTACGTTCTGAAAAGCTGGAGTGGCTGAAAGCATCGGTAAACCAGCTTTTCTGAATGTACCATTGTTTCTGTGTGTCTACTCTGTGTCTCTCTTCTCTTACAGGAAGATGAAATCAATCCAAATTAAGGATTTCTTAAATGTGTGAATCCCTTAGGCTATATGTTGCAAACAAGTTTGGTGAATGAGACCTATTTGAAAAGTGGAATTAGCATCGTGCTGAGTCTAGAGCACAAGAAGCAGGGAAAATTCATACCATTAGAGCTGGGTTGGTATCATCAACAAGATCAATAGGACACCAGCGTTCATCCAATAAAATCTATTTGGAGAATGAAGAAGACTTGATTTGAAATACTACCACAGGAGACTAGGCAGGGCAATTAATGTTAAATTAGAATAATGGCTCTGAGAGTCAAGCTGGGGAAACAGGAACAAAAACTAAAGGGAGAACCATCTGATTTAGTAATGTCTCGAAGTCTCCATAGTCACCATATGAAATAAGTTGGCCATTTTAAGTGATTAAAGAAGTTGTCTTTTGGTTGGTGGTAACTAAGTCTCTGAGCAACTAAGAATGGACATTGTGACCACACTCTGGGTCCCCATTTTCTCATCTGTGAAAAGAGAATTTTTACCAGAGTTTTCCAGGGTGACATCAACTTCTATCATTCAAAACTAACTTGTTATCTACAATGAAATGGGGTGCTGACAAGTCCCAAGTCATGAATCACAGTTAAAACTTTCTGATGTGGAAAAGTGGGAAAAACACATCTTGTCCTAGTCATCTTATGTATGGGGAGAGAAACGCCATCTCTTGAGGCAGTGAAGGAGGAGAGACACAAGTGTGAGGGACAAACTTTTCTGGTTCTTCAGGTACTAGGTACACCTCTCTATCTGCAAAACTCCCAACACAAGAAATGCCTAGAATCCATTAGTGGGAAATTCAAAGGATAACTGCCAACAATACAAATATATCTATTAAATTTCCCCAAAGAAAAGAGTTCTTTTAATCACAAAGCTCAAGTGCTTTCTGTACCTTTTAGTTTTTCAGCAACAATGCTGCATTCGTGATCTGAATAGTGGACCACTGGTGGTGGGGATAGTGGGCGCAATCTTTCTTCTTCCATCCTTCTACGGTGGCGCTCCTCCCTTGCGAGCATACGCTGTTTGCATTCCCACTCATACAGGTCATCTCGAGCCTGTGCGAAATCAACATGGAGCCGGCCTGTGTCCTTCTTGTCAGTGCTAGATCCCAGGCGAATGCGGTAACCTAAGTGCACAAGAGGTAGAGAGAGTAGTACAAGAGTAGCTCAGTGGGTGAACAGCTGTTAAGTACTTTTCCAAGTTCAGTGCTTCCAAAGTGGTTGTAGCAGTTTCAAGTGGCCATAGAACCTTAAATTCTATCCCCACTACTAGCAAGGTGAATTATCAAAAGACTTGGAGCATAGCTTCATTTCCGATCACAGTTTACTATCCTACGGGTTGGGTCAATCTTGTTCATAGGAGTTCTATTCCTTCATCTGCCACCCTACCTCTGACAGAGGGAGGCTCTAGGGGTAATGGTATTAAGAATGAGCCTTATATGGCACCATGGGTTGGGAAGAATGGGAAAAGTAGCCTCAAACTGTGGTGTCTTTTGATAACTTCAGAAGTATCAGTCATACCACTACATAGAATTTTGATAAAATTTAAATGGATCAGCTTGACATTTCAATCCCCCAAATTCCTTCCTTGGTGTATTTGGCAACCCTGAACCTTTTTTTTTCTGGGAAAAATGGATATGATATGGAGTGGTATATGAGCCAGGTGATATATAATTTGGGATCCTTAAAAAAAAGAGGTAGTGTGCTTGTAATCTAGTGGTATAAGATCAGGATTCAGAAAACCAGGTTCAAGTTCATACTTCCACTTTTTGTGCCAGCTGTACTACCCAAGTTAAATCTATTAACAAAAATGTGAAAAACATTTATTAAGTTTTTATTAACTTTTTAAGTTTCAGAAGCTGAGCTAGCTGCTTCCACACACATTTATCTCACTTCATTCTCAGCATAAACCTGCAGACTAATTCCTGCTTTAAAAAACCACAAATATGGAAAATATATATGAAACAATGGTATTTAAGATATTGGACATTGGGCATTGAAGACAGAGATCATTGAGAGACAAGAAGCAAATGAAGTGATCCCTATGATTTTTCCAGTTTATTACATGGAGAGAGTTTCCAGGCCTTGGGACAGGGAGGGGAACTCACTTAAGGCATCATGGTGATCTCCCTGAATTGAAGAGACTGAACTAGGAATCCAGGGAGACTATGGCAGACAGAGTTTATATGGCAGAGTACTGGAAAGAAGAAAGCTATACAGAGAAAGAACTTCAGAGATCTGAAGAGGGTCCTCTATTATTATTTAGCTGCACATTGATGTCTGTGTGTATGTGTGTGTGTATATGGGGAAACTACCTATGCATTAGAGGTATCAAGAGTAACATGTCATAATAATTGACATACAATGAAATTCAGGGAACAGTTTCTTTTCCTACAAGCCAGAGCAGGGAAAAAATGAATAATTCACAGAGTATTGAGTAGAGTAGTCAGAAGGGTTTTGCCTTAGTGGAGAAAAATGAGCCCTAGACTAAATTCTGCTCTGGTTCTGTTGAACAAAGCTTAAAAAACAAGACCTATAAAAAAAAAATAAATAAACCCCCCCCAAAAAAAACAAGACCTAAAAGGAAGAAAATTTTTCCAAGTTCCTTAACTGCATCCGAGAACAAAGTTCAAGAATATTTATAGGAATGAAAAATATCTGGTACCCAATATGGTAAAATTCATAATGGTTGGTATCCAATAAAAAAATTACTCAATATTCAAAGAAGCAGGAAAATCACAAGAAAGATTTAAAAAATCAACCAATCAAAACAGACCCAGAAGTGACACAGATAATATAATTAATATATAAGGACATAAAAACAATTATTATAATTGGATTTCATATGCTTAAGAAATTAGAGAAAATGTAACCATATTAACTAGCAACACAAAAGACATAAAAAATAACCAAAATCAAATTTCTAGAGATTTGAAGTGCAATGTCTGAGTTAAAAAAAATTCACTGAACAGGACCAATGGCAAATAAGACACTGCAGAAGAAAAGATTAATGAACTTGAAGACACAGTAATATAAGCTATTCAAAATGAACTATGAAGGAAAAGGACTGAAAGAAAATGAACAGAGTACCAGTGAGATGTGGGACAACTTCAAGGGGCCTACTAAAGCCTAACTGGGGCCCTGACTGGAGAGAGGGGAGGGAATAGAAAAAACATTTTGGAGAAATAAGGACAGAAAAATGTCCAAATTTAATGAAAACTCAGAGATCTAAGAATTTCAATGAATCTCAAGCACAAGAAGCATGAAGGACATTATACCAAGCATATAATAATCAAATTTCTCAGCACCAGTAATAATAAAAGAGAGTATCTTAAAAGCTTCCATAGACTTAAGACATGTGCAGAGAAATAAAAAGATAACATCATATTTCTTGTTGGAAACAATACAAGCAAGAAGATAATGAAGTAACATCAGAGAGGAAAAAAAAAACTGTCCACCCAGAATTCTACATCCAGAGAATATCTCTTTAAAAAGGAAAGGCAGAATAAATTCCTTTTGATACATACAAATGCTGAAAGAATTAATCAGGAGCAGACTTGTACTATAAACATTATTACAGGAAATTCAAGCACCGGGAAAATGATACCAAATGGAAATTTGAGTCTATACCAAGGAAGGAAGAGCATACATAATATATGATTCCATTTACATGAAACTCTAGAAAATGCACAGTAATCTGACAGACAATGGAGCAGTGGTGGCCTGGGGAGAAAAGGGTGGGGTAGGAGGAAGGGATCACAAAAGGAGTATGAAGGAAGCTTTTGAGGGAGGTGAGTATGTCTATTATTTTGACTGCAGTGATGGTTTCACAGCTGTATGTATGTGTCAATAAAACCAAACTGTATTTTTGAAATACGTGAATTTCATTGTATGTCAATTATTATACTTCAGCGAAGCTGTTATAAAGAAAAATGCCCCTTAACACTAAAACCACTACACATTCTTTTGATAAAGAGGAAGAATAAATACATTTCATAAGCACATTTTTTCAGGGCTCTTTACAATTTACAATGCACTTTCACACTTAGTCCTCTTATTTGATCATCTGAGCCATCAGAAAAATGGCTATTAATGATTACTTTGCCTATTCTCCTAGGATCATGGAGAGAATCAAACAAGAGGATGATCTGAAAGCTTGGTATTAACAACAGATACTGTGATGCTGTGAGATTGGTACATCGTGCACAATGCCAGCTCCCTAAGATGCTCAAACTCCAATAGAAAAAATGTTTATTTCTATATTCCCAGCCCTTTTCTAAAGGATTTTTGTTTGTTTTAACCAGTCATCCAATTCAGGACATTTTTAGCACTTATGAGCTTTCAGGGAGTGGGTTCAAATTTAAAGGGCAAAATTTAGTTATTTTCACATCACTGAAGATTGCATTCCCCTTTTCCCTGGCAGGCTGGAGAATGTTTCCAGGACATAGTTGTTGCCAGAGAGCTGATTTCAATGGTGTTTGGATGGATACATCCTGAGCAGCATGTCATCTTTTATGTACAACTCTTCAGAGTTTTGCAAGACCTTTTAGTTTTTATTAAAACAGCCTACTGTAGAATACTCTATTATCATTCCTCAGTGCTGTCAAATCTTCTGTACATTTTACAGCACTTAGCAAATATAATAAGAGTATGCTACATCTCAATAGCCAAATTATGGAAGCAGCCCAAGTATCCATTGATAGATAAATGGATAAAGAAGAAGTAGTATAGTCCAATGTTCATAGCAGCAATGTCCACAATAGCTAAACTGTGGAAAGAGCTGAGATGCCCTTCAACAGACAGATGGATAAAGAAGATGTGGTCCATATACAATGGAATATTAGCCATCAGAAAGGATGAATACTTAACTTTTGCATCAATATGGATGGGACTGGAGGAGATTATGCTGAGTGAAATGAGTCAAGCAGAGAAAGTCAATTATCATATGGTTTCACTTTCTTGTGGAACATAAGGAATAGCATGGAGGACATTAGGAGAAGGAAGGGAAAAATGAAGCGGGGGGGGATTGGATGGGGAGACGAACCATGAGAGACTGTGGACTCCAAGAAACAAACTGAGGGTTTTAGAGGGGAGGGGGTGGGAAGATGGGTTGGCCCGGTGATGGGTATTAATGAGGGCATGTATTGCATGGAGCACTGGGGGTTATATGTAAACAATGAATCTTGGAACACTACATCAAAAACTAATGGCAGGGCACCTGGGTGGCTCAGTGGGTTAAAGCCTCTGCCTTCGGCTCAGGTCATGATCTCAGGGTCCTGGGATCGAGCCCCACATCGGGCTCTCTGCTCGGCGGGGAGCCTGCTTACTCCTCTCTCTCTGCCTGCCTCTTTGCCTACTTGTGATCTCTCTCTATCTGTCAAATAAATAAATAAAATCTTAAAAAAAAACCTAATGGCATACTGTATGGTGACTAACATAACAATAAAAGATAATAAAAAATAAAAATAAAGGTAGTAAAAATAAAAAAAGAAGTAGTATATACACAATGGAATATTATTCAGCCATAAAAAGAATGAAATCCTGCCATTTGCAATGACATGGATGGAGTTAGTATTATGCTAAGTGAAATAAGTCAAAGAAAGACAAATACCATATGATTTCACCCATATGTGGAATTTAAGAAACAAAACAAATAAGCAAAGGGGAAAAAAAAGAGAGACAAACCAAGAAACAGACTCTTAATAATAGAGAACAATCTGATGGTTATCAGAGGGGAGGTGGGTGGGGGATGGAGGGAATAGGTGATGGGGATTAAGGAGTGCACTTGTTGGGATGAATTCTGGGCGATGTATGGAAGTGCTGTACAATATAGTGTACACCTGAAACTAATATAACACTATATGTTAACTAACTGGAATTAAAATTAAAAACTTAAGAAAAAAGGAATATTCTACATCCTCTTCCTCCTCTTCTTCACTATGTTACCAGCCTCCTTTTTAAACCTTCATTATGTTTTCCCTGGCATGTTGCAACAGGCATCTAACTGACCTCCCTTCCTCCTAGATACTGGGGATTCAAAGTTAAATAAGACACAGTCCCTTCCCTTGAGTTCATACTCTTGTCAGGGAGACAGATGTGGAAAGAGATAGTTCTAGCATAGTGCTATAGGCGTCATGCTAGGAGGAAACATTGGGTACTGTGGAAGTGCTAAGAAAGGGGTGCAGAAACCAGCTTGGGGCACAGTGAGGAGAGAAGTCAGAGAAAGCTTTCCAGAAGAGGTTATGCTTGAGCTATATGTTTGGGGTGTGAGGATGTATATATGGCAGGTGGGATGGAATAGGTAATTACAGTCAGAGGAAAAAGCATAAAGCACCATGGCACATTCTGAGAACTAGAACTAGCTTAGTGTGGTTAGGACATGGTATGTAAGGGAAGTACTGAGAGATGGTGTTATGAGGTAAGACAAATAATCAAGGCCCTTAGATGTGACAAGTAAGGAGTTTTGGATAATGGAGACAACTGGGAACTATTAAAGAACTTTAAAGTAAGAAGTTGGGTGCAAACATTCATTTTCTATCTCTGAAGGCAAGAGGGAATACCATTAAGCCTAAATGTTATTTGCCACAAATGCAAACACACTGATCTGCAATCTCTGCATTGTGCCTGGTAGACATACTGCTCATAACTAAATACCTACCAGAAAGATAAAGGGCTTTGTCCACCATGTATTCCTCAGCAAAGCGAATGTGACAAAAGTTCTTTTTGCTCTTCCGAATAGCAGTGATTTCTCCACATTGTTCAAACACTTCCACGATGATCTGCTCTGTCCCATTTTCAGGCAGGCCACCCACAAATACTGTTTTGCACCCTGGTGGTCGTTTTCGAGTTGTAGGAGGTGGAAGATCTGAGTGGAATTGCAAAATTACATTAAATCAAATTAAAAATTGAATTACAAAATTAAGATGTTTTCTTGGGACAGACCTCTTAGAAATCTAACATGTCCCAGAGATAGCTGTATGGTCCCCATCAGACTTTGGCCCAAATGCTGGAGCATGTAGCCTCTAAGGCACTCATCTCTGCTCCACAGCACATGGAAATAATTTTATTCAATGTTTTGGTGACCTTGATGCCTAGATGATAAAGACTCAGACTTGTCTGTCCCATCCAGAGTTCTTTAACTCTGTTCTTCACTTTTGTTGTGACAACTCAGCTATGCCCAAATTTCAGTCATTTTTGCTAAGAAGACTGTTGGGGGGATAGCCCACTCACTTTAAATTCTTACTTTCTGGAATTCTCGGAACCAAGGTCCTTGAGAGAAGGGTTGTTTAATTCAGTTTGTAGTTACTAAATTCTCTGTTCATGCTTACTGAAAGAACTGTTTCAGAATTAATTTGACAATGGTGGGATAAACATTTACAAAAATATTTATGGGTACCAGAATGATTTGGCTGACAAACTCAGCCAGACTATAAACCATCCTTTCTAGGTTTTTTGTCTTTTGATACCAGGGAGTCCTTCTTCCAATTTCTGGCTGGAGAGGTGAGGTCCAGAGTCAATCCTGCAGCACTAAGAGGGAAGTATGAAAGAGAGCAGAGAAAGTAAGCTCGTCTAGGAAATCATTAACTAAAGTGAGATAAATTTGGCTATAGAAAGTCATTAAAAACCTACTTAATGGATGATTCTCCCTCTGATAAAAAAATATGCTTTCTACTCACTCATCTTATACATAAAGCCTGTTGTATTTTCCAGCCCTGTCTTGCTATTTGTATGTATCCAAGCATTTTCTGAGCAAAATTCTATAGTTCACAGCCCAACAAAACAAAGCGTGATGGTCAAGGGTATTTTTTTAGTGTTGGTTTTGTATCTGCAAGGATTTATTTTGTGTAATCCATTCTTTCCATTTAGCTCTTTACAATAATTCTCCCAGCTCAAGATTTGGAGAGCTCAACTAGTGATTACAGCTCCCATGCACAAATAAATGAGTCTCACTTGTAGATCAGGCCAAGATCCCCACTTGACACTTATCCAAGTTGGCAAGTGTATGATTTAGGAACCTCCTTGGGTATGAGCATCTCTAGCTTCCTCCTTTTGCTACCACTGTCTGTCTTATCAGTGTGGCTCAGAATAATCAGGTTCTCATGATGTTCTCTTCCCCTCTATTTAGTCAATAAAAGGGGTAAAGGGATTCAAGGAACTTATAAAGTTTCTGTTAATTCAAAAAATTTCTGTCATTTCAAGAACTCACTGTATTGGTCTTTTGTTCCATAGGAGAAGTTTAAAAGGAAAAGGAAGATAATATAGTGAACAGGAATCTGCAATGTCTTAGTAATAGGCACTGGCATAATTTTATTTTAGCCAAAAAGGAAAAAAATTAGGTCCAGAATCTCTTGAGACTTCTGCTTCTGAATTTTTAAGAAATGGAAGGATTCTAATATCACACCCCTACAGTGATTCTCAACTTTTACAGCACATTAGAATCAACTTGGGGGTCAAACAAACAAAAAATCCTGAGCCCACTCCAATGAGTGATTTAATTATTTTGGCTGCAGCCTGTGTATTATTTTTCAGGCAACTCTAATCGTAGCTAGGATTGAAAATCACTGACCTGGTCTAAACGTCTCACATTATGGAGAAAAACCTGAGCTGAGTGAGGCTGAGTGACTCATTCAAGGTCACCAAATTAGAAAGAGAAGGAACATGAACTTGGAGCAGGCAAACGTGGATTTAAACCTTAACTTAATCACTGTCTGTAGGACTCTGTGAAGATTATATAACCTCTGAGAACCTCATTCTTTCATCTGTAAAATAGGGATACTGTCTTCTATCTTACAAGGGTTTTTGTAGGATAATAATCTACTGTCTAGATTGCAAGTGGTACAATGCCTAGCACTTGATGGGTTCCCAATAAATAGTAATTACTGTAGTGTTATTATTATTATTTACTGTTATAGAACCCAGGTTTCCTGATTATCAATCTGAGGCTTTCTAAAGCCCTACCACAAGTCTGGAGTGGAGTGGTAGCATAAGACCTGGACTTCTAAATACCCAGCTCTTTGCTTTATCCAGATCTTCAGATAAGGTTTGGTTTGGGAAGGAATCACTCTTCTCAATAGAGTAAACTACAGCTGCGAAGACACATATGGTTTTGATCATGGAACACAGAGCCATGTTTTCAAATCAAGGGCTTTAGCTGAAAATCCTGTTTTAGAATCCTTCTGAAATTTACTATTTAAGGAATTTGATGGTAAAGAAACTTTATGTGGAGCAAATGATCACCTTTTAAAATTATTTAAGTTTGCTTAGTTAGGTCTACTTTTTGGTCCACTGAGAGAATCTAAGGAATGTCTGGTTATTGCCACAGTTATATATAACACTGAAAATACAAAGGCTTTTTCCTTTAAAAATTCTGTGGGATTTAAACATTCCGTGATGAAGCCATCACCCTATTCAGGTGCTGTGATTATTCTGTGGTAACTGCTAAGTAAGAAAGCATAAAAGCCACTAAGAGTGGGGTCAAGAATGCTGGGGTTTATTTATTTTCTTGGGTAAATGTAGAAAGCCTCTTTGATAGCATTTGCTGAGATTTAGGTGTATGCCACTCAACAAGGCAATGGGCTGTACTATCTTCCTTAATGGATAGTACTTGTACTTTAATTAACAGCTCAAAGCACTTTGTTGTCTGGGCCTGATTTTCTAATCCCACTGAAATACAGTGTTCTGGGCACAGCAAAGATAACTCCATAGGAGAGCAAATTCAAAGTCTACCTATTAATCAGGTAATGTGCTAAATTCTTCTAACACCCCAACCATTTTTTCAGATAAAGAAGAAAACTTCATGTAAAAATGATTCAAGATAACTGAGAATAATTTAATTTCTGGTAATGGAAAAGGAGGAGCTTCTAGCAACTCTAATTACAACTAAGCACCTACTCTGGGGAGCTCTTTTGGGGTAATCAGCATTAAGATCAGAGTCACTGCTGATCTTTGAGAAGTAAAGCAGGGGGCACCATGGAAGACCTATAAATCACTTGCATGTATCTTGCTTTTCAAAGGAGTGTCACAGATCACTCCACTGGTTTGCCAGAATTTATGTACTAGAAAGTTTTTGAGTTGATTTTATTAGACAGTCCAAGACTGAAGGCCCCCTAGACAATCAGCAGGGGTCAGATATATTTTAATGTAGTTCCAAGTGATTGTAAATAACCAGAAGACTGGTGAATCAATTTCCCCACTTTCTCTAATTTTCTTTATAGAACCCAGCCCTAGGGAGCCAAAATGAGGTTGGCCTGCTTTGAAATAGTGAAGTAAAAAAAAATTTTTTTTCTGGCCCCTGGGTGCTTTCCCACATCCCATGGCAGGTGATAGTCCACCATTTATTCCACGTTTCCTGTTAGCTGGACAGTAGACTCAAAATGCAACCTCTCCATGCAGAAGGTCTATCAGCTGAAGTGGGAGGAAAACCAATAGTGTCATATCCTGAAAGCCAAGTATAGAAAGTATACCAATGAGTGAGGAGTAACCAACAGTGTCATATAGGGCTATTAGGTCAAATAGGAAGAGAACTGAGAATTGACTACTGAATTTAGTACTATAAAGTCACTAGAATTCTTATACAAAGGGTATTTTGATAGAGGGGTGGGGCAAAAGCATAAATGAAGAGGATTTAAAGGACAATCGAAAAGAAACTGGAAACATCTAGTAAAGACGACTTTTGTACAGAAATGCAAACTCCTCTTCTCTTTTAAATTTTGAAATGTTGGAATTCCTCAGGGCACTCTGTTTGTCATCCTTTCTTGATCTATATAGTCTCTCTAGTGGTCTTGGTCATTCTCACACTTTTAAATGACGTGTTGTTTCAAGAAGGATGAAGGGGTCACTAGTATTAAAAATAGCAGACAGAAAAAGTAATTGAAGGGGTAAAAATTATCCATTGGACTTAGCACCCAATATTTAAGTGAAAATGCATTAGAGCAATGAATGATTAACTATTGTTTTAATTTCAGGATCTTCCACATGGAAATGTTCCAGGAGAAGATAGGTTTGTTCTTGGGCTGGAGAGGAATATGATACTGGGAAGCAGTTGAACTTGTCTAAGGGGTGGGTAAGCGGCAAATAGAAATGATGGATCGAAGACAGTCACAAGAAGCATACCAGTGAAAGGTTTTTGAAGTCAGGAGCTGGACTTGGCATTTGTGGGCAATGGGAGCCCCAGGACTTTTGGGTTCTGTATATGTGACAAGCACCTGGATGAAGTGTCAGGTGAGAGAAGGGGTAAGGAATTGATGGTAAAGATACTTTCTAACGAAGCAAGACATAAACAGATTCGATGGCTGCATAAAGAGACTGTGAGAGTCTCCAAATCTCAGGACCTTATTGCTTGAGCAGCCACTGAGTGCAAGAGAATATACCAGAGACAGAGGCCAAATATACCAGAGACAGGCTAAGCACTAGGATTTATAATCAAGGCCTTAGCAGACAAGGTTGGTTGGCTCTGGAGAAGATAAGGGATTCAGGCATACCAAATCCCTCTTCCTATCATGCCTTCACAGTCTGGGGTGTTAACAAAATCATACTTGCCATGTTTTCAGCACAGAACTAAGGGAGTCTTCTTCATTAGCGTTTCCTCCTGTACAATTAACCTGAGACCCCTTGTAACAAAATCCAAGTTCTAAATAGGAAATAGAGCACCAGTTTACTTTAAACTGTGTCAGGAGGGTCCGTTTTAAAATCAATCCAAAGCCAGGTTCCTTCCCAGAAGCCATGATTTTACTGGCACTGATTTCTCTGTCCATATTCTTAACATATGGATGAAGAACTAAAGAATTGAGCCATGAAGGTAAAATGTTCCCTTTCACTCTGTGACCCTTCTAGATCAGAACTGCGAAGGCATGGTGTAGGTGGGGAAAGATAAACGTATTTGAGAGATGTCTGTCTCTTTCTTTTCTAGAGACTATCAAAAAATTAGAGCCTCTTAAAAAAAGTCAGAGCCTCTTTAAGCTGTGTGTGTCTGTATTCCTTTAAAGACTGCTCAAAAATGTGGTCTCTGTGTTATATACAAGGTATCTGTTATTCTTTGGAAATTCAGCAACTGAATAGCCTGATAAGTCATCACTTGTACTCAACCTAGATATTACAGGTTATAAACCATCCTGTTACAGTGGACTTGATTGAGACAATGAAAGCCTAATGCAGGCTGATTATATAATAAATGGATGATTAAACCAGCAGGATTCTACCTTTACATACATAGGAGGTTTTAATACTGGAAATGCCTAACTTCGTGGCTTTTGAAGTGAAAAAAGGTAGTATCAGTGATGCACAGCTTTCTCTAATCCAAGAGCAACACGTGGGAAGAAAGGGAAAAAAGTCTGCTGCCCATCTGTAAGGACAGTGGCAGTAAAAGTAAGAGACAAGTGTACAACAGTGTCATTCATTCACCTAGACAGTAAACACAAACCCAGGAATGGCCACTTGAGCTGGCAGGTAAGGCCTACTAGACTATCTTATTTTCCATTCCCTAATTCTCCTGTGACATACTAGCTCTTCTCCTAATTCATTCCTCTGAGATGCTAGCCTCCTAAATTTCTTATTGGCCTAGAAGGAAGTACCCTGCTGACGATCAAGTTCAAAGACCCGAAGAAGGCATTGAGAACATTTTTCACTAGCAAAAGGGACCAAGGTGATTTGTCTAACCAACCCCAGCTGATTCTAAAATCCTCTTGGTTATGAGCAGACTATCCTAAGTAGAATCTGGGTCCCTGCCAGGGCCTGATTCCATGATTAACTGATTCCTATGTAAGGTAGGAGATAAAATAGTTGTCTGAAGTCACATGCCAAAAATTATGTTTATTTTGATAAAGCAAGTTCATTTACTTTATGGCCTGAACCCTTGAATGTGTCCCTTAACAGCTTTAATCTCAGCACTGTGGTAGCAGCTCCCTTAAGTAGGCCACCCAGCACCACCACTGGAATTGTGGAAAAAGCTTTAATGAGGCTTAAGTCAGGTGCAGAAATAACTTCAGATTGCTTAAAGTAAATAAAGCCCCAAACAGATACAGAAAAAAAAGTCTGAGTCAATTATTGCTGTTATATTTTAAGTGAAATATATCTACCATATCTTTGCAGATGTTTTTAAGAGTCTAAGGAGAAACCTATTCATTACTGACAAGATAGATTCCCTAGACCATTTCCACATGAATTTCATTGACTGGATGGATGCAAGTGGTTTGACTTAGTCTCAGTATTCCTCTTTGCCCTCATTGCAAGTTAAACCCCACCCCACTGTCTGTTGCAGCCCGTAGTTGAATAGCAGCAGTTTGAGTGATGTGTGAATAGCTGGTAGCAGTGGAGGATTCTTAGCACCAGATGTATATTCTCATGTGCCTCAGGTGGGCTCAGACATACTCTACTACTGCCATCATCAGCATGTAGGCCAGTTATGAAAAAGAGAGTCTATAAATGACAGTGTTGAACAATTTGTGTCAGGTGTCTCTTTCTGTATGAACACACTTGAATTCCTTCCCAGATGGCATTGGAAACACATTTTATCACTTGTACTGCAACCAGCACACAGAAATCTACTGTTCTGTGCATAAAATTCAGCCATGCCTAGTAAGAGAAAAATTTCCTGTCTTCTGTTTTCTAGGTGAAGCTTCTATACATACATCTATGAAGCCCTTGGGTATTCTTTTGAAAAAGAGTGCTCCTAGACACCAAAACATTGTGACTTGTATGGAGGAAAAGCAGAATATTACTTGGATTTGGAGGAAAAAGCGTGCAGCTTTTACAGTGTATGATCTCTTTTACTACTAGCATATCTGGTGGAATTGGAGGAGGCACTATTCCTAAGCCAGGCATCATTGGAGTTATTGGTGGAATTCCAGTCATCATTCTAAGAGCAGGATCAAAATCTAAAAAAGGAGAGAAAAGAGAGAATAATAAATGACACCAGGCAAGGTCAAGTGGAGGCAAACTTATAAATTTCAAACCAAGTCTTTCTAAGACAGAGGCAAAATATTTAAGAAAACACGGTATTAGCATTACCAGGTCTTAAATATTATATTCTACTTGCACATTTTCCTTTTGGGATAAGACTGTTTGTTTTTGCTTGACCAGTCTGTTTATATCTCATTTTGATATCCAAGGCCTTTCACACTATGACTGTGCCTTGTTTGTTGATCTTGCCTTCCACTAGTTCCCAATGCACACTCTCCACTCCATTCGGACAAGGCTTCTTGCTCTCCCTTGTAACACTTCTTGTCTTTTTGTGGTATAGCATGGTATTAAGAGCATACAATCTGGGAATCAGGCAGACCTGGTTTACTTAGCAGGATGAATCTTTTGAACCTCCATTTTCTCATTTGCAAACCCTAATTTTACAGGGAGCTGTGACAAATAAACAAAATGATGAATGTAATATGCCTAGCATAATGTATAGCACAAAAATACTCAATAAATAACCATTCTCCGTGCTTTTGTTCATGTTGTTCTTCTTTCCTGGAATCATTTGAGCCTCTCCAAATTCTCCCCATACTTCAAGCCCTGCCTTAAAGAACTCTTCAAGGGCACTCTCCCTGAAGAACTTTTTCTAGATAATTCTGGTTCATTCTCAATTTTGTGTTGAAAAACTGTTTTGCCTCTGTTGCCACTGAATTTTATTTTATTTTTCATCATCTTTTCATTCAGGGATGCTTCTAGGATGTTTAGGGGCCATCACAAATGTTTTCTGTGGGGTTCATCTATATACACAGTTCGATTTACCCTAAATCAGCATCAACACTATTCAGTGGCATAATTTCATGAGATACCATGAAAGAAATGCCACATCAGGCAGCTAGAGTGATTTACTTACCAGGCTACCTTCCTGGAACCAAGATTCTGGGAAGACTCCGTAGGCAGGAGTTCCAAAGCTTCTTGGAGAATCTGGCTGACTCCAATGTAGGGTGGAGGATTGGAGAGTGCCCCAAAGGGGAGAAAGGAGGACTGGGGTCCACATAGGTTCAGTATGAGATTGGGACTCCTTCCTTAGACAACACTGCAAGTCCTGGTCAATTCCAGGTAATGAAGAGGAACTTTAAAAACTTCAGGAAAGGTTCTTCTTAAGATTAGAACCTATATAGGACCTGTTATGGACTCAGGGGTCCTACCCTGATCACACTATCTACCTGGCTGGTCCTTAGCACCAGATAGGGACTTAGAAAATATCAGGGCAGGCATTTCAAAGCATGAGGTCCCCTGAGATGTGGGCCTAAGGCAAAGATGCTACTTGCCTGGGTCTAAGGGTGGTGGTGATTTCATTTAAATTTTGTCTCTATATTGAAATACAAGTTCCTTGAGAGAAGGGAATGCATTCTACTTCCTTATTTCCCCACCTCTTACTGCTGTCCTCTGCTACAGAATGCACAATGGACTGCAAACAAAGTATTGCATAAGGAGTTCTGATAATGTAGGGGTAGTTGCAGTAGCACTAGCAGGTCTGACTCCCAAAAACCTTACTCTGCTCACCACAGAGATTTGAGGGGGCAATGCCTATAAGCATGTCCTCAAGCTGGCTCTGAATCCCCTGGGTGGCTCTCTAAGATATTAAAGGGGGTAGATCTAAACAGGGGCAAGAATCTGTGGTCCCCTAGAGAAGCAGAACTTTAGGTACAATAGGTCCAGTAGGGGTAAGTCTTATAACCAGGCAGATAGGCAGGTGGGTAGCACATGTGCATCTTCTATTGCAAAGTCAGCCCATAAGAGCTAAGGCATTCCCTATCTTCCCAAATGCCTGTCATGCTGAAATATCAAGACCCCAGATATTTTTGGGAAGAAAAAAAATGTCTTCCAAGAAATTAGAAGAAATTTTATTTTTCTGAAAACAAATTTACTTTTAGCTCTCACATGTCAGCTCACTTAACATGCAATTGTACACATGCATGTGAATGTGTGTGTACACACACACACAAACACACACTCACACACAAACGCTCCCTTCCTTCCTCCCTGTGGCTCTCATATCTCTAGTTTCCTCCACATACTAGTTATATGACCTTAAGGAAGGTTTCTTAATCTCTGGTAACATAGCACTATTTCTTTTTTGATAAAAGTGGGGATAAATGATGACATTTAGCTCAAAGGATGAAAGGACAGAACAGATATGAAAACCTGTGGCATGATAGGTGGTAGTCTTGATAGGTAAGTTTCTGTCCTTCCATTCAGAACATGCACACACATATCAATAAGTTCACTTATTCAGGCATTCATTCCCACATTCCACAAGCATTGGTGATAGCTTTTTATACATAAGGCTCTATCAGGTAGGGGCCCGGGGTCCAGGTCTTCCTTTCCATCTTGGAGGACTTAGGTCCCTGATACCCTGTGTTTCCATGTTGTAGAATAACAGCACTGTGGTTAAAAATGCCATTTGTGTCTTTGGAAAATTTGATTCCTTGTGTATATGATTTTGGAAAAATTGTTAACATTATCTCACCCATTTACAAAGTAACTGTTAATTTTCAGTAGGAAAAGATCAGACTAGATTGTGTGCCAACTAAACAATTCCATCTATTTTTCCCCTCCAACTGAAATGTTTGTCTTCCTTTTATTGTTCTGCCTGCCTCCTCATTTTTATTCATATAGCTCTGTCACTCACACCTCTACCTTACAACAGATTACTGAAACGTCAGTTCATTAAGCAAGTTCTGCCGCTTCGGCTGAGAAAGAAATGCCCGTCTCCATGTACTGTCTACTAATAAATGGAGACAAACAAAAAACAAATACACAGGATAAATATAACTCCTGACTGATGTACTCACCACTCTGTTTTATGATTACATTACTATTTTATGAAATTCATTTAAAAGCAAATGTATTCGTGACATATGGCTAAAGCTAAAGTAGATAAACTCCCTTTCTTCCTTGTGTTTAATATGCCAAGAGTTCCATAGGATATACTGCCTAGCAGGGCTTGCTAGAGGGCAGGTTGCACATGACATTTCAAAGACTTCTAACACATTGATTATTTCTTTTGTTTATCTTCAACCATTAAGCACCAAAGTCGATGTGAATTTCCAATGCCAACCAAGAAAATAACCATTTGAAATCATTGTATTACAAGTATTGCAGAACAAGTATTGCAGAACCTGAAAAATCAAAGAAGTCCAACAATTTGAAACATTGGGAATAGAACACCAGAGAAATTATCTCCCTTTTCAAGGCCCCCAGCCTGGCTTTGACAAGTACACTAGCAAGTGTGTACTATTTATGTTAGTAGTTATGTTAGGAATTCAAACTTTTGATGGAGATATGAAATCATCTTATAGGGATTATGGAAAAGGCCAAGGTATTCCTCCAAAGTCCTTCCCACAATAAACATCCTGTTCTGTTTTGCTTTTGTATCTCTTCTTCTAGCACCTTTTCCCTAAATATCTCTGAGTCTTGGCATTGCCATGCCTGGAAGTGTCATAAGACGTTGGTTTGTATTCCCTCTTCTGATTCATGAACTTCCCCAAATCCCAGTGTCGTAGAGACTACAAATGCTGTGTTAGTTGGACCAGCTTGCTCCTCTGAGTTGCAGCTCTACTACATGATTTCAAGTAATATTTCAGTGGAGCCTTAAACATTCCTGCTCCCTAGCAACTTGGGCTCATTCAACCTAGAGTAGTTACCTGGAAGTAAAATCATTCTCTGTTCTCTTTATGCATTTGATCCAGGGAGTTACACTGGAGGCACATACCATTTCTATGCTGCCATTCAGTCATCCATATGTCCATCCATTCAATAGTTCGATGCCAGGCCCTGTGCCAGGTGTTGGGATTGAGGGAATGAGCAAGGCAAAATCTTTGCCCTCATAGTCTAGTTTAGAAACATCCATGCAGTTACAATGCTATATCACCAATTATCAACACCCAAATTGTTGGGTGCTTACTATGTGCTAGACACTGTGCTAAGCATTTTATAAAATCACATTCCAGTAAGACTGTGAACTAGCTACTGTTATTATCCTTCGTTTTATACAGAAATTGGGGCTCAGAGTATTTAGTTACTTGCCCAAGATTACAAGCCACTAAGCAGAACTAGGATTCAAATCTAGGCTGGTCTAACTATAATGCTCCTAACCACTGCACTGCCTCTCAGTGTAGTATGACAATTGTTTTAATCAATTAACTCAATTATAGGTGTAAGATGAAACAGGTATGATTAAAAACATGGCAGATGAGCAACAAAGTGCTTCCATACAATTACTTTTTTGTCCCAGTGTGACAGATTAAAGATGGATACAAATTCTTTGAGACTCCTCTCATTAAGAGGTGAGGTCTATGTCCCTACCCCCATTTGAATCTGGATGGGTTCCAGATTACTTTGACAGAAGAAGTGTTGTGTCTATTTTCAGGCTCAGGACTTAAGAGAGATAACATTCCCACTTCTTGTTTCTGGGAACACCTGCTATTGGATCTTCAAGACACCGTGTAACATGTCAGAGTACTGTGCTAGAGAGACATGTGGGAAGGGCCTTAGAGTAAATGGAAGGAGAGGGAGCCAGCTGAGCTCAGTGTTTTTTGTATGTCCTTGCCAAGGTGCCATGCATATGAATAAAGTTGTCTTGGAACCTCCAGACTAGCCCACCATAACTGGGACATCCCAGTTGATACCATATGACACAGAAGAATTGCCCGTATGAGTCCTGCCCAACTTATTCACCCAGAAACTCATAAAATAGAATAAAATGATTGTTTTTAAGCTACTAAGTTATTTTTTTATTTATTTATTTTTTTCTTCAAAGATTTTATTCATTTATTTCACAGAGGGAGAGAGATCACAAGGAGGCAGAGAGGCAGGCAGAGAGAGAGAGAGTGGGAAGCAGGCTCCCCGCCGAGCAGGGAGCCCGATGCGGGCCTCGATCCCAGGACCCTGAGATCATGACCTGAGCCGAAAGCAGAGGCATTAACCCACTGAACCACCCAGGCGCCCTAAGCTACTAAGTTATAAAACAGTTTGTCATACAGCAATAGATATACAGAATATGCAGTATGCCTAGGGAATGGGGTGTGATTAGTTAACAGAGTTGGCTGTTTTCAATGAATGGAAATAGTACACTAAGTACCCAAACTAGACTGATCATGTTTTATCTCAGATTCTTGAAGAGGTGCTTTGGGACCCTGCAAGGCCCCAGAGCCACTGTCTCGAGCAATTGTTGTCACTGTACTGTTGCTGTGTGGAAGGGGCAGTTGAAACAATGTCAGGTGACTGACTCTTTACTAGGTGGACTAAGATGACAGATGTCTACAAAACACTAAGAAGAACCTTAGAGGCTGATAATTTTTGATGCCTGACAAAGACACCACACATGCCAATTTTATGGTTCAGTCCTTGATATTTTCTGGCAGAATGGTTTACAGTGGGGTTCTTCCTATAAAATGCAAACTCCACTTTTGTGGCAGGGGAAGAGGATGGTGTCCATGAAACTACTACTCATTAATTCAGTGTACATGTTTTGATGTATGTTTTGATTTTATACATATCATCTCATTTAATTTCACAATTCTAAGGAATGGGCAATATATTACTCCCTATTTTACAGATAAGGAAATTGAGGCTCGAAGAGTTAACACTGTAAGGCCATACAGAAGATGGCTTTTACTAACCATACTCTCAACCATTAGTCTATATTGCTCCCCACAAAGTCCATGGATCCACAGGAAAAAAAGATACTCCTTGTCAGATTAAACTCTGTTTCTAACCACTCAACCTGTAGCAGGCTTTCAAATATTTATGTCCAAAAGGCTACCATCCGGTTACTTATATCTATACCTAGAACTTCCTGTTGAGATGTTTGATATATGTATTGCCACACTACTAGGTAATTTAGAGGTTTTTATTTTAAATCCATTGTCTCAACTTCGACCCACAGAAAGAAGTTGAAATTTTGGCAGTGTATGAAGTGGAGGTGGGCAAAGGTAGGAGATGACACATTTATTGTTGGTCTTACCTTTTTAGATCTGGACCTGGTTCTGGCTGGCTGGAAGCCCTTTCTTACCCTCAGAAGGCTCTGCTGAACTTAGTGACTTCTCCCCATTCAAGTACCCCCCTGCCCGTAAAGGCATTTCTATTCTGTTAGATGTTCCAGAGACTCTTTAAGCACCAGGAGGTAGTTTACACTCACAGTAAAACAACTGTAATGCAACCATAGATTAGTCTAAAATAAGTGCTCTAAATGGGATCTAAATATATTAAGGTATTTCACAGAGAATTATGATTCTAATTCAGGTATACATTTCTGGGACATTATTGCTTTTTCTTTGGAGTTCCCACAAAATTCACTGGAAAATTAAGAATTATGCCTGGATATTGAGAAATTTTAACCCACTACAGTCCTGACTGCTTCTTCTTCATGCAAATCCTCAAAAAGACTTTTCAAACAATCAACCTGAAGAGAGAATACATACTTCTAAGGACAGCCTGGCTGCACTTTGAGATGATTCTGCAGTTATCATTAGCCCTCTTGGAGATAGAGCGCAAGTTTCCGAATTTTTGCATAATGACTCTCAAATTCTACCAACATCTGCCTGCTTCTGCAGAAGGTCATCTAAACTCTTGCTTCAGGACAGCTGGAAAGTTGAAGCAGGGCCTGGCTCATGTACAATGGCAAATAAGGTAGCAAACTAGGCTTGGGTGGGTTATGTGGCATAATTTTAGTTCACAAAGACTCACCTTAGTAAATCTCAACTTTGATTTCAAATTTCTACTAATGAAGCTTTATTTCTTTAGTATAAATTTTTGCAAATATCTACCTTTCTAGCCAATATTCCACCCATTCCTTCCTATTTATTTATACTGTGTTCTTGCCTTGTTAGAACATTTGACAGATTCAGGATCATGACTTTGCCTCTCATCATGGGATGTTGTGAACACCTTTGGGGGGCATTAGTGAGGACATTTCACACTACACCTGTGATTCCCAGATTTCTAGATTTTAGAGAGGAATAAAATAAAATTACATACATACATCCATTTAATTATCCCCCTCTTAATTTGCCAAGAAAAGATGTGGAGAAAAATAACAGAAACTAGCCAGTGTACCATTTGCACAGTTCATAAAAGACAGAACATTTTAAAACCCAAAATGTAGAAAGTCTATAATCTTAGAGTAAAGAACAGAGCTTTCAATTGAGAAAATTTAGCTTTATGTAAAAATCACTATATTTTTAGTTCTTACATTTTGCAACAAACTAGGGAAAGTAATATTGACTAGTCCTGGGCTACACACCCATGCTTGGGCTTTAGAAATACTCTTTCAGAACAAAAATGTCCAACACATACAAAATTGTGAAGTGCTATGAAAAGTTTGACTTCTCTGAGGTTTGGTATATTTTCTCCTCATGGAAAATGCAAATTATGTAACTGACCAGGTCTCCCTTTTTGTTTTGGCTATCTGGTCACTGTACAGCTCAATTTTAGAAATTAGGTAGGATCCTATGACCTACACATCTGAATTCTAGTTAAACTCCCTACCTGGTCTTCGCCCTTGATAATCATTTATATTTTCCTAGATTCTAGTTTGTTTTATTTATATTTTTTCTCTTTTATTATAACCTTACTTATAAGCAGCCTCAAAGTCTTTATGGAATGGGGTGATGTAATACTCCACTCAATATTTAACCATTGTCCCCATGCCATACACTCTTGCATACTTTCCAGTCATTGATGCATCATTTCTCTTCCTGGACCATTATTCTTTTTCTCCCACCTGCCATGTTCCTATATATCCCTGGATACTGAACTCAAATATTACCACTTCTGGGAATGTTCCCAGATCATGACCACCTATCTATCACTCCCCCTCATCCCACCCTGGCTAAAACAGTACTTTTCTACATGTTTCTACTAAGACATTTGTTACATTGTAGCATCGTGATATTGACTTGGCTGCCTCTGCTACTGGACTTTGAGCTTGAAGGTAAGGATTGAGCCATGCCCATTTTGGATCCCCCCAACCCTAGCTCAATATATTTTTAATGAATGGATGGATGAATAAAAGCACAAATGAACAAAATGGATAGGAAGCCTCTGAGTTGTCACTCAAGAGGCATCTCATACATGAGATGTATTAGAGAGAAAATATGGGGGTTATAAAAGTACTGAGGCCAGTATGAGGGCAGGAATCTTGTCTTTTTCTGTTCACTGGTTTATCCCCAGGGCTTCTCACAGTACCTCACATATAGCAGAACTCAGTAAATATTTCTTATATGAATGAATGTGCAAATGATCTCACTTGGCAACTTTTTGTAATAGTTTCCATGGGGAGTCTTGAGAGTACGGTCACTGGGTAGGCTTTAAGCTTGTTTTATGGAGGCACTAATTCTATTTGTTATAGTGTTTTACATATCATTGACTTTCAGTGAAGTGTCAACCATGCAGATGAACAGTGCTCTTCTTTCTCAGGATTTCAACCTTATCTGCCATGAAGACATATTCTTTTTGTGGAAGATATTAAAAATAATGGAACCACAAGTCTGGGTCTCTTTGGGAGGCTTATAGACCAGTGGCCTGTCATGTGTCACACATCCTCATTCTTTCTTTCTGTTCTCATCAGAGTTGGCCTACTGGGTTTGGTGAGAATAAAAAAAAATTTATTTATTTGAGAGAGAGAAAAGCAGACTCCCCGCTGAACAGGGAGCCTGATGGGGGGCTCGATCCTAGGACCCTGAGATCACAACCTGAGCCAAAGGCAGACGCTTAACTGACTGAGCCACCCAGGCACCCTGAGAACTGTCTTCTTAAAAGCGACAATGCCTGTGAGGGGCGCCTGGGTGGCTCAGTGGGTTAAAGCCTCTGCCTTCAGCTCAGGTCATGATCTCAGGGTCCTGGGATTGAGCCCCACATTGGGCTCTCTGCTCAGCAGGGAGCCTGCTTCTCTCTCTGCTGCCTCTCTGCCTACTTGTGATCTCTCTCTGTCAAATAAATAAATAAAATCTTAAAAAAAAAGTGACAATGCCTGTGGATGGGCAGTGTCTTGCTCTGGGAATAGGTCCATAAGTGCATACTTTCCAACATCTCCTATTATGGAGGTGACAGAGTTAATAAAGTGGAGACACCATAACAAGAGACTCTTCTCCTTTGGGACTTCATAGGCTCCACATTTGGATGCTAAGGATATTTTAATTGAGGGGAAAATAAAGGAAGAAGCACACATTATTCAATGAGTACTCCTTAATTGGTCCATTCTTGGATTCATCTGCGATGATGAGCAGAACAATGCTCCTTAAACAGAAGGTCTGACTCTTTTTGGTCCCTCTTTTCATGTGAAAACTAATATTAGTTATTTGACCAGCTTGGAAAAGCAAATACTCTTGCAGGAGAGACAGCTGCCAGCCAGAGAGGACCTACTAATCTGCCATCATTGTGGATTAACTTTATTGAATAGCAGCTGTACAAAACACCATGTTAGATGAAAGGAAGCTCCAAACCAAACCCCAGAGATGGCCTGGCTCTGGTCCCAATCCAATGAACATAATAAGCCAGACACTTCCCTGATGACGAGTACGTGTCCAAGAGACTCGGCTTCCATGACAGTATGCATTTGAGTTCTCTAGGGCAAGTCAAGAAAGCTTATGTATGATTTGTTTTTCATCAATGCCAAAAGCCTTTTCTGTTGTCACAGGCCAGATGAGACAGCACACACAAAAAAAGGTCTGCTGCCTCAGTAGGAAACCTAAGAGGCAGAAAAGTAGTTGAATTACTGAGCCATCAGTGGGTGACCTCAGGGAACAAGTTCCATGTGGCTCATTGGCTGCCATTTCCATTTTAAGGAATCTTGCGGGGGCAGAGAGAGGATTGGGGATGTTTTAGCCCAACCAGTTAAAACATTGCATAATAAAGATAACAGGCACCCTTTCCTAAAACCTGGGCAAGAAGAAGGGTATGCGGCATTGGAGTGTGGTGCCAATCTTCCAGTTCTGTGGATATCCTCTCAGATTTACAGGGAGCAGTCAGTGGTGCCATCGTCCAGCACATCTCCTGGGGAAGATTTTGTTTCTGCATTCATTACATTTCACTGTTGCTAAGAATACAAATGAGCCATAATTCAATTTTTTTAAAGATTTTACTTATTTATCTGACACACAGAGAGTAAGATCACAAGTAGCCAGAGAGGCAGGCATAGGGAGAGGAGGAAGCCTGATGCGGGGCTCGATCCCAGGACCTTGAGATCATGACCTGAGGCGAAGGCAGAGGCTTTAACCCACTGAGCCACCCAGGGGCCCCCATAATTCAATTTTTTGTGAGCCATATATCAGATGTGAACTTGAGACAATATTAATAGATAAGTTCACTGAGCGGTTACTGTAAACCAGGTATCATTCTAGGACTTTAATGTATTTATTAACTCATTAATCTTCACAACAACCCTATGACATAGGTGCTATTGTTATCTTTGTCTTACAGATGTAGAAACTGAGGCCTAGAGAGGTTAAGTAACTTGCCAGTGTTTACACAGCTACTTAATGATAGAACACAGATTTATTTGAACCTAGGCAATCCGGATCTAGAACCCATGTTCTAATCTCAGTGGTTAAACTGACTTCCTAAAATAATACAGACAAGAGAAAAATTAGTTCACCCAAAACTCAGGCGATTTTACAGATAGCTTCACAAAGTATGTCTCAGCCCAATGCTACTCTCCCAGATATTTTTAAGACAAAAAGGCACTACTAAACAAAATATCAGTATTTCTGGGTGGCTCAGTCAGTTCAGCATCCAACTCTTGATTTGGGCTTAGGTCATGATCGCAGGGTGGTGGAATAGAGCCTGGTGTGGGGCTCTGTGCTCAGCGAGGAGTCTGCTTCTCTCCTCCTCCTCCTCTGTCTGCCCTCCTTGCATGCACGCTCTCTCTTTCTCAAATAAATAAACAAATCTTTAAAAAAAATCTGCATTTCTAAGACCTGGTTTCCAAAAAGTCAAATAACTTTCCCTAGAGCATAGTTAAAAGATCACTGAATCACAAAGTTAAAGAGGACCCTGAGGATCTATTTCTTCATAGTGCTTAAGAAAATAGGATATAGATAAAGAGGGCTAGAAGTAGAAATTAAAATCACCCGTGACGTTTCAAATATGTGGTTGGAACTGGATGTGAGGAACACTCATTAGAGTTGACAGTGGCTGCATAGCACCCAAATGTTTTCAATTTAAGTGGCAGCTTAGCAGCAATTTGAAGGAAGTATGTTAGCATTTCCTTTATCTTAAAGAGGATATAGTATCAGTACTAGTAATAATAATGATGATGGTTAACCTTTATGGAGTGCTTATTATATGCCAAACATTGAGTTAAGCAAATTATTTAATCTTCACAGCAATCCTATGAAGTAGATACTATAGTTATTTCTGTTTTACAGATGAGGGAACTGAGGTACACAAAGGTCAAGTAACTGGTGAGAGGTCAAATAGCTAGCAAATGGCACAGTAAGGATCCAAACCCAAGCAAGCAGTCTGTCTTTGAGGCCTATGTTGTTAAATACTAAGCAGGATACCCTCTCTGCAGGAATAGCCCTCTGAGTTACTGTTAAGAAAACTACCCAGTTTTTTAGGCCAGTTATTGTCTCCAGCATAAGCTTTGGGCCTATAATGACAGTATGGATGATTATTATTTTTTTTTACTCTCAATGCTAAGCCTTTCTTCCTCCATATTATAGACGCATCAAAGATTACTGTGTGAGCACAGATTTATGTTTAGATGTGGTAATTTACAAATTATCTGCTATAATTAACATAGAGTCCCCTTGGCATCAGAGCAGATCTGGCCTCAACATTTTCCCAGGTCATAGACCCATACAGTTCAGATTTCCATAAACTCTAGACTGTAAGAGATTGTGACTCAGGACAATTCCATATGGAGCTATAAAATAATATATAATGTTTTAGTTTAAGCTGTATTACAGAGAAATAATGAAGAACTAAATTTAAAGACCTATTTTACCCTTTAGAAATATATGTAAGAAATATATTAACCATGATTTTAAAGATTTTTATTTATTTATTTATTTGACACAGAGAGAGAGAGAGAGAGAGAGAGAGAGAGAGAGAGAGATCACAATGAGGCAGAGAGCCAGGCAGAGAGAGAGGAGAAGCAGGCTCCCCGCTGAGCAGAGAGCCCGATGCAGGACTCGATCCCAGGACCCTGAGATCATGACCTGAGCTGAAGGCAGAGGTTTAACCCACTGAGCCACCCAGATGCCCTTAACCATGATTTTAAAGTAGTATAATAGCCAACATGTTTGAGCAGCACTATGTGCCAGGCATCATTCTAAGCACACTTTGTCACAAAACCCCTAAGGGTTAAGTATTATTAGTCTGATTTTATGAATGAAGAAACTTGAGTCTCCTAGAAGATATTCAACTACTCAAAATAAAGTAGTGAAAGAAACAGGCTTGGAAGTCAGGCAGATTGACCCCAGGGTCGAGGACTTAACTATTATGCAATACTGGCTCCTGTCATAGCACCTGCTGATTCCAGATTGGCCCCAATAGTCATTCAAAACCCAAGAAGATCTATGGTCCAATCATTTGGCCCTCAAAGGATACCTGGTTGCCCATTTCAATCATGGTTAGTCTAATGGAGTAGGATGCAATCTAGTCAACTATAGTCCAGAGCATGAATTATAGTTTGATGGGATAGTTCTTTGCCTCTGCCATATACAGAATCCAAGATCCTTTGCTCTCCACCCATTTCTCATTCACATATTTTTTTCCTTTATATTTGGCTACTTTTACACTTGTTTCCTAGTTTCTATATAATCACATTTCTTAATTTATTATTAAGATTATTAAGCATCATTGCCTACCCTACCTTGTCCTCATTATAACTTATAAGGATTCAAAATCTGAACTGGAATTGTGAAATTATTTTTTGGGGAGTGGGGGTCACTAACTATATAAACAAATGGCACAACAAAGTGGCATCACTCTAGATCCATTTCTCAACTTTACTGTATTTGTGGATAACCTGTGGATCATGTTAAAATGCAGCTTCTGATTCAGAAGCTCTGGGATGGAGCTGAAGATTCTGGGCTTCTTAACAGCTTCCAAGTTATGCAGATTATATTTTGAGTAGCAAGGTATTTGATCAGCCTGATTCTGCCATTTGTTTAAGTAGGATCAAAATTAAATGAACCTGGGGAGATTAATGCATAGGATATTTTAAAAGAAGCCAAGGCTTCCTGAGATGGCAATTTCCTAATGTCTTCACAAATCCATTTTAAAAGTTAATAGTTATGACAGCACAAAAGACTTTTTTTGTGTGTTTAAACCAAATGCTTCAGATGCTATGGCAGTTTTCTTCTGATTTTACCTTTAGTGGAGATGGACTTAGTCCACTGTGCCCATTCTCTTACTGGTTACTTTGTTTAAAAAAAATACAGTTATTCAGTGTGAACAACTTTGGGATGGTCCCCACCATTTCCTTTCCCCCATCTTAGGAATCCGTGATTTTTGAGGTGTCTTAGTCAATTCTCATTTCCACTCCATGTTTGTCTCCTCTAAATCTATAAAATTAGATAAACTTTCTAATTCCTTGCTAAATCCTGTTGTTTTTTATTTCAATGAGCTATTTAAATATTTAAATACCATATCCTGCATCAGCTATATCCCTACCTTGCCCATAGTGCGATAGGGAGTATACTAGTATCTACTGGCCACCCAGCCTACAAAGCTCATGTTACAAAAATACACACTCTAGGCAGAATCTGGTAAATGTCAACTTCAAAAGAAGTTGTGTTCTACTGTTACATTTATTACCACATCGTCAATAAAAAGAAACACTTGTGACATGATTAAAAATAGCATACCAGGTAATATTGGTTGTCCAGTGATTCTCAGTGGTGCCATTCCAAGATTATTCATTGCTGTGGCCCAAGCAGTTCGATCAGACATAGGTAGTGTCATTGCAGTGGAATCCACATTCAGAGTTCTACTATTACCAGCTAAAGAGAAATGACAAGCAAAATAATTTGTTGTATTAAGGTTTCAGTATATAGTTTGCTTAACATAAACTGTCAAACTCTTTACAGAAATGGACTGATGGACAAATGGTAGATAGGGCCTTAATGCCAGCTCTTTACAAGGGTTAAAACAATATGTCTTGAATTGACAGGAAGTCATAGAATTTGAAAGCAGTTTACCAGATGGCATTTTAGTGTGTTTCTTTCTTTCTCTCTCTGCTCCCTCTGTTCCTTCCTTTCCTCATGTTTTTTAATGAAGACTTTATTTTTTTAGAGTATGTTCACAGCAAAATTAAGGAGAAGGTACAGAGATTTCACATGTGCCCTCTGCTCCCACACATGCACAGTCCCCTCATTATCAACATTCTGCACCAGAGCGGCACATTTTTTACAACTGATGAGTCTACATTGATACATCATAATCACTCAAAAGCCATAGTTTACTTTAGGGTTCACTATTGGTAGTGTACATTCTATGGGTTTGGACAAATATATAATGACATGTATACATCATTCTGGTATCAAAGAGAATATTTTCACTGCCCTAAAAATCCTCTGTGCTTGGTTATGCATCCCTCCTTGCCCCCCAACCCCTGGCCATTACTGATTTTATTCCATCTCTATAGTTTCACCTTTTCTATAATGTCATATAGTTAGAATCATACAACATGCAGCCTTTTCAGATTGGCTTCTCTCACTTAGTAGTATGCATTTAATGTTCCTCCATGTCTTTTCATGGTCTGATAGCTCATTTCCTTTTAGTCCTGAATAATATTCCATCATATGGATGCACCAGTTTATCCATTCACCTACTAAAGAACATTGTAGATGTTTCTAAGTTTTGACAATTATGAATAAAACTACTATAAACATCCATGTGCACATTTTTGTATGGACATAAGTTTTCATCTCCTTTGGGGAAATGCCAAACAGCACAATCAGTGGACTGTACAGTGAGAGCATGTTTAGTTTTATAATAAATTGTCAACCTATCTTGTAAAGTGGCTGTACCATTTTGCATTCCCACCAGCAATAAACAAGAGTTCCTGCTGCTCCATATCATCACCAGTATTTAGTGTTGTCAGTGTTCTGGATTCTGGCCACTCTAATAGTTGTCTAGTGGTATTTGTTGTTTTACTTTGCATTTTCCTGATGATTCATAATGTGGGACATCTTTCCATATGCTTACTTGCTATCTATATATCTTATTTATTTACTTATTTTTAAAGATTTTATTTATTTATTTGACAGAGATAGAGAAAGAGACCACAGGTAGGCAGAGCGGCAGGCAGATGGAGAGGGAGAAGCAGGCTCTCCACTGAGCAGGGAGTCCAATGCAGGACTTGATCCCAGGACACTGGGATCATGACCCGAGCCAAAGGCAGCTGCTTAACCGACTGAGCCACCCAGGTGCCCCTGTATGGCTTCTTTAATGTGGTATCTATTAAAGTTTTTTGACCCATTTTTAAATTGGGTTGTTTTCTTACTGCATTTTAAGAGTTCTTTGTATATTTTAGATAATAGTCCTTTATCAGATGTGTATTTTGCAAATATTTTAGACCAGTCTGTAGCTTGTATTCTCAGTTTCTTTACATTATCTTTTGCAGAATAAAGATTTTAACTTTAATGAACTCCAACTTATCAATAATTTCTTTCATGGATCATTCCTTGGGTGCTGTATTTAAAGCCAGCACAATTCCAAGGTCCTTTAGGTTTTCTTTTATGTTATCTTCTAGGAGTTTTATAGTTTTGCATTTCACATTTAGCTCTATGATCCATTTTGAGTTAATTTTTGTTATGTGTATAAAATCTGTGTCATGTTTTTTTTTTTTGCATGTGGATTTCTAGTTGTTCTGGCACATTTGTTGAAGAGACCATCTTTGCTTCATTGTATTGCATTTACTCCTCTGCCAAAGATCAGTTGATTCTATTTGTGGAGTCTATTTCTGGGTTCTCTATTCTTCCCCACCAATCTACTTGTCTATTATTTCACCAGTACCACACTAGCTTGATTTCTGTAGCTTTATAGTAAATCTTGAAGTTGGGTAGCATCAGCCTTCCAACTCTGTTCTTCTTCAATATTGTGTTGGGTATTCTGGGCCTTTTGCCTCTCCATATAAACTTTATTATCAGTTTGTTGATATTCACAGAATAATTTGTTTGGATTTTGATGGGGATTGCATTAAGTCAAGTTGAGAAGAAATGACATCTTGGCAGTACTGTGTCTTCCTATTCATGGACATGAAATATTTCTCCATTTATTTCGTTCTTCGAATTCTTTTTTTGTTGTTGTTTTAAAGATTTTATTTATTTATTTGACACAGAGAGAGAGACAGTGAGAGAGGGAACACAAGCCAGGGGAGTGTGAGAGGGAGAAGTAGGCTTCCCGTTGAGCAGGGAGCCCAATGCGGGGCTTGATCGCAGGATCCCAGGATCATGCCCCGAGCCAAAGGCAGATGTTTCACTGACTGAGCCACCCAGGTGCCCCAGTTCTTTGATTTCATTCATCAGAGTTTTATAGTTTTCTGGGTTTTTTCCCCAACTGTATATACCAAGGGATCTTGGGATGTTTCCTCATTCTTCTTATAGTCTAGTTACGCACAATTACTTCAGCAGCTTCCATCCAAACTACTCATGCATGGAAACCAAAAAAAAAAAAAATCACCCAAGGGCTTCCATAGTAGCAATAAGAAATGAAAAATTATATTTTTGATGTAATTTCATATCTCTGAGGCAGTAACACTGAAAAGAAATGGACACACGATCAACAGATATCAAATTAGCCAACTGAATATTTTGGGAATTAGGGGTACATCAGAGAATAAGCAGATAGAATACACAGGCCCTGCCTTCAGAGGTTATGCAATCTAACTTAAGAGACCAGTGATGGTGGTAATGATTATTACTATTATCACTACTCTCATCACCTTCATCCATTACTGCCACTAATTACTGAACACTACTATAAGCTAGGTAAAGCACTTGGCATGCATTATTCTCATTTTACTTTCAAAATGACTTCATGAGAGGGACTATTTATATCTCCATTTAATAGATGAGAGGATTTTATTTTATTTATTTTTAAATATTTGTTTATATTAGAGATAGAGAGTGTGCACACAAGCAAGTGGGGGAGGGGCAGAGGGAGAGAATCTTTAAGCAGACTCCCCACTGAGCGGGAGCGTGATTTGAGGCTGGATCCCACGACCCATGAGATCATGACCTGAACTGAAACCAAGAGTCAGATGTTTAACTCCTTGAGCCACCCAGGCACCCCTAATAGATGAGAGGCTTTTAAAGATCACATATATTGTCTGAGCTCACCCAGGTTATAAACTTTCAGCCGCCATGCTTTATTATCACCAGTGAAACAATTAAGAGACAATCAAAGAATTTAGTGGAATTGACCAGAAATGTTATGGAAGTTTAAGGAATGAAAAGTTACTGTGGCTTGAGTAGGTGGGAAAGACTTCATGGAGAAGATAGGATTTGAACAAATGGGCCAGATTTCTATAGAACATGTCTTGAGTGATGGGTAATTATTAGAGAAAGAAGGAAGAGGGGAAAAGACATTCCAGGAGCAGTGATGACATAGCAGACATTGAAGTGGGTTATATGTGCAAGTATATAATTCATAGTTGGGAGATATATAATCATAAGTCATTGGAGCACAGAAAGACTTATTTTGGGAGATTTCCCTCTGATTAATTATTTCCTTAGAAAAATCTTTCCATGGCTTTTCTCCTACCTCTCATGTACACTCCTGCCAATTACACTCCTGAAGGCAACTCTTCTAATAGTAGCTTGCTGTTTGCTAACATCTGTCAGATCCTTCTAACCTGGGAACATCAGGGATGGTTCTTGGCCTGGTTATTTATTAAAGTGCTATTCTGGACACTAAATGGTCAGAACAAGCAAATGCAAATGTCCAAAAACATTATTTCTGAAATATTAGTTTTTTATCATTCTTCTATGCTGTCTATGTAATCTTCTCCATAAACCACTCCCCCCCACACACAGAGTGACTAATGGCTGTAAGCATTTGTTACTATAGCCAGAAGTCACATTTCAGACCTGGTGATTTCTCTATGGGCAGAAACTCTAGCCCTCACACCCAGTTTCCAGCGCTCTCCTACGAAGGCATATTATGGCTAAAAATAGCCTTCTTGTAAATGTTATTAAGGAAACAAACATGTGGCATCAAATATCCTTTGGGTCAAGAGTTTACATATTGATTATTTGGTTCATCTGAACACCCAATCTCCAGTCCAGGTGAGACAAGTTTTAGGGAATGTTGGAAGGGACCTGTTGAGATTACTTGAATCTGCACCCTGATTTTCTCTAATGGCTGCAGAATGAATTCAAGAGGAAACATCTAGGTTTAGAAGGACTGGGCCCCCATGCCAAAAATAATTTCTTGCAACAGTTTGGCTACTCATTGGCTTTGTAGTCCTGGGAAACATAAGAGAATTAGAAATTATTCTTAATAAATAATTCTGAGATCAAAGAATGAGAATTTACAATGTACCAACCTAGCCAAACTCTGGACTAATTTTTGGGGAGGGGAGAGAATTATCTAAACTATCAGTTTTTTTTAAAGGACAGCACAGTACTACTATTTTCAAAATACATATTAATTCAAAGTGCCTATTAAAATGTTAGCAAGTAGAGTTCCTGCTAGGCTTGTTTACATGAACCAGATGGTTTAGATAAGGACCAAGTGTAATTAACAGCATTATTTTGCTATGATAAATTCAGTTCTTAAATTCTTAAGGAGTTAGCTTTTTCATTTCCTTCCACTCTCCCAACACCCATCTCCACCTGTCAAATCCTACTCATTTTTCAAGGGTTATCTCAAATGTTACCTTGTCTGTGAAGCCACCTCCCTAGAATTACTCCCTCCCTCCTACTGTGCTATCATAACATTTTGTCTAAAATTTGCTTTTTATGTGTTTGCTTATTCTCTCACTATTTTTCCCTAAACCAAACTTTTATTGAGTCTTACTATATGTCAGGTCATGTGTTAATGACTAGGAATATAGGGATGAACAAAATTCATTACTTCTCTGGAAGAACTCACAATACAATGAGAGCACAACATATAAACAACTAAATATAAATTATTTTAATAAGTACTGCAGTAAAACTATGAGAAAAGTGCTATGAGAACAGAGAAGGAGTAATTAAATCTGCTGGAATGGCTTTGGTTTTATGTGTTTGGGGCACAGAGAATAAGAGGAATACTAGAGAAGCCTTCACTGAGAAAGAGTAATTTGAAATGAGTCTTTAAGGAGGGATAGGATTTTCTTCCAGGTAGTGAATGGAGGATTAGGGTTTAAGAGCATTCCAGGAAGCAAGAACAACTGGACATTATCATTGACTGCCTTGAATTATAGTTGTTGAATACATGTCTCTCTTCTGCTAGTTAGCCTGCATGCTCCTTTACATCAGGACTTGGTTTTAGGCATCTTTGTTTCTTAGTTCAGTGTCTGGTATGAAGAAGGTATTCAAGAAATATTTGGATGAATGAATAAAGAAAATCAACTTACATTGATTTGGGGCACAATAAGCAACCCATGCAGTGGCACTGATTATTTATATAGCTTTTCAGAATGATAAATTATCTTAAAAAGGATAGCATAGCTGCTAAACTAATTTTCTCTCCAGGACAACTGAATTGACATGTAGCAATTTACTTAGAGTTACAACCAGAGATAGATGAATCCAACTAATAATTCAGTTTGATAGCATTAGCTATAATCTTTCTCCCATATAGGCACAGTTGTACATATAAGCAAGCTTGTAAATTTTTACTTTCAAAGAGAAATCCCAGATGATCTTCTCTGTCTGGCAGCAATCTGGATTTAAGGTCTGCAGTAACAAAATATGTTGTACTGAACATCTGTTTAGAATCATCACTTAATGGTGGAAATGTTAAGTCCAGACCTGATTCACTTTCTAGACTAAAAATGGACATCTAGCAATATTTCCTTAAGTGTGTTATGAAAGTTGTCCCATGTCACTAAACGAAGAGATTGCTCATTTTCCCATAAGTCCTACATTCACTGGCAGTGGCCAAGAATATTGAGAAGGCAAGTATTAAGTGCTATGAAATAGTCTTCAAAATGCCTCACCCGTCTGAAGAACATATACTGCTATGCTGGTTTTCCATTCTGCCTTGTGTGGTGACTCCTTAAGAGATCACATGTTGTAGAGTAATTGTGAATGAATGCCTTCTATGTAGGTTGATTTAATTTATGGCACTTTGGAGCAAGAGTTCATTAGTGCCAAAAGAATAAAAGATTTGGAAGTAATTATCTGGTTTAACTTGGTATTGCTCCATAACTATCAAGTCATTGCCATCTGTTTATTTTTATAATATACTTCACTTGATTAGTCAATTATTGTCAGTTATTTGATCTTGAAGAAACCCCCCACACACACATTCTGTGATACACCCATCCTATAGTAGACTTAATTACACTGTACTTCCTTTGAAACAAGTTGTGTATGTTGGTATTGTCTCACCAACCATACTCTTTTTATTAAGACAAAAACTGTCCTTCTCTGGTAATTTACTCTCCTGTAATTCTCTTTCTTATGCCCAGGTTTATATCCATTGGCTTTTATGCTTGCTGTAATTTTATTACACAGTATTATGCAAAGTTGAGGAGAGGATTTTGTCAACAAGCATTTATAGAAGGTTTGTTAAGAGTAGGAAGCAATCCTGTCTGGTGATGAAGAACATGCATTTGGGAGTCAGATAGTTTGGGACGAGAGTCTAGCTCTACTAAGTAACTGTAATGTGCTCACTCTGTTTCTTGCTTTACTTTTTTTCCTGCTGGTCTGCCTTCCAGCCTTCCTTTTATATTTGCTATATGTTCACTGAACATTTTCTATGTGTCAGGCTCCATCCTAGACATTGAAGACATTAGGTGAGTCAAATAGGCCTCAACCTTGTTCTTATGAAGCTCTCTAGTGCAGGAGGGAGATATTAAAATATAGATAAACATAAAATAATTATATATTGTGATAAGTTTTCTGAATAAAGAACTGGGTTTGATAATTAAAAAATGGCAAGCTACAAATTTAGAAAAGTGATAGTATCGACCTTATAGGTCTGTTGAAGTTTAAATTAGATAATGTGGGTAAAGAATTTAGCATGGCTTCTGGCTCATAGTAAGTACTTGGTAAGTAGTAATAATGACATGGTAATAATTAAGATGATGATGATGAAGTAGTCCCAGCCCTTGAAGGGTTCAAAGTCTACTTAGAGACACAGCATATACAGGAATTATAACAATACTTTATACAGATGATGAAACAGGGACAGGCAGTTTAAGTAATCAGCTTAATATTGCTCAGCTAATAAGTGGTAAAAGAAGGAAATGAACTCAGGCGGCTCTGGTACCAATGCCCATAGTTTTATCCATCACACTGAACTCCCTCCCAAAGAGCCCTTTATCTTCTATGTTACCCTAGCTCATTGAACATATTACTATGATAGCCCTTATCACAATATATTTTTTATCACCTCTTTCTGTGTCTGCCTCTCCTCCTAGACTCTGGATTCCCTTATTCCTCTTTGTTATCCCTAGTGCCTAAACACTGTGTCTGACACAGAGAAGATGTTTAATAAATGATTTTAAATAAATGCACAAGGAAATATATGAACATAAGCAGGAAAGTCCTGCAAAGACTTTCTTTTTCCCAGAAGAAGGTAAGTGTATAGCAGGTGCCAAGCTATTCAGAATGGGATACCACTCGGTTGTTGTATTAAGATAAAATCTCTTTTGTGGGTTTCTTCTGAAGACTAAATACGAAAAATTTTAAATGGAGAGTGAGGGGAAGATAAATGGTGATGATTTGAGGTATTATAATCTTAACACATTGATAATATAAAAAAATAACAATTCCATAAATACAAACTTTAAGGAAGATATATCTGTAGATGGGAAGATATTTTTCATCACAAATAAATTCCTCCTGAGTAAAAAGGAACTGACTAGAATTTCTTTGAAAATTTAAAGGTAATTAAACTTACTAAAATAAATGTGCATGTAGCAGCCATATTTGTTAGCTCCTTGAGGGCAGGGGATATAAATCTCATTTACTTTTATTATATTCAACAGTGAATAGCTCAAAGTAGGTGTCAATTAGTGTTCTTTTAAATAAGTGAACTCTGGAAGAACTCAGCAATTGTATAAAGTGGGGCTTACCTGCAAAGCCTATTTCATAGACCCACAGCCAAATAAAATCTCTTTGCATTGTGTAGTACTGCACCATGGACTTAGCCCTCTAGTCATTTCTGCAGAAGCAAGACAGTGGTCCAAAAGCTGGGTGAAACAGACCTCTGGAACATACCAGAACTTAAATGGTGAATAATAGTGTTAATGATAGTAATTATAACAAGACTAAAGATAGTTAACACTTATTTAATACTTATTGTGTGCCAGGCACTGTTCTAGGCACTTTATGTACATTAATTTAAAACTCACAACAACCCTATGAAGTAAGACCTCTCATTATCCCCATTTTACTGATGAGGTAACAGGAACAGGGAGGTTAAGCAACCTGTCAATGGTCATACAGTTAGCTTGTAGTGAAGCTAGGATTCAAACCCAGGCAATCTGACTCCACAACTCATGCTCTTAACCACTATACTATACTAAACTAGGGAAATCATAAAGTTATAAAATATTTGAGCTAGGAGGGCTATCGAGCTCATCATCACACAGATGGGTGTTCCCTAGGTCCTCTATTGCAGGAATTCTTAACTGGGGCTAAGTTGCCCACTCCTGCATCAGGGAACATTTGGCAATATTTGGAGACACCTTTGGTCGTCAACTGGAGGTAGGAGGTGCTACTGGAATCTAGTGGGTTGAGGCCAGGGATACTGCTAATTATTCTACAATGTATAGGACAGCCCCCCCCAACAGCAAACAATTATCTGACCCAAAGTGTCAATAGTGTTAAGGCTGAGAAACCTTGCTCTACTGCAAAAATTTTCCTGTGTTCTTACTGGAGAGTGCTTTATACCCTTGGTTTCTTTCTTTTTTTTTTTTTTAAAGATTTATTTATTTATTTATTTATTTACGTACTTACTTACTTACTTACTTGTCAGAGAGAGAGAGAGAGAGAGAGAGAGAGAGAATGAGAGAGAGAGACCACATGAGCACAAGAGGGAGTAGGGCAGGCAGAGGGAGAGGCAGGCTCCCCGCTGAGCAGGGATTCCGATGCAGGACTCAGTCACAGGATCCTGGGATCATGACCTGAGCCGAAGGCAGACGCTTAACTGACCGTGCCACCCAGGCATCCCATACCCTTGGCTTCTTCACAATCTGTTCCCATTTACACATGTGCAGCCAATCCCAGCTGCCCAGCTACTCCCTTATGCCATTATAATAAAACAAAGCAGACCACCTCCCCCATCAAGAATCTACTAACATTTTTAGCATGGTTAATGTTATGCTTCACACCAAAGAAATGACCCTCACAGTGGAGAGACTAGGTGCTTTGGAAGTCTTGCAAATAATACTAGGAATACAGTGACAAAGGAAAGAAAGAGGAATTTTAGAAAATACTTGTATGGAACACAGAAGAAAACACCATCTCTAGCACATCACACAGGACCTTACATACAGTAAGCACTCAAGAAGTACATGTTGTAAAAGATTATGGCACAAGGGCAGGGCTGGGTGTCCTAGAACAGAATGACACTGTGCTTTCTGTTCTCTGGCTAAGGGAAAGTAAACAGCAGGATAGTTCATGTTTTGGTTCTGCATTAAGCCTAGGGCTCAAGGTTTTATCTTCTGTTTGGTATTTATTGCTCATGAAGCAATATATTGTGCGTTGCAGGGGCTATTTTGAATTCCTCCTCATTTTCTTTGAAAATTAACAATCCATCATTATTTGTGAACAATGCACTGAAGCCCTAGGCACATCCCACTCTCTCTGATCACTGACGTCACCAGCAGTGATGCCACAGCTTGCATCATGGCTATGCAGGGTGAGGGAACTGCCAGGGGCTTTTGTAAGACACGGCTCCTAGGCGGCTTGAGAAAGATGATACTATTAGACAAGCAAGGGCTTTATTTCCTTCTGAGTGTTTCCAAGAACAGATCAAAGAGCCACTCAAGGGGATCAGGATGTCACAACATATCCTTTTTTGGGGAAGAGGAGTGGAAGGGTATGGAGGGAAAAGGGAAAGGTTTTAGGCTAGCCTATATTGTAGGTAATCATTTTCACAAGGGCTGTGAGAGTGGCAGGGTAGAGGTTGGGAGATAATAGTTTGATCCTCAAGGTATACAGATGAGAACCTAGGTGTAGAGAGTTCTTTCTCAAACTAACCCTCATCCTGGAAGATTTATTGGTTTAGTCTATAAGCTGGAGGGTCCTGGACACAGCCACCTCCATATTGGAGCAGTTACAAGGACATTCAAGGTGTTTTTTTTTTTATGAGGGAGGGGCAGAGGCAGAGGGAGCCGGAGAGAGAGACTCTTAAGCAGACTCCACGCCCAGCATGGGGCCCAATGTGGGGCTTGATCTCACGACCCTGAGATCACGACCTGAGCTAAAACCAAGAGTTGGACGCTTAACCACCTGAGACACCCAGGTAACCCATGGATATTCAAGGTTTTTAACTAGATCTGTAAGAAGCTAGAGTGCCAAGCCAGCCCTCCAGATGGCAGTTGCAGTGAGGGTGTGGTGTAGCAAGGAAGAAGAAGGACACAGGTCTTGGCATGCACCTCTCCAAGAAACTCACAGCATATATCCTGCATTTATAAAGGCAACAAGGTATAGTGGAAGAAATACAGATTTTGAGCCAGATAGACCCAAAAATCAAATCTTGGCTCTACTATTTACTAGCTGTGTGACTTTAGGCAAATTTCACACACTTTTTAGCCTGTTTACTCACCTGTATTATTCACCTAACAATAATGATGTTGATTCCTAGTATTGATTAAAAGTTTATTATGTGTCAAACACTGTTTTAAGGCTTTATATGTATTATGTAATCTAATCCTCACAAGCCTATGAGATTGGTAATATTTATCATACCCATTTTACAGATAAGGAAAATGAAAGACAAAGAAGTTAGGAAGTTACCCAAGGTCATAGATGGAGTTAATGCTGGAACTGAAATTCAAATTCAGGCAGTACAGCTTCAGAGCCCATTATCTTTAACTCCTGAGCTATATACTCTCACTACACTATAAAGAATGCTGAGCAAATATTCAATCATGATCATAACCCCACTTCCTTTATCTTTCCCTTATTTCAGTTCCCATTAAGAAAGAAACCATTCGGTTGCCTGTGGGGGTCTCTTCTCCCACTTCTCTAAGCTGGAGCATGGGGGCCTCCTTTGCTATTTCAAGATGGGCTGGCACAGACTGAAGAATCTCAGTAACAGTCCTTGTCACTTCAAGGTTATGAGCTGTATGTGAGCCAAGAGAATAGATTGAGTTTGGATGCAGGGGTCCTGGAAGTCCAATAGGTTCCACCATTAGGACCTTGGAAGCTTCCTCAGTTAGTAAAAGCAGGGCCTAGCCGTACTAGAGAGGCTCTGTTGGGCTTTTCTGGATTAAGATCTGTCATTCCCATCCCTGGCCTCTTGGGCTTCTCAGATCCCAGTGAACTCATGTCACCCTGGTCTAGGCTGAACAGTCGACTATGGTGGTTTAGTTTTGAGATTGCATCATTGCATTCATTCATATTTCCTTACCTAATATTTAGACAAAAAACACCAAAAGCATAAATGGGCTGTAAAAATGTTATTTTATCCCAACTATTTTAATGTCTATGCTTAACTGCCTGTTAAACCACACACTTTAAGTTAATGGTGTGGCTGGTGGTTCAGGGGGAACAGAGAAAGAAAAAAAAAAGAGAAGCATAAATTCTTTAAGTTCCCAAAGCTCTGTGGTCTATGCTTTCCTGAGGTAAGTTGCATAACAGGTAACTTGGCAACCCTGCTGCTATGCTGTTGGAAGTCTGGCAAGATCTCTTGGAGGAAAAAAAATAGTCCTAGGGTTAATCCATAATCCATTTTACTTTAGCCCTTGTTGCTGAAAATCTTTCCAACATGTTTCAGTCCACTTCCTTGCCATAGGAGATAGAGTACAACACAGAGAAATATAAACTAGATCTGGGATTAGGAGGGCTGAGTTTCAACTCTGGTTTGACTCTTTTCTTGCTGTGTAGCAATCACTCACACCTGTGTTTGTCTAAGTGCTGTCCAATCATGTGCATCACAATTGCCTGGGGTGCTTGCTAACTAGTCAAGTTCCAGGGCCTACAGCTGAGATTTCCATCTGGGTGGTGCTGGGGAATCTGCCTGTTGAGCAAGTGCCCGAGATAACTCTTAGGCCTCTACAAATTAGAGAACACAGAGCTTTGGTCTCCTCATGTATAAATAAGGATGATGCCGGGCGCCTAGGTGGCTCAGTGGGTTAAAGCCTCTGCCTTTGGCTCGGGTCATGATCTCAGGGTCCTGGGATTGAGTCCCGCCTCGGGCTCTCTGCTCGGTGGGGAGCCTGCTTCCTCCTCTCTCTCTGGCTGCCTCTCTGCCTACTTGTGATCTCTCTCTCTGTGTCATATAAATGAATAAAATCTTTAAAAAAAATGATGCTGCTCCTTTCACAAGATTGTGGTGAAAACATAGGTGGTCAATATGTGCTAGCTGTACCTGAATCATTGAGTAAGATTATGGCAGGGCTTTAGGATCCACTCTGAATATTAATTTAACAAACCTGTTAAATCCATGCACTATTTGGTGGTACCAGAGTGAAAAATCCAAATTTCCCTGCCCTTAGAGGGGCTCACTGACTAGTGGAAGAGATAGACAAACTACTGTATAGCTTGATACTGGCTAAACAGAGGTATGAAGGGGAGGCAGTTACTCTGCTGGGAGGAGAGGTGGTGGTAGAGAGGAAGGGGGAGCATGAAGGAAGTGAAGTTAATCTGGAGAAGTGACTCTGAAGTGAGTTTCAAAGGATAAACCAATTATGATGGTACTGTGGATATCTTAAAAGGTGTAGGAGATAAGGCTGTATTTGTGCTAAGTCTAAAAACTAGAATAGAAATTGTCTTTGGGGGGAATGGGCATGAGCAGAGAATATTTTCCATATCAGTTTACTTATTACTCCTCTCTCCTAAAAGTAGAAATTAAAAAACTGGAGTCATTTTGTATTCTCCAGTTGGTTGGACTTTGAGAGGATGGGTATCAGACGATATTGTTGAGTTGCTTTGTGAGTCACTAACTACAAAGCCATGGTCTAAGTCAGAGGGGTGGGACACTGGCCATGACCACTACAAACAAGTCAAGTATTAAATCCTACCAATGATGGGAACTTTGGCTTGAGAACTGGCTGCCTCAGCAGAGTCATCCTCAGATATTAAGGGTGATGCCATATATACACATACAGCCACAGGAGGCAGTGACTAATGGCTCTGCCTTGCGCCAGCAGCTCTGGCCCTTTCTAGCTTCTTTACCTTGACAAGCAGCCTAAGTCGAGTTTTCAAACTCCATCTTAATTGAAAAAACAATCAGAAAACAATAGCTTGTACCATATAGAACTTCACACTGCCACTCACCCCAACATTATGTTTCAAAGTAATTGATTTTTTTTTTCAAAACTGCAACAAACTTTCACCAATCCCCAACACGCTTTTAGTCAGACCAAGCATGATAAACTCTCAATCTTTAATGCTGTGTGACCCTGAATAAAGAAAAAGTGAGGTTATAACAAGTTAAGATCATGGTTTTTATATTAGATCTCATCCTGGCCTGTCACTTAGTAGTTGTGTGATGTTTGGGAAGTAACTTAATGTCTCTTGTCTTCATTTTTCACATCTGAAACATGAGGACAACAATAGTATCTATCCCATCGGGCTGTAGTAAGGCTTAAAGGAGAAAAATATGTGAAAAAAAAGTCCATCACACGCCCCCCAGGCTGCCTTCACCTGTTCGTCCCATGCTGTGCTCTGTCCCCAATAAAGCATGCTCCTCCTCAGAAAAAAAAAGTCCATCACAGCAGCTAGCTCAGTAAGTGGTAGTAAAATACTAGTAATTATTATTAATATATTAACAATATGGGCATTAACTCTCATATCTTATAGAAAACATGGGCCCTTTGGGGTGGGGAAAAATGGGAGTATTATAATTCCTTCAGTTGTGAAAAGGACAGGAAAATACCAGTAGAGGAACTAGCCATTAATAATACTGGGGTATGTATTTAAACAGAAAAGAACAATATAGCTTCTCTCTAACCAGTTTTTTACTAAGAGCACTGCCAGAAAGAACAGTGGGACTAATTTATATGCTTCTCATCTGCTACATTTTTAAAAAGTGGTTCTGCTAATAAAAACCTCAAAATATTTTCCAGTGTTAACCATCCTCCTCCACTGTATATACCCCAAACCCATCAGACCTGCTGCCAAAACCTATTTGCTTTTTTCTCAAAAGCATGGGTGGCATTTACATCCACACTCTCACTTGTGATCACCCCATCTGTGGTGGACGAAAGCCAGAATTACTTGGCATCACTTCTTCATTTCCATGATAAGGATGGAAGGCAATGGGGTAGGCAGGAAAACTTGCTTTTCATGGCCATCTTTCCAATAAGACAAAGAGAGGTTATGGCCATAGTTGTGACCTCTGACAGCTGGGCAGAGGACACCCACTCAATCAGCCTACTCCAGGAACAATCCATATGCCAAGTGATTTGGTTGGCATTTTGTGATTCTGGGACGATATTAATAATAGTACCTGTCCTGGAATCTATCTTACATATGATATATTTTCCCCATTTAATTCAATAGTTCTCTTGAATATTTTAATATAGCAATAGTAGTCCAAATAGCAAACTAGTGTGAGTTATTGACTTTCCTTCCTTTTATCCATTTCTGAGGTGACTTCAATTTTCTTCCTGAGTGAATCTCCAGGCCACACGTGACATCACCTTTAATCCATTCGTGTTTTTTTTTTAATTGGCATTAACATGGAGGGGACATAGGCAGCTAAAAAATAAAAGATGTCTACGTTGGTGATGATCTCCAGAGCAAACCTTACAGGGATTGGAAGAGCAAATTTGATTTGAAAATGATTACAGAGGGTGAATTCCCTGTAAATAATGAATTGGAAAGAAAATCAGGCTGGGAGTATTTGCTTATCCACTTATTTCCACATGGAAGAAAAGCCATAATTCCTGTCAGCCTGTACTTATAGCGTGCCTAGATTGGTCAGAGAGAAAGCAACGTGACGAAAATAAATATACGAGCCCACCCATTCACTGCATTTGCTGTTAGGTTCAACATCAAGGAAAGCCAAAAGATAGTAAGTCTTTGGGTAACAACCCATAAATCCGTGGTTACAGTTCAAGCACCTAACTTCAAATTTCCAAATGACCGTGCCACTGTTCTTTCTTCTCCTAGAACCTGGAAGTTCACCGTCAGAAAGGAGAGGGGAGGGACACGGCAGATGAAATACTCAAAGGCCCTGGGAAAATTATGGGAAAACATGCCCTCCCCACACATCACTACTTCTTGAGAAACCAACTGGTATGTCACTGGGACACATTGTCAGAGCAAAGTGGCTACTTTTTTTTTAATTAAAGTGAAACTAGTTTTCTTTTCTTTTTTTTTTAAAAGATTTTATTTATTCATTTGACACAGAGAGAGAGATAGGCAGAGAGGCAGGCAGAGAGAGAGGAGAGAGGAGGAAGCGGGCTTCCCGCTGAGCAGAGAGCCCGACGCGGGCCTCAATCCCAGGACCCTGGGATCACGACCTGAGCCGAAGGCAGCGGCTTTAACCCACTGAGCTACCCAGGCACCCTTTTTTTTTTTTGATATGTCCTGAACACCTTTTTTTTTTAAAATTTATTATTTTTTTTATTTTTTTTTAATTTAATTTTTATTATTTGCCCAAGGGGTACAGGTCTGTGAATCATCAGGCTTACATCTTTCACAGCGTTTACCAAAGCACAAACCCTCCCCAATGTCCATAACCCATCCACCCTATCCCTACCCTCCCACCCCCCAGTAACGCTCAGTTTGTTTTGTGAGATTAGGAGTCTCTTATGGTTTGTCTCCTTCCCCATCCCATCTTGTTTCATTATTTTTCCCTCCCTACCACCCACGACCCCCCACCCTGACTCTCAAGTTCCTCATATCAGAGAAATCATATTTTTCAAGAGTGGCTACCTTTTTTTAAAAAAATATAAAGCTAATTTCTATATGTCAAATCCTATTTGTTCACTGACTCGCACTGTCTTTCTCTATTTTTTAAATTAAATATTGAGTAAGTACAAAAGGGAATTTATAAGAGACAAGTATAAAGTATTAAAAAAACAGTGCAATGAAAATTGTGTACCCAACATGCAGCTTAAGAAAAAGAATATAATTATTAGCTTTAAAGGCCTCACGTGCCCCTCTCTAATTCATTCCATCTCCCCCCATAGGTAACCACTATTCTGAATTTTGTGTTAATCATTACTTGTGTATCCTTACAGTACTACTAAATATGACGATGCTATCTCTTCAGAAATATTTTGTCTGAATTTCTGAAGGATTCTTTAATTGCCAAGAGCTTTGCTTTGTGCTGTTCTCTCTTACATTTCTCTCCTTTCCCTTGCTTCTCTGCCTGCCCCTTGTAGCTTGTCCAGTAGTAGTCTGTGATCCGTGAATGAACATGAGTGTTAAAGATATCATTTAATGGTGAACCCATTCGGAAAGACAGTAATTCTTTTGTAATATGGCTACTTTCCTTTTGTTTTTTTCAAGCAAATCACTGCATGGGCCTTAATTTGTTTACCTGGAAGTTTAGGGATGTGGAGATGGCAGTGGGCTAAAGAGTAGGGTGACAGGGCTATGTGTATTCCCTAGCATGGGTATCTCAGGGTTTTGGAATCAGAAGACTATGCTATTTACTGGCTGTGTGACCTTGGGCAAGTTACTTACAGTCTCTGAGATTTGGGTCCCTCATCACAAAAATGTGGACAACTATAATACTGATCTTAGAGGGTTGGTGAGATGGTTAGACAAGAGATATTAATTGTAAAAGTGTTTTTGAAAGCTGTGAGATACTCTATAAATGTTAGTTGTTAATGATGCTGCTATTCTGCTGTTGATGATGCTATAATATCAGTTATGTTAAAGTCAAGGCAGAAGACTAGATAGTAATGAATTTTCTAAGTCTGGAGCTAATCCCTAGATTTACCCTTGCCAGCTGTCTGGTAAAGCTGGCACAGTGCAGACAAAATTAAATTTTCTTTTCTAACTCTGTATTACCGGTCTACATGGAAACTTTCTACCTACAAACATCTTCCTCAAATCCCACTGTACCTGCCCAATCTGCATGTGTGGGAGTTGTGTTTGCTCTGGCCTACGTCAGTGCTGGAGCCTAGGGCAGAAAGAAGTCACACATTACAGGCATCTAACATTTTCTCTTCTTAGTCATTTCTCATAGGACAGTTCTAGCTGGTAACTCGAACAGAAATGTATGCAGGATGTGCTCATCATCTGATCAGTTTGTGCCTAAGGATCCTAAAAAAGGTCCTGACTTTTGCCTGTGCAATATTAACATAATCATTTGCATGTTATTTCCATTTTGTTTTTAAAAGGGTCTCTCCTTGAAGATCTGTGAAAATGAGAGTAAGCAGTGAAAAGCCATGATTCCATTCTGCAAACGATAGAATCAAATCTTTAAATGGGTAAAAATACACACAAGAGATGTTTCATAAAACTGCTGGCAATTATTTCAGTGAATAGACGAAAGTTGTGCATGGTCCCCACAGCTGCCACAGGTGTCGAAGGAAGAGATTCAAACAACAGAGGGAGAATATCGATCATCTTTTTGAATATGGAGCTAGGCTACCTGCTTGGGTGCCCAGGAGGGGGTGAGAGAAGAAGAGTGCTGGTAATATTCCCACACACGTTTCCCAGCCTTGAGGCTGGACAGCCACATGCCCATCTGCTGCTAAGAAAAAAATGTAGATAGGGCTTAAGTGCATGGGACAGCAGTTTGACCTCTGAGGTTGCAAGGCTCTTGCCCTCCGCTTAACAGCTGACGCCTGGAACAAGCAGGCCAGACCTGCATGGCCGCAGCAGGGGCTAACAGGAGGGCTGCAGCTGAGGGATGGCTGCATCTATGGCAACAAATGCCCAGGAATGAGTTTACAACAGCCAAAGGGGTTAATGTGAAAGGCAAAGGCTTTTATACAAATGCATTAGGGAAGGATATAGCGGGAATGAGGTCAATTAATAAAGCTGAGTGATAAAATCCAGCACCATTCTTTAACTGGACTTGGCTACTTAAACTGCTTTTCCAAATCAGTCCCCTGTGTTCTAGCTGTTTGTTGAGATACTAAGCTTATTTAAAGAATAAAAGTAATGCTATATGCGGTGTAAAAGGAAAAAACAGGCAGAGCAAAAGGGTATAAAATTAGATTTTCAAACAAAGGAAGAAAAACAAGAGATGTGTACAACTGTGTATGTTCAAACAGCTTGTTATTACTAACAATCACCACCTGACAGTAAATTACCCCCCCTACATGTGGATTACAAGTTGTATTATTACGATGCATTAGAATCAATCTAAGTACTAATGAAAATGGGTGGTTGGGTGGCTAAACATGGTCCCCAATTACTGCTGAGTGCCCTTTCCTGTTGTGGCTATAAAACAACTGTCATCAATATTCTCTCATACAGAATGTTTTCTTATCAGCATTATGTCCTCAAAACATCCCTGGAAGGCAGGTCAATATTGATGGGCCTTTTTTTTAAAAAGAAAACAGGGAAACATGGAGAGGTTAAGTGAAAATTAGCAGAGGCAGCACCACTATTCCATAACAGAATTTAGGTTATAAAGGGAGCCACGGTACAGAAGCAAAGGGCTTTGGCTGCTCTTTCAATGATGGCAGTGCCTACTGAATGTGGTAGATCAGTTTACAGTCACTTTCTCAGCTACAGTGAAAAGCATAGATTCCTTAAGCCACTATAGTTGGAATGTCCGGTTGCAGCACAAAGCACAACCACAGAATAACTTTTAACTCTGGCATAGTACAATACAAGCTCAGAGTAAAATTTTACTTCTTTTTTTTAAAAAGATTTATTTATTTTAAAGAGAGGGCGGGGGGTGAGGGGCAGAGGGAGAGGGAGGGAGATAATCTCAAGCAGACTCTGTACCTGACATGGGGCTTGACCCCATGACCCATGAAATCATGACCCAACATGAAACCAAGAGTCAGATGCTCAACTGACTGAGCCACCCAGGTGCTCCCCAAAATTTTACTTCTGAGAAGAAAAAAAAAGTACACTTAAATTCAGAAATCAGTATCCATCTGGATAGTATTTCCTAGAGGCATGAATGAATGAATGAATGAACAGTATTTATTGAGACCCTCTTAGGCTTTTTTGTTAGTGGCTGAAAGGGATATAAGAGAAGTAAAAGACAGTTACTTCTCTTGGGCAGGTTGTTATCTACTTGGGGGTGGAGGTGGGCAAATTCACACACAAAATGAAGACCAAGGAAAACTCACAAAAAGCCTAAGTATAACATGACAGTCCTGTTTGTCCTACTCATTAGAGGAAAAAAGTTAGAAAAACTTAAAGGTAGGGTGTTGGTACATTCCTACATGAATGTTACCAGAAGAACTTAAACTTACAAGTATATGAGACACTTCCATCAATAATGAAGTACTCACAAGAGGGGTGGCCAAAGGAGATGAATAGGAGAGAGCATAAGGTAAATTAGATGGACAGATGAGGTTAGGGAACCAGGATGGAGGTGTCTGCCATTATTTGAATATGATCATGTTGTTTTTTTTAAAAAAACGAATTATTCATTTTAGAGAGAGGGAGAGATTGAGAGCACGGTGCAGGGAGGGGCAGAGAGAGAGAGAGAGAGAGAGAGAGAGAGAGAGAGAGAGAGAGTGTCCTAAGCAGACTCTGCACTGAATGGGGCTTGGCCTTGTGACTCTGAGATCACCACCTGAGCAGAAACCAAGAGTGGGACACTTAACTGACTGTGCCACCCAGGCACCCCGATCATGTCCTTTTGGAACCAAACTCCTCTGATAGGGCCTGATTCCTTGGGCACAGTGCTACTCAGGCAAGTACATCTGGTAGGGATGTCCCTATGTACAGCTAAGAATTAGAGGGCAGATAGTTTGAGATGTAGTGCTATGTTGTAGGCTGAAGAGCGGCCCACATGTTTTAGCTGTTAGACATACAAAGTGGCCAAACTGTCATTTTATTTCAGAAATGAAGGTATTTGTGTGCTAGTGCAAGTGGAGTGTTAGCCCACTCATAGGGTATCTATAATTAGAGACTGAATTTTCCTAAAAAAAAAGCATTTTGGATCTGTTCTAGTGACTTAGCTGGTATTCATCAGTATTCCAGATGATGCCTTCCTGAGCCATTTCACTTTCCACTTTCCCCTATCCACAGCCTCAGGCTACACACCTCACCTTGCCTTGTCCTGCAAACACAGCTGACTGTAGGAGGCTTGAGCGAGGGCTGTATATTGTTCTAGAAAACTCAAGCACTGAACACACAAATTGTCCTCCATACAGTGGCCAACAGTGTGACTGTCACAGGTGAAAGCTGACATTGTAAGGAACAACAGGTTAAAAAGCTTCCCCAGATCTACTTGTAAACTTCTCATTGAGAAGAATCACACTCAAAATTGCAAACCGACTATATCTCCCTCTATAGGACATATCCTCTACCACTATTATCTCTTTGTGGGAAATTTGAAAGGGACCACAATTATGCCCAAAGGAACTGTCATACTATAAAAAGTTTGTGACTCCAGCCCCTATAGCTTCAAGGTATTGTAGTCCTTTTTTTCATTTATTTAAAGATCTTATTTATTTGTCACAGAGAGAGAGAGAGAGCACAAGTAGGCAGAGTGGCAGGCAGAAGGAGAGGGGGAAGCAGGCACTTCTCTGAGCAGGGAGCCTGATGCGGGACTCGATCCCAGGACCCTGGGATCATAACCTGAGCTGAAGGCAGCCGCTTAACCAACTGAGCAATACCCTACAATACCCTAAGGTATTGTAGTTCTGATGATAGACTGGATGCAACTTTATGGCCTCAGAGCTAATCTTTGGATTGTTCCAGGAGTATGAATGGCAAGTTATTACATGAATGTTACTTGTAGAACTTGAACTGACAAGTATATTAGACACATAGATCAGGAGTGCATGAACTCACAACTGCGTTGACCAAAGGAGGTGAGCTGGAAACAGAGAGCCTGTGGTAGATTAGGAAGACAGATGAAGGTTAAAGGGAACCAGGATGGAGGTGTCTGCCATGATCTGAATACAATTATGTCTTTTTTGAGCCAAACTCCAGTGATAGGTCCTGCTTCCCCAGGGGCAGCACTTCTCAGGAAAACAAGCTTAGAAGTCATTTGGGAAGAAATATTTCTTTCCCCTGACATGAGCAGCTAGGTGGAAAAGATGAGCAGACATTTGCTTTGGGAGCAAGAGGTGCTGAGCTTAATGCCTATCATCTCCTGGAGATTATGATGTATTGTATATACATATAAAATCACTACAGATGCTTGTTATTTCCAGGGGGTCAGAGTACACAGTCTTTTATCTCCAAATGTCTGTTTTTCAATCTGGCTATATCTTGGAATCTGTTTTTAATACAGCCCAGACAGGAAGGTTTTGGTCAAGCATGCAGTGACTAACCTTCAAGCAAAACAGAATGCCAGGAGAGCAGCCTGACCTTTGTAGTAAAATTAATTTGATGCTTACAATCTAACCTGGAGTCTGTGGACTTTATTCCTGTGACAGAGTCACAGGACAATTTAGCAGGGATTATTAAATTCCACTTAAGCTCATCAGCGAGGAGAACTGAGGATGATACCTTTCAGGACACCAATGAACAGGCCAAATCCATGTGGGAAAGAAAGGCAGATAGACTTCTAGGAATAAAGTGGAAGAGGCTTTGTTTGGTGCACAGTAGGCACTCAATGAGAACTGATTCAGTGAATGAGGCAAAAGAGTAAGACAAATCTCATGTCTGACACCCAGAGAGCCTCTTCCCTACCATACACACACATACAACATCAATTCTTTTGAGCTTCTCATATAGGAAAGCCATTTTGCAAGTGCCAGAGATCCCAGGGTAAGGCTGGAAGGTGAGTGTGCTGGAACCTGGTACAAGGCATGCCATCTTTCTGTATTCCCCTTCCATTCCTGCTGGTGGTAGGAAGTCTGGGGTAGGAGATTACTAATTGGAAATGGAGAAAGCAAAATAGATACCAATGAATTAAGGAGGATGCATTTTCCCCAAGAGGGCTAAGAGAACCTCACACAGGAGAACAATGTTGGGTTTCTAGAAAGCCTCCATACCAGCAGTACCAACCCCAGCACTACCCAGAGGGAGTCAGTGTTCCAGTTGCTGCACTTTAACAAGTGTGTCGTATATAAAGGCCTAAGACTGTTTGCAGTGGAAAATCCTGGTTGGTTTTATTTAGGCAATATAATAATGTAACTTTCTGAAACTGATGTTCTTTATTTGAACATTCATTATAATGATTTATCTTTGCTCTTCTTTCTTTACCAATGATGTTTGTTTGCATTCTATTAGCAAATATAATTTCATAGAAGATGGTAAGTGAATCAAAATTATCCAATATGTTTCCATCATGGGAGCAGAAAGAATCCTTCAATGCTCTGTTCTGCATCCTTGTACTGATTTCAATAAGTTTTTCTTTAATAGGCTTTGTAGCATTAAATATTACTCATCATTGCAAAGTTAGTACTAATTTAATATCACAGATAATCTGGTTTAGTCTAAGTGAACCCCCTTACTTTTTTTCATAGGAACGGAACATTTTCCAGTCTAGGGGTTCTCTTGTACCACAGAAAGGACGCTGACCTTGTATCTGAAGAGATACTTAGCACTAATGTGATTCTCTAAATGGCTGTTAGTGTTTGACCTCATATGAATAGTTAACTGTGTGCCTGCAAAATTTCCCCCATGGGATTGTAAGAACTTTGGGGGCAGGAATGGTACCTCATATACTTTTAAATTATACCCAGGATATGGCATAGCGAATGAACAAATAGCCAGTATAGCACTATCAGTTTTTACTTACTTCAATTTGCTGAGAGCACTGTAATACCTGATAATAATTGTGGCTCACACTACTTACTGGTTATTTTATTTTATTTTATTTATTTTTAAAGATTTTATTTATTTATTTGACACAGTGAGAGAGACTACAAGTAGGCAGAGAGGCAGGCAGAGAGAGGAGAGAGGAGGAAGCAGGCTCCCTGCTGAGCAGAGAGCCTGATGTGGGCCTCGATCCCAGGACGCTGAGATCATGACCTGAGCCGAAAGCAGAGGCTTTAACCCACTGAGCCACCCAGGCGCCCTGGTTATTTTATTAAATAGAAATGCTTTCCTTAACTTTTCTAAAAATATTTCCCAAGTTAATCTTGCTATATTTTCCACATCATTTTTTTCTTTCACTAAGCTTAGCTTACAAAAGAACAATAAACTCTATTAGGATACCTCTGGTAAGCTGGTTGGTTCTATCTACCAAAATGGTATCAAGTCATGGGAATAAAATCAGGGAACCAGAGATGATATTCAAACACCAGTATGATATAAACAGAATTAGACACTGAACCTTAGCAGTGGAGGAGGGCCCAGGAGACCCCTTGACTGTGCCAGGGGTCAATCCATTATTGCTAGGCCATGGGGAATCCTAGGGGAATACCAGGAGGATCAGGGTGGCCTAGGTGACAGGTGGTCATTTAGGGGAATATGGACAGTGATTATTTATTGGCCAGGGTAGTCAGTGATGACTTAGGGGTTTCTTGGAAGTACCTATTTACCAACTGGTACAGGAGCTTTTTTCAGTATTATTAAACTGATATGGTCATTCAGTGCACACTGTCTGAATATCTGCCTGGAGGAAGGGGACTTATTTTCACCTAAACATGCAGCATAAATAAGCAGATACTCCAACCCACAGCTGCAGTCTCTTTAAGTATTCTGTCTTAAACCTCATGGAAACTTTTGAGATCAAAGTTATTCCTTATATTAAGCCCACATGAAAAAAACCTTTCTTACAGAAATATTAATCTATCTTCTCTTATTCTGTCTTCCTAGAGGATGAATGGCTAATCACTCTTTATCTGTTAAACATGTTTTTTCCTTTTAAAGGAATTATTATTTAAAATTGTTTTTTTTGAGCCTACAAAGAAAAATAAATCCTAGCATCTATAGCTTTTCCACCCCCTGTAATAGGTGAGTCAGGTAGGGGTAGCCAAGAAGCAGAGACATCTGGTGGGAGACTGAGTAGCTGTCCTTCTTGTCTCCTGCTTGAGTGGAGAAAGTGAAACATTTTTAAAACAATGGCAGAGGCTGAATAACAAAGAGATCTCCCTTCAGACCATCAGAATCAATGGAAATAAAAGTGCCACATTTTTATGTCGTTTTAAAATCATTTTTATCCTAATCTAACAACATCCTTGTCTCTGGGTGGTAGACGTATCCCACCTTGACACTCAGTAGCTGCTGAGGTACCTTGTGTCACCCATTCCCACCTGTACATGTCCACTTACTGGAGCTGGGTTGCCATGAGCAGCAATTGTTTCTCTGCCAGATGACCAGCTGGGTTCCAAGGTCTTGGTTTGGGTAACCTTGTCTTTGCCATTTAGTGTTAAGTTTATTTGTAGGAATGCTAGTGAAATTGCTCAGAAAGTTGGATACAACATGTGGGAAATTGGCAAGGTGACTAATTCCTGTTACTCTAGAGGTGATGGCTGCAGCTATACTATCTGTTGTGAGTAGATGCCAGTTGCAAGTTCCTTAGGTACAGGCTTGGTAAAAGGGTGCATCAGAATCACAATTTCTGCTTGGAGGGACTGTCTGAGCAGTAATATTGGGCATGGGGTGTTCAGCACACACTAGTGCTGGGGAGTCAGGCCCGAGATTTTTACTTAGTAATAGCATCAAATGAGAAAGTAGGCATTTTCACAGATTCATGTAAAAAAAAATTACAGGAGCGTCCTGTATTACTTTCTGGGATACCTGTCAGATTGCAAGCTGAACAGACAAAAAAAATTTGGGATACACACCAATAAACAGTTTCAAATGGCATGTCACATACTACTCAGAGGCAGACAACTTGATACAACTTGCTACTTTATTTGTGAGTTCCAAGGAAATATTCCCCGAACAGTGCATTTAGTCCTCATCAACTGTCATATAAAGAGACCTCCAATAAAGCAAAGCCCTTTTCCTCATGTAGGAGGTTTCCCTGTGAAACACAGGTTCCTTGGGGAGCATTAATGCCTACAGAATATATACTGAAAATAATGGCTGGGGGCTGACAGCATAGAAGAGCTCTGACAAGCATGCCCAGTGGGAGACACCGATTGGACAGTTAGACTCCTCCAATTCTCACACCTATCCCTGCCTCCTATTAAGTTGTGTGAGCTTCCAACACACTGGTTAAGATGCCTTACCCAGGGATTTCATTTATGCAATAGACCAACCAAATATGTATATATGAGTATAAATGGCTACTTGCAAAAGCACCTAAAGTTTTTTCAATAAAGGAGGAGTTTGTATGTGTCACTTGGTCTGCACTCTGCAAGGAGCATATCACAGTGACATTAGAAAAACATGCTCTTTTCAAAAAGATTTAGTCTCATTTCCCTTTTCTTCACAGTCTCTAATGACTGGAAATAGAATGAGACTTCAATTTTAGGATGATTTAGAGGTCTTTGAGTTGACTCTTTCTTCGCTTGGTGTGTGACCAACTTCAAAGAAGCACTTGTGTAGCTACTAAGGAAATTAGTTCTTTGCCAAGAGATGAAGACCTTTTGTCATAAGCCAGAATGAATAACTAGGCCCTCTGTCCCTATCTCAAGAGGGCCTCTGGGCTAAGAGGAATGTCTGTTTGGTGGTCTAGGGTTGTTCACTAGAGCAGCAGGCAGTCAGATGGTCAAGAATATTGTTTGTGCTCCTTCTGTGGGCAGAGACACTGGAGTAGAGAGGCAAGGGTGAGTGTGGGGAAGACAATGGACATAGACAGTAAACAAATTAACAGATGTATATAGCACGATGTCCAGTGGGTACAATTCTATATATGATTACCACTTACAGAGCACCTTCTCTCTGCAAATTACTGCAGAAAGTGTTTTATATGCATTTAGTTCTTATAACAACTTATGAGGCAGGTATTTTGATTCTCATTTTATGGAAGAGCAAACCGAGTCTTGAAAGTTTAAGTAATTTGCTCAAAGGTTTCACAAGTAGTAAAAGATGGGCCAAGATTTGAATGCAGGTTTCTATCCTTTAACCCTAGCTATTGGGCATTATATTTGGTCCATTGCTTATGCTTAGTCTTCACAACCTTCTTGAGTTGCAGGTATGACTATCTTTATTCACATTTGAAAAAATGGTGGCTCACAGAAGTTAAGCAACTTGCCCAGGATCACAGAGGCCGTAAGTGGCAGAGGATTCTACTCTAAGCCTGACTCCAGAGCCCAGGCTCTTAACCACTGAACTCTACCACCTCTACATGTCAGACACTTGGTAAATGTTTGTCCCCATTCCAGCTGGTACAGTGAAGGTAGATGAAGAACAAAGGGTTGAAGGTAACTTGAATTTAGTAGTCAGAGCAGGAGAGGTTAAATGTTGGAGTTAGAGCTATAGCTGCCATTTTCCCTGAGGGCTTGTTTTACACAGGATGTGGGGAGGGGCGATTAAAGACATAGGGAGACAAAGCGTAACTGATTTCTATCCCTTCATTCCCTAATTATAAGAGGAAGAGAGACCACTCAGAACATGAGCTGGATCTGGGAGCTAACACTATTAGAGAGTGACTATTACCTGAGCTGGCCTGGTGTGCCAGTTAGTGATATATTACTTCTTAGCTCCAAGTTCACCCTTGTTGCTTGCTCTCTGCAAAGGGTTCTGGGCCTTTTAAACATCTTATCTTTGCCAGTTGGCACAATGTTAAGCTTTGTCAGTAAGGGGCACAAGAGAAACATTTCAGAAGGAAGGGAGTCTTCTTTCTGGTATCCGTGTGCTGGTGTGCTTGCCTTGCAGGCTCCTGCAGTGCCAACACCCACCTTCCCACTGCTTCACTCTAGCTGCACATACAACTTTCCCAGCCCCAGGGTTCTGCAGTGCCTACAGCTTTCCCAGCATGCAGTTAGTTCCTGTAGTACATGGTAATCAGCAGCATCCAGCAGCAGCTCCCAGTACCCCTTGCTTGACTGGTTTTGTAGTGGAGTGCCTATGCTAAGAAAACTCCCTATGAGCAGCTTTCCCTGGCACTGTGGAGAATGGGTTTGCCAGAAGTTCCATAGGGCAGATTTCTACAAAGTTCCAGGAGGCAGAATTCTAGCAAGTTCTGCTGGCACAGCACCACAGAAATTTCTCTGCTAAATCCAGTGAGCCACACCATGCCCTTTACTACAAGGTCTTGATCTCACCCCTGGGTAAAGGGTTATATCTTGGTTGCTCTAAATTAGCAGTAAGTATAGTGGATGCTCCTTATATCTGCTATTCCTACATTTTTACAGTTTTCTTTAATTACACTGTTAAAATTACTGTGTTGTTTCTCTTTCCTGATTTTTCCCAGACCAATATGGTTAACTCCTTCTTCCCAGATCTCAAAGTAAGGTGATTCATAGGGCAAAGGAAGGGAGTGTAGGTAAAAAGGATGGCTTTGTCCTGGAAACAAGGTCTAGAGAGAAAATAACATCTGAATTTTTCAGGAGGCAGTGGATGTCTTCTCTGTCTTACTTTCCACTAAAGAAAATGACTTAGAACACCCATGCATGGTCTCTTAGCTGTTAGAATTCTTTCAATTGAGGAGGAAAGAACCGGCTAGATAGGGAAGGCAAGTGGAGTCTGAAGACTGTTTGGGACATGGGACTTAAAGGTTTTATGATCATTCCTAGTCCAAATTGTACTTGAAGTTCCATAGTTCAGGTGTTCCAAAGGAGAAGTGGGTGTTTGGGAAGATGGTCTCAAAATGACCACCCTCTTTACAAAAATAATGAATACTGAATTCAAAATCCCTATGACTGCCCACAGAATCCTTCATTTGAAGTTCAGGGTTGTTTCCTCCACTTGAGATAAAATATCTTCTTTTTTTGACCTGGCTTTCCTGTGGGCACATTTATAGAAATTTCCAGACAGCTTGCAATGCTATGAATTCTGGAAAAACTTCTGATAGAAGTTAGGTGTTTGGAGTTGGTATGTCACGATGTTTTCCAAGTGCCGTAAGGAGAAATGGTTTTCAACAGTGACAGAACATCATCATAATTTTTGTATTACTTATGGATTTGTACAGCTGAGTTCTTTTTGAATTGCAATAAAACATTTTCCCAAACATGTGTTGGTAATTAACCACTACCTCTCTAATTTTGTTCTCTTTATGCCTTTATGCATCTCTGCCCTTCCCGCCACCTCAAACTGCAATACTGCCTCTCCAAAGCGCAATAGATTCTCAGATTCACCACTAACCATAAGCAAGGTACTTAACCTCTCTGAGTCAGTCTTCTCATTTAAAAAATGGAAATAGTAGTATGTGCATTATAGAATGTTGTGAGGAATAAACAACATTTCTAGCAAACAGCAAAAACTATACTTACTAGTATTTCTATACTATTATTATTTAAAAAGCACATTGTCAAAATATCCTCAGTTGCTTTCCTCTCTTTTGCCAGTTTTGGAGGTGTGGATGGAGGTGGTGTTTCTGGGGGTAAAAAGATGTGACCCACACATATGTTCATAATTGACATTTGACAAAGGTACAAAATCAATTCAATGATTTTCAGCAAATGCTTCTGAGGCAATTGGACATATGTAGGAAAAAAAAGAATATGAAAAAGAAAATTGACCTAAGATATAGATACCTTATACAAAACTTAACTCAAAATGAAACTTGGACTTAAATGTTAAATGTAAAACCTTCGGGAAAAAAATCATTGGGATCTAGTGCTACAAAGAGTGCTTAGGCTTGAGATCAAGAACACGAACTCTAAAAGGAAAAATTGATAAACTAGATCTCATCAAAATTAAAAACTACTGATCTGCAAAAAACCCTATTAAGAGGATGAAAAGACAGGCTACAAAGTGGGAGAAAATAATTGCAAGCCACACATTTGACAAAGGACTAGTATCTATAATATATAAAGAACTCTCAAAACTCAATAGAAAAAACCCAAATGATTCAATTAGAAATTGGGCAAAAGATATGAAGAGACATTTCACCAAAGAGGATATACAAATGGCAAATTTGCACATAAAGAGGTGTTCAACATCATAAGCCATTAGTGAAATGCAAATTAAATCCACAGTGAGAGATCATTACACACCTGTCATATGGCTAAAATTTGAAAAATTGTATGTTTGTAAACCACATATCCTATAAGGGGTTTATATGGAGAAAATGGGACTCTTGTATACTGTTGGTGGGAACATAAAATGGCATAGCCACTATGGGAAAGAGTATGGAGGCTCCTCAAGAAATTAACAACAGAACTGCCACATGATCTAGCAATTCCACTTCTGGGTATATATCTGAAGGAAATAAAATCATTATTTTGAAGAGATATCTGTATTCCCATGTTCATAGTAGCATTATTCATAATAACCAAGGTATGGAAACAACCTAAGTGTTTGTGGACAGATGAATGGATAAAGAAAATGTGGTATATACAAAGGAATATTATATAACCTTAAAAAGAAGGAAATCCTGTCATTTGCAACGACATGGATGAACATGGAGGATATTATGCCAAGTAAAATAAGCCAGGCAAAGAAAGACAAGTACATCATGGTATCACTTATATATAGAGTCTTTAAAAAAAAGTCAAACTCATAGAAACAGAGAAAAGCAGTTGCCAGGGGCTCTGGGATAGGGGAAATAGGAAACGGCTGATAAAAGGGTACAAATGTTGAGTAATAAAATGAATAAGGTCCGAGGATCTAATGAATAACATGGTGACCATAGTTGATAATGCTGTATTGTATAACTGAAATTTGCTAAGAAAGTAGGACTTAAATGTTCTCACAGAAAAAGGTAAATATATGAGGTAATGGATATGTTAAGTTGATGGGATGAATCCTTCCACAGTGTATATGTATATCAAATCATCACATACACTTTCAATATCTTGCAATTTTGTCAATTTTACCTCAGTAAAGCTGGGAAAAGAGGACTACACCAAATATGCAATGATGTGAAGAGTCTAGACCATTCGTATATTACTGGTAGAAATGTGAAATGGTACAATCACTTTGGAAAAGTTTGGCTGTTTCTTTTAAAAATTGAACATGCAACTACCAAATGACTTAGACATTATATTCTGGGCATTTATCCCAGAGAAATGAAGACTTACATTCACATAAAAACATGCACATGGATGTAAATAGTAGATTTATTCAAAATAGCAAAAAAAGTGGAAAAAAACCCAAGATATTCTCAACAAGTGAATATTAAACTATGGCACATCCATACAATGGAATACTACCAATCTCTGAATTGTTACACATGATTATCTGAATAAATCTTGGGGGGATTATGCTGCATGTAAAAAGACAATCTAGAAAGGTTGTGTACTGCATAGTTCCATTTATATAAATGCCAAAGTTACAGAAATGGAGAATACATTAGTAGCTGGTATAAGGCAGTGTGTGTGTGGGGGGGCGCAACATGAGGCATCCTTGTGGTGATTGAACTGTTCTGCATCTTGACTGACCAGTGACAATATCTTGGTTATGCTATTGTATTATAGTTCTGCAAGATGTTACTGGGTAAAAGGTATATGGGATCTGTCTGTATTATCTCTTATAACTGCATGTGAATCTTCAATTATCTCAAAATAAAAAAAGCTTAACTTTTCAAAAAAGGAAGGGGGGAAAAGATGTGGAAAGACAGAAGAAGCAGCATAGAGACATATCCTCCTGTCTTCAATACAGTTCAGATATGTGTCCCAGATTATAGCAGGATTTCCAGCTTGGCAAGCTAATCCAGTGTAGTGTGGAGATCCCCCCAAGCATAGGAGCAAGGCAGGCTTTTCCTGCAGAGACAGTACTGCTCCTCTCACTGGGATATTAGTTATTAGTTACTGTTCTTATATATTTGAACACAGGGGGATATATGACACAATTAATGAAAGTTAAGAAGCTCTGGATTCAAGTCAGAACTAGAAAAGTTCCTAAAAGTTCTGTAGGCAGCTCTGTTGCTGGTTCCAAAGCCTCCTTTGAGATCCTTTAAGCAGAGGATGTCTGAGCACAATAGTATTTTAAGCAGAGAGGATGTCTGAGCACAACAGTATTTTTCTGCTTAGCTTCTGAAGAAAAGAGACAACAGAGAGCAGCCGCAGGACAGCTCTCTTCTTAAAGAAAACATGGAGAAAGGAAAGAGAAACCTGAGAGAGGTCAAGGAGAAAAGACTGAGGATTACAGGCCTGACAAAGAAGACAGCACAAATCCCTCTGCCTCCATGTGTCTGGGTAATTGGGCATCTCTTTACCTATCGTGGGGGCCATGTAGTACTTGAAAGTGTTGAGTAAAGACCAATTGAGTGTTGACATCTCATTTCTAAAGGTTAACTGTTCACAGGTGAATGGTTGCAAGAAATAGTAAAGACCAGGGCACCTGGATGGCTCAGTGGGTTAAAGCCTCTGCCTTCGGCTCAGGTCATGATCTCAGGGTCCTGGGATCGAGGCCCGCATCGGGCTCCCTGCTCAGCGGGGAGCCTGCTTCCCCCCCCCCGTCTGCCTGCCTCTCTGCCTCCTTGTGATCTCTCTCCCTCTGTGAAATAAATAAATAAAATCTTTAAAAAAAAAGAAATAGTAAAGACCAGTTTGCTTTTCCATCTGGACGATGGATCACTACTGGGAGAATACATTTATACACTGGCTGAGTATTTTCAAACAAACACAATAGTCTTTCTCACTCTTCTTTTCTGTGATGTCTTTAAACTATCTGATTTGATTAACACTGACTTTTAGGCCTCTCCATACATGGGTTCTCTGTTTACCAAATCCACTGAAAAATACCTAGCCTAGGTGGTCTTCCTACAATCAGCAGAATTCCTTGGGGTCAGGTGAATATTAAACATGTATGAATTAAGTCATTCTTGGGTGAACTAAGAACTCCATTCATGTAAACGCCTGCTACAGCAATAGGGATGTGGCTGCCTTCTGAGAGCAGTGCAGGGATAGCTCTACCTCTGTGCCCATTTCCCACCTTCCCTAATGTTCCAGGGGCAGACAGGGGCTTCTTGGGCTTTCCAGTGCATTTTGTGTTCAGCCCATTTCCACAGGGCATAGCACCTTCCTGTCTTTCCCATCTTCTCTTCTAGCTGCCAGCTCTGTTATCTCCATCAGAAATTTGATCCTATTAAAAGTGCTGTGGAGTTTTTTGGTGTGTTTGTCTATTTTTCTTAATAGAGCCTTCTAGTTTCCTTTGGGCCATTATGTTCTCCTGAAGCAATGCTTTTCCATCAGTCATTAATATTTAATGTGACTAGAAGCTTTCACAAAAACCTATTGAGATGCACATGCTTTAAGTAGAAAAGCTGTTATTTAATGATCTCGGGTGGATAAACTAATTCAACCTACCCATGAGGAAAGGTGACCTCCTAGTCTCTCTGGCTCTGTGTCTACATTAATATAACTGAAACCTCTTCCATTTATGAAGGCATCCATTCACCCTAGAAGAGCGGGCTGTAGGTTTTTTTCTGACATCATAAAAGTAATGGATAATTTCTAAAAAATTGTAAAAGAATATAAGAAATACAAGTGTGAAAAGATGTACATATGAATGTCTCTTACAACATTGCTATAAAAAGAAAATAAATTAGGAATAACCCAAAAATCAAATAATAGAGGGTTGGTTAAATAAATTAAATGATATATATTTATATAATGGGATACTTTGTAGCTAGTAGGAATGATGATGTAGATCTATGTTTACTGACATGGAAAGATGCCAAGATACATTAATAAGTGAAAAAAGTCAGGCTAAAAACCAGTATGTACAATATGATTAAATTGTTTTTATTTAAAAAAAATAGACACACTGGCCAAGAAAGCCAGAAAATGTATACACCAAAATGTTTTCTTTGGGTGTTGCGGTTGCAAATGATTCTCACATTGTTCCTTACATCTTTCCTTACTGTGTATATTTAAAAAATTATGTTAAAAATTTACATGTTATGTCAAATATTTAAAAATATTTAAAATTAAAAAAATTAAAGAATATTTTCAAAATATACATAGCAAATTTATTTTCTTAAAAAACATTATGGGATTATAACTATACAACTTATAAACTACTTTTACTTGAAATTACAGTCTGAGCAACCTTTATATTTCCTCCAATCCCTAGTTGTTAATCTAGAGCAGAAGCTGGCAAACTCTTCTGTACAGGGCCAGATTGTAAATATTTTAGGCTTTGTGCACCATGTTGCCTCCGTCATAACTACTCCACTCTGTTCATGGAGTGCTAAAGCAGCCAGAGACTGTATGCAAACAATTAGCATGGCTATGTTCCAATAAAACTTTATTTATAGAAAGAGGCAGTGGGCTGGATTTCAACCACAGGCTGTAGTTTACCAAAAACCCTGTTCCAGAGTGCTAAATAGAGGAGGCGGAAGTTCCATGTGCCTTGAAAATTAATCTGGTTTCCTCTGTTCTCCTGGGTCCATGCAAGGGAGAGATTTCTGCTCTCCAAAGTTGAGGCCAAAATGGCTTGGAGACATCACTGGAACTTCCTATTTTTTACTTCTTGGTTTGAGAATTTTCTTCTTCCATACTTAGGCCATGCTTTATCTAGGTTACTCTGCCCACCAGAGTGAACCCTAGATCTGCCATAGATAAAGCCATGGTTATAGAAGCCCTCTAAGGAACTCAAATGGGTTGAAGAACTTCCAGTCACTAACTGAGGGACTTTAGCTAAACCCAGAAAGCTCAAAAGAATCAATCTTTCTGTAGCCCACAAGTATTAACACACTTCATAAACCAGGTTTCTGAGGAGGTGGATAATTACATCTGTCTACAGGAAAACTTGCAAGAAATCTTAAAATGTTCAACAACAGCCTAATTTAAGACTTTAAAAAACTTACATAGCTGAGTCATAATACACATGTGGAAAAAAAGGGAAGTTTTAGCTAAGATGGCCAGGCACTTTTAGTCACAGACAGCCCCCCTGATTCCCAGAAGAGCAGTGCAAGGAGGATTTAGTTCATATGTTTGCCTTTGCTTTCAGTTACAATCACTGTTGCAGTCTATTAAAGCAATTTGCTTGACAAAGCCAATCCGTACAGAGTATTTTCTACCTCTTCTTTTTTCTTCAAAGTAAGGAAGATTAAATTATTGCTTACACACACACACACACACACACACACACACACACACACACACACACACACACCTGAAATGCTTCCAAAAACATAGGTTCCAGATCACCCCTATCCTTCTATCTAAAATATTGTTTGATCACATTTAATAGTCTAGCCACTCAAAGGAAGTCATGTAAGAATTGAATGTATTAGGTACAGGATCCAGGAAACCAGAGGAGATAATCAGATTCTGGGTTACAGCAGACCTAGATGTCCTGAATTCCTAACCTGGGAAAATTGGGCATATAGCACCAAAAATTTACTGATAGAGAATCTCAAGACTTGCAGGCAGCCCAGGTAACTTGTGGACCAGCCTAACAAAACAGCCCTTTCAGAAGAATGGGGAGGTGGCTCAGGTGGGAAAAAGGAAAGGGAAGCAGGAAAAGGTCTTCAAGAGAACCAAGAAAATTCAACAGTGTTTGGAAGGTTCAAAAGGGAATGGGGGATGGAGTCAAGCTGTTGGTTGAGGTAAGTGTGAAAAGGGAGGAGCAGAGAGCAAACACAGACATGCTGCTAGTACTGTAGCTGCCATTTGACAGAGGCAGGTTAAGTGACTTGTTCAAGGTACCAGGTCAGTTGCCTTGAAATGAAAGGCAACTTCTACTCTTATGAAGAGAAATGAAAGGCCATTTCTACTCTTATGTTAGATCCCACCATGCCACCCAGCTGCTCACAAAGCTGGTGCCTATTCATCTTCCTGAAGATTTAAAAAAAAACTTTGGAAAAAATACCATGTAGTATATAGGTATAAAATGGTTGCTTGGCTCTTCTGTAGAAATGGCAGAAATTTTTAAGGAGTGCAAACTGCTTTAAAATGCCTACGTGCCAGATTCTGAATAAATGGAGATGGGTCATTCTAGCTGTTCCAAGCTAGTAGGTTGGAGACAGTTTTCCAGTTTGGGGAATGATACTAAAATTGCTATCACTACCTAAAAAGTTTCAAACATTTAACTTAAATGAACTCATGTAGAGGCAAGTACATTGAACAAGATGTGTGGACACTTGTGGAAAGTTGGCTTCAATTGTCAGCTCTGTCACTGTTTTCTCTGTGATCTTGACTAAGTCATTTTCTCTCTCTGAATGTTAATTTCTTCACTTGTGAGATGAGAAGGTTGGACTCCATACTCTCTAAAAGCTCTTTCACCTCTCACCTTTTATGATCCTCTGATTCCTGGTGGGTTTTTTCTCCTGACATTTATTTGCAAGGGACATTCTGCCATCCACACAATTTAAGTTTTCAGTAAATCGTGGATGATCTTAAATAAACTCTCCCCCTTGAAGAGGTGAAAAGAACAGGATGTTTGTGCTGAAATGGCTCATGTCAGGTATGACCTTTTTAATTCAGAGCAGCTCCCTAGTGGTTCATTAACTCACCCCATGGGCAGCACAGCAGGCAAGTACTATTATAAAAGGCCCCAACTGTGCAGCCAGAGAGAGCTGCCCTATTACTCAGTGAAAACAAAGTGGTTTCCTCTTTGCACCCACACAGGTCAATTTTTAGATCAGGAACATATGATTCTATCACTGAAGGAATCCCGGCCAACTCACAGAAACCCTGTGCCAAGTCCAACACTTGCTTTGAGGACTAAACTGGAGTCCTTTCCACAGGAAGTGATGGAATTACTTCTAAATAATTGATAACTGTGGCCCTCTTTCCTAGATAATTAAAAATGCTTAGAAAATATAATAGTAATAATAATAACCCATTTTTGCATAATGGTTTACATTTTACAACACATGCCAATTAATGTAATTTTTCATTTTATATTTTCTTAACAACCCACCGAGGTGAGGAAAATCATTATTCCCCATTTACCAGATAAGGAAACCAGGGTTCAGAGAAGTTAAGGATTTATCCCATGTCTCATAGTAAGTGGTGGAGCTGAAAGTAGAATCTGTATCTTGGCTGGCTCAGCTAATTCACCAATACGCTTTTTCAACTGTCTTGTTAAACTAATCGTTAGGTGTTATCAGGAGTGCAGGTTAAAGATCAGAGATTTTAGTACTGTGTCTAGATACTGCAAAGTAATTTTACATTCATTTGAAGACTTCTGACATAGGTTTAATTTCTCATTATGGGATCAGTGGCTAGGAGAACTCTGAGAAGGTACATGTGACACAATGAATTCAGTTTATCATTATATATAACTACTAGAGTCAAAGCAAATATTTATTGAACATCTATATAACTGACCCTGCACAAGATTATATGGAGATAAACAGAAATATAAAACATGATTGCTGACCTAAAAGGGATTCATAAAAACTAAATAGTGTATAGTAAAGTGCTAAATATTATAGTTGCCACAGTAAGTGCTATAGCGGCATGGGAAAGGGAGAGGTCGTGAGAGAAGTGTCTGTGGAAGAAATGGAATTGAATTAAGCAGTTAAAGGGTAGGTAGAATTTCACTGGCAGAAAGGAGAAAGAAGACAATTCTAGATTGAAGGGTGAATGAAGGGTGTGGGAAGAGCATTGCTTGAGCTAAGGCAAAATGGGCAGGTATACATGAGATTGGATATCTGTGAGGACACTGATCTGAGTGGTGAACAGTGGAGGAGGGTCTGATAAAGGTATGATTCATCCTACGTGTTCAGGCACAGGGTTGTCTGCTTTTCATAGCATTCTATTCACTCATGAATAAAATGACACAGAAGGCAGACATAATGATTTTTAAAAAGTTTGGCTCTGGAGTCAGACAGAGCTGGGTTTGAGTCCAGGATTACCACTTACTTACTGTATGACCTTGGGTTAATTAATTAACCTTGTGGGCTTTAGTTTCCTCCTCTGTAAAACAGGGCTGTAATGCAGGGCCTATGACATAATGCTCATCAAGTACTTAGCAAAGTCCTGGCACACAGTAAGCCTCATTAAATGTGAACTCTAATATAGGTGATCCATTGAATGAAAATTTATTTCTATACCTTTGTGAAGGTTTTCATATGGACACATTAAAAAGCAAAAAGTGTTTTTTATCCAATCACTTATTTTGATTTTTTTATTCAGATTTTCATTCAAAAACATGATAACCATAGTAGTGAGGACCGAGTAAGAGATGGGGTTGAATAGAAAAGTAAAGATTGGATCCTGCAGGACCTTCAGGGTTGGTTTGAAGAGATTGTCCTGTGGAATACATATGCCTTCTGAGAAGGAGCCAGAGGAATCAGCTCAAGGGCACTTAGCCAACTGCTAGCAAAAGTGTCCCAAACTTGCAAACTATTCATCACTACCTCCATCCACTCATCCATTTGACACTCTGGGCTCCTTTCATTTTCTCTCTAAGGAGAATTTCTTAAAGGTATGGTATGCTGGGAACATTTGCCTTGCATATATATATAATTTCTGATAGATGGGAAGTTTGGATCAGCATTTTTGTTCTGGAGGCCCTTGGTATAATCACTTTCTAATAAGACATTAGGGTCATCTAAGCAAAGGGTCAGATTTACTGAGGAATTGTCTGAGAAACTCTAGGGAAGTAAATTCCTGGCTTGAGTGTAGTAAGAAGAAATAACAGGTGGCAACAACAATAAGCGACAGATCCCAGGAAAGAGCAACTGTTACCTGAGCCTGGAAGGTCATGAACGTGGAGCACATTTTCAAAATAGGAGCCCAGGGACACTGCTGTAATTACCAACCAATAAGCCTTCCCTTAGTACCAGGAAAACAGATGGATACACTAATTAAAAGGGGATAGGGAGGGAGAAACAGAGAACAATGTAATATTTAAATGTGAGGAACTCAAGAGAGTGAAACTAGATGTTTCTGACAAAATTACCCTGTTAACTTCAGGTAACTCTAACCACATCTTAGAAACTTATGCCAAATTAAGTGTTTTCAAATAGTTACATGTTTCCAAATAGTCTCCATATATAGTTTTCTTTGGTCCAGGGTGAACTGCAACATTGCTTTTGAAGTAATCTTGGGAAGTCAATCTCTTATGACCACATATAATCTTTATGTTTTTCTCCCCTTTCTTATTCAAAGGGAGGGAAAACATACACTCTAAAAATGACTGAGTTTATTGACTGTCACTGTCAAAGAATGGTTTACTAAACAGATGATATACAAGCACTTAGGAAAGTAAGTGGTCACCAGAGAAGCAGGTGTAAGAACATGTGTGGTTAAGTAAAGATAATTTTGTTTACTTTTTTTTCATTGAAAAGGATACTAGAATGACAACTTTACAGCAAATCTTTCACAATTGCCGTATAAAAAAGATGGAGAAATATGGATCAGATGACAGCTTAGTTGGCTGGATTCCTAGTTGAAGAATTGTGCTCAAAGGGTGGTGATGAATGGACTGACAACAATTTGGAGGGCTACAGGGCTCTCTATTTGCCCCGTCCTGTTCAATATTTTAATCTATGATTTTTGGATGAAAGTATAATAGGCTTGCTGTTACAACTGTAGATAAGACAAAGCTGGAAAGTATATATAACTTACTTGATGGAATTGAGTTTCAAAAATAATTGTCACCACCAATTATTGAGTATCTTCTAGACACTACTGTACATAAGCTGTCTCACTGATATCATAAAACCACAAAAAACTAAGTCCTAGGTTTTAAATAGCTTGTCCAAAGCTACATAGTAAGTGACATGGCCAGGATTTAAACCCAAACCTGTCTGCTATTAAAGCTCATGATCTTTCACATATACTATACTGCCAGCCACTACTCTACATCATCTTGACAAACTAGCCTAGAATATGATTTCTCTTGAAGATATGACAGAACTGAGCAGAGGGTGAAAGCTCTGGAAACAAGAAAGAATCAGACTATATGGATTAACCATGGCTTTCATAAAGAACCAGAGTGCTGCTAAAGTAATGGTGAAAACCAGTATTTGGACCTATAATCTGTTGAGAATATTCTGACTTAGAAGACAGTGAATGTCACTATTTCCTGGCTTTGTTATTATACCATCTTTATTTGTGTGAGGAGAAGTGACTGGAATGACAAGCCCAAAACTATGAAAATGGAATATAATATAGGGGAAAAAAAGCCATAAAAGAACAAAATGGAAAAAATATAACCTCTGTGTATCTCATATTACAAACAGGGCATTTACTCTGCAAATTTTACATGAGATAACAATATGAACTAGCTTCTAGAAGAGAAAATATAACTCAGGCTATATTAATGGAAGACCTAAGTGGACTCTAGAGCCTAAGGAATAACGGGCACACTATTTTTTGTTCTGGCCACTGGGTTCTCTTGAGATAGGAAGGTATTAAGAGCAATATTGAATAACCCAAGAAGAAAGTGACTGGGGTAAAGCATTTGGAAACCATCTCCTATGAGGGACATTCTGTGGTAACCAGAATATTTAACTTAGTGAAGAGAAAACTTGGGAGCATGCAAGCTTTACTCAAATATGTGAAGAACTGTCATGTGGGAGAAAGATTATACCTGGTCTGATATGTTTTATAGGACAAACCTAGGACCCAGGAGGCAGCTTAATGTTCAGTATAAGAAAAAATTTCCTAATAATTGGAGTGATCCAACCACGGAGTGATAAAAACAATAGGTAACATTTAGGTACCCAGCACTATGGTCTACAGTTGACATATCTCATGGTCCCCACAAGAACCTATGAGGTCCATGGAGAGGGGAGTGTACATCGAAAAGTAGGGATCTTAGTATCACTTGGAGTATTTGTCACAAGTTAGATGAATTCCTGGCAGGAATGTATCATATTTAATTTTGTATTGAAGTGGTGGGGTAGGGGGTGGGCATTGAATTAAATGACTGTGTGAAGCCTTATTTAATCTAAGACTAAGTAAATCTAATTTATTTGCTTTCAACTTTATAACATGAAACACTGTGATCCAACAGGCCAAATATAGCATTTTGAACTCTTCGTAAGATTTCTATGTGTCTATGTGTCTATATGTGCATGCATACACACACACACACACACACACACACACACACACACACACACACACACACACATTTGTTTAAATCATAGACCAGGGCTTAAGGAGAAAGCTTAAGGATACTGTCTGAATATATGGAAGCTTCTAATAACTTAGAATCCTACAACATTCAATCTATTAATTAAGCCCATGAAATAAAGTGAGAAAAGAACATATGCTATGTTTATTATGGGAAATATACATCACATTTTCAAGGACAGTGACAAAAATTTGGAAAATATAAATATAAAAATGATTTCATCTCAATGGTTGAATCACATGATGATTCTTTTGCTCTGTCTTTGTGGAGCATAAAGATAGTAACTTACAAAGCCCTAACTTTGGCTTTGTATCCATCACTGTGCTAGAGGATTACATTGTATTACATTATTTAATCATTCCAACAACCTGACAAGGTTGGTATGAAGATGTTATTTCTATTCTAAAGTTGAGGAAACAGTCTCAAAAAGAAGCAAAAAATCCAAGATCTCACCATTAGGACACAGCAGTACCAGGGTTTGAACACAGGTATTTTTTTTTAAAGATTTTATTTAATTGACAGAGAGGGAGAGAGATTACAAGTAGGCAGAGAGGCAGGCAGAGAGAGAGGAGGAAGCAGGCTCCCCACTGAGCGGGAAGCCCGAAGCGGGGCTTGATCCCACGACCCTGAGATCATGACCTGAGCTGAAGGCAGAGGCTTTAACCCACTGAGCCACCCAGGTGCCCCGAACACAGGTATTTCTGATTTCATGCTGTCTACTACATTAAATCAAAACCCTCCTTTCCTCTTCTTTCCTCTATTAACACAAAGCACTTTGAAAATGCAAAGTATAGCACAAATGGTAATGCCTGCCATTAATAAACAACTATAACATCCAACATCCAGAGTTACATGATCTCTGCCTCAAAAAAACTACATTTTAACATAAAGCCTGGTCTCTTTAGCACAGATGGGAAGAAATTTGGAGATTCTTGGCCTGTTCCATAGATTTGATTTTAAGAGAAAAATAAGGTGCTTAAAGAACTATTGGAGGAAGAAGGCCCAGTGAAAGGTGCTCCTCTATTTCCTGCAATCTATATTCAAAATTGCTGAGAGATGAGAAAGATGGGAAACCGAACAGTGCATATGATCTCACTTACTGCTTGTCCACTACATGCAGAACCCTGCAATGTCTATTATATGAAGATCCAGGGGAAGAAGAAGGACTGAGTTCCCTTCATGGGGGTGCTCCCAGTTGAAGGGTGCCATTGATGAAGGTTCTAAAGCAATGCTGTAAATTTCCTGATCAGTCTAAGACCTTTTGCTGCAAAGGCAGTCATCCTTTTGATGGAGTGTCATGCTCACCCTCCCTCCCCCATTAGTATAAATGAATAAAGTTCAGAGAAAGTCCTGAGCTCAACTTGTTCTTAAGTAGGGATTTAAAAAGTAGAGACAAAATATGGCAATGAAGTACTAATGATTGCCAGGAAAGATCTGGTTGACCAGCTCTAAATTTATGCCCTCTTTCAGAATCTGTCATTTGTTCTCCACAGCCTGTGATGAATTAAAACCCCTGAATCAAACAGACCTCAATTTCTCACTTCCGAGAAGTCATCAGTGGTGTAAAGAGAAATTGCTACTGTGACAATTCAAGTAATTGGTGAAAGGCCAGTACATTTCCCAGCTTACACATGCCTCTTAAGCTTCCCATTAATGAGAGTTAGTGGGCTTGCCAGAAGACATTGTACTCACCATTTTTTCCCATCCAGACAGGACTGTCCAGGAACAATTACAGAATCATGAACTTGAGCCACATTTGTAGCCTGACAGAGCTTCATTTCCCTAGTGGACTAATGTGTAACTGCTTCACTGTCAACACATGAGTCCTCATAAACTCATAGCCTCATCTTTATCTTGGGACCTTGTTTTTTGCCTTCTCTTATGTCTTACTTGAGATACCCTCCTTGTTTTAGGTACTAAGGATAGTAATATAACAGCTGCAAATCAGTTCATGTCTCCTAGAGACCAGATTTCTTCCTGCCTTAATTAGTACAACTTTTAAATATCCCTGCCATCATCTCCAATTTGATATGGGCCTAGGATCCCCCTTCCTCTCCAATAAGAATTTTCTATTGCCAAAACTGCCTACCACAAGGGAAAGAACAACTGAGGTAGTCCGTAAGCATGAAGAAAACCCATTTCCAACTAGCTGATGAGGAATGTGAAAGTGAGACTAGGGTCTATTCAAGGGAAGTTGATTACATTTTTGTCCCTTAGCCTCAACCCCAAACCAAGCTGGGTGGTTGTATCCATGCAGGGTGGGCACTGCCACAGAGAGAACGAGGGCTCCAATGAAGGTCTCCTCTCTCCATCACAATAGGACAATTGTGTGCAAGCCAGATATGAGTAAACATCTGAAGGTCAATGGGCCAGTTAAAAGGCTCTTAGAGTATAAAATAGGCTGGTGACAGTGAAAATGTAAAAGGAATGCTATCCGTGTTTATCTCCCACCCTTAAATATTAACTGCAACACGAAGATGGAGACTGGTGACAATGGAGTAGATCAAAATTGTCTGATGGTGGCAACTAGCACCATCAAACCCAAGCTTTTAAATTTGGGTAAAAGGGTGATTTGAGGCATTTTCCTTGGCCAGGGAGGCAGGGAAGCACCAGTACTTTACGTGAAACCCTTATAAATGACATGTAGTCTTACACATTCCTAGCAGACAGGAGACAAGTCTACCAAGTTTCTATTCTTTTCCAGTATACTTAAGACAGCAATTAGCACTTAGCAGAAAGTCTGAATTTCCTTATTGCCCTTTATACGGGCAATAGCCTTTCAAATGAAAAAGGCTGAACTATAAAAGAAACTGGAATCAATTCCTGGCTTAAGACCCTGTTAATACCAAGAGTTTCAGCTTATTTTCAGAATTTAATTCCTCTGTTCAACTCCGTAATAGTTCATGCAGATAAAAGGAGCCCAAGTGCCTCCTAGTTTCAGCAGAATATTGATCACTATCTCCCTGAATTTACTTTAGAGTTATACCCCTCATGTGACTCCTGATACTGCGTACAGATGACCTGTTTTAAGACACAAAGCAGCTCTGAGCTGTGAGCCTAGTGCCCCTGAAGCGGGGCTTTTCAAATAGTTTCTCTGCTGAGCAAGCTCTTTGCACACTGCAATTAGGCTCAACCAGCAGACAAACTATTCTCCATCTGATGTGTCTTCCAGTAATAGAGATTGCAGCAATGTGCACCAGACTTGGAATATTACTCAGATCTACCAAGTCCCCAGTTTGGGGAAGTGGCTCTGATTGAGTTTGGAATCTTCAGTGTCTTTGGACAGATGTATTTATTCAACATGTGGAATCTTCAGTGTCTTTGGACAGATGTATTTATTCAACATGTGGAGGCCTGTGGACAATTTGGATTCTGGCTCAGGCTGTAGCCACTATTTAAGAAGGCTTGTAAACAGTAACTAAAGATTAGAAGTGAATGTGAAGTGATATAGCTAGAGGAAAATGCTCGTTAGGCTCTCATTTGTCCCAAAGTTGTGAAAATTCAGAATAACAACAGCAAAGGGCACAGAAAATTGGTGCTGAAAAGTTAGGGTGCATACTAAGTACATTGCTACATATTCAGGGGTGCTACTTATATCCCAGTTTTCAGAGAACCAGAGCAGGAATCAAGAAGCCTTAATTCTACTGAGTCATTTCTTTCTAAGCTAATAAAAGTGAACATGTCAATCACCTATTATGTGCCAGAAACTGTGAGGAATGTTACTTCTTACTTATATTATCTCATTTATTTCTTTGCAACCACCCTGTGGGTCCTATTATCCCCTTATTTTACAGGAAGCATAGAGAAGTCAAACATTTGCTGAACATAACACAGGGTATACAGAGTCCAGGTTAGTCTGATGCTAACTTCTTTGCATCACTGCTTATCTTCTGCACTAAGCTCCCTACTTACTAGGCTACACTGACTGCTTGGAACCACTCTTCCTTTGTTTCCTCACTTAGAAGTGGGACTTATGGACTGGTTGGTCTTAGAACCCTCCTAATTCTAAAAATACAGTAATTTCATAGAAAGTGAGAGAAAAAAGCTATCCTTCTTCCAACCAAGTGTGTATACAGTTTCAGTAGACAACATTCCAACTTGGATCTTAAATCATATGCTGTGTGACTTTTTTCTCCTGGCAACACTAGGGGATGCCCCGGAGGACTGACTTTTCTGTTCCTCTCTCTACAGGGTGAGTGGCCTCCACAAAGCAGACTGGGGAACATTCTAAGAGACAAGGCCATTTCTGATCTCTGTACCCCACCTTAGCAAAGCAGAAAGCATACAGTTTCTCTCTCACCCTCTAGTTCCCTCAGGCCAAATGACGAATGCCCAGTGGTTCTAGAAGGGAGGCTGAGCCGGTCTTCGGTATCTAGCTCACTTTTCCATACCTTTCTCCTTCTGGGCAGAAGCTGGGTTGACTAAGATCACCTGAGAGTCTGGAGCAAAAAAAGGCCACCCATAAAGCCCATCTTATTTATTAACACATTATTTATATAGTTTGGGGCAGCAAATATCAGATGCCAGTCATAATTAAGAAAAAGCCAGAAATCCCTTGAAGACTTTTAAGGTGAAATGCCTGCAGGAAGAAGAGAAAGTTCCCTAGATTTTTTATTTAAAAAAAAAGAAAATTTTATTTAAAAATAATGTTAAATTCCTTGGAGCTGCAGCTGAATATTAAATAGAAACATCTTAGAGAAACTTGCCTGAGAGCTATATGAATTCTAAAGTATGAAAACAAGACACTCAATAGAAAACCATAAAAGAGATAAGTTTGCATTATCAAAGAAACAAAGCATTTTCCTCCAGGGAGGAAGGAAGCATGATGGGAAATCTGCAAACAATGGAGTTCTGAGAAATTTCACGTGTTTCCTTAAAGACAAAAATAATAACAACCCAAACTCGATAGTATTGATAAGGGACAAATGCTCATGGTATTGACATGGACAAGTGCTTTCCTACCTAATAGCACATGGCCCTGGGGTATTTCCAAAAGGCAAAGTTCAGACTGGAATCCCTTCCCAGAATGATTTGAATGATTTTTGTTAGACACCACCTTCCTCCAAATTTCCTATGTTCCAGGTGCCCTGTTAGAATTTCTCCCTGTTGTCCCCCATCTAAGGCTAAACAGTGAAGGGCATTTGTGGTGGTGATGCCAGGGAGAGTGGGGGTGAGGCATGAGAGGGTGCCTCTCTGTTTATTTTGTAATTTGTTGCTCTGCCTGCATTTTTGTCCCTCTGTCTCTATGTCAGCATGTCTGTTTCTGACTGTTGTTTTGTTCTGTTTCCCTGACTTTTTCTCTGTTAGTCTCCCAGTCTGTCTGCACCTCTTTCTGTCTTCCTGTCTGCCCTTGTCTGTCTTGACAGTCTCTGTCTGCCTACCTTCTTGATTCCTGTCTCTGTCTGTCTTTCTCTGAGGCTCTGTCTCTCTGTTAATCTGTCTTTGTCCTCCTGCGGCTTTGTGGGTTTCCACTGTGCATCCTTTTTCTCTCACAGTCTCTTTTCTCCCTCTCCCTTTTCCTTCCCCTATCTCTCCCTTTCTCTGCCTGTATCCATCTCACTCTATCCATCTATGTTTACGTCTTTGCCTGCTTGCCTTCCGGTCTGTCTCTCTCTGTCTGTCTCTGATCAAAGACCTCAGACCATCTCTTTCTACTTCTTTCTGTCTCTCTGAACATCAGTGTCTGTTCAACTGCCCATGTCTGTCTCAGTCTGTCTGTCCATCTTTTGGTCTCTCTGGTGCTGTATGTCTGCCTTCCTGTCTCTTTGTCAGTTTCTCTGCTACTATGCCTTTTTCCCCCTATTCATTTGCTGCTTTGTTTCTTTGTCAACTATTTGCATCAACTATTTGTCATTCTATCTCTGTATGTATCTGTTTCTGTTTCCCTCTTTGTCACTTTCTTTCTACATGATATGTTTGTCTGTGCTCTGGCAGTCTGCCCAGTCTGTCAGCCTGTCTCTTTCCCTCACCCTGTCTCTCTCTGCTTGTTCCTTTGATTGTCTGCATATATTTATATCAGTCTGAACTTCTGTTTGTCTCTTCGTCTAGCTATTTTTGTATGTTTTTTCTCTCTCTTCCTCCCTCTGTATCAATTTGTCTTTCTGCCTTGTTTTGTTGTTTCTCTCTCTTCTGGTCTGTTTTGCTGTTTCTTTCTCAGCTCCTCTGTTTTTGTCTTAGTCTGTCACACAGCCTGTCAGTCTCCCTATGTCTCTGTCTATTGCGCCCTCTCTCTCTTTCCTAATAGTCTGTTTATTTGTTTCGTGACTTGGCTCGGTTTCTTTATTTTTTTCTCTGTCAGTCTGTCTCTGTTGATTTTCTTTTTTCTCTCTCCTTCTCTGTCTCTGTTTCTCTCTGCCTGTGTTGTACTCTGTGTATCTCACCATACTAGTCCCTCTCTCAGCACTTTTCTCTCTCTGCACCTACGTGTTCTGTCCCTAACTCCCTGTATGTTGACTCTTTGTCCCTCTCAGCTTTGGTCAATATCTCACTCCATCTGTATGTCTCCCTGTCTCTGCCTGCCTGCCTGCGTGTGTATCTGTCTGTCTGTGTTTACCTTTCCCTTTAATAGTCTCCCTGCCGGCCTGGCTCTCTGTCTCTCAGACTGTCTTCCTGTCTTTCTTTCTGTCACTTTGTCTGTCACTGTCTTTGGCTTTTTTTCTCTGTATCTTCCTGTTTTACTCTCTTGGTCTCACTTTTTCTTCTCTAATTCTCTGTCTCATTTTATGGACATGAGATTCATGTAACATAAAATTAATAATTTTAAAGTGAACAATTTAGTAGCACTTAATAAATTCAGAATGTTGTACAACTCTCACTTCTATTTAGTTCCAAAATATTTTCATCACCTTAAAAGGAAAGCCGGTCTTAAGCAGTTGCTCCCCATTCCCTCCTTCCGAGCCCATCAACTACCAATCTACTTTCTGCCTGTATAGGTTTGCCTATTCTGGGATATTACATATAAATGGAATCACATAACCTGTGAAACTGTGAATCTGGCTTCTTCCATTTAACGGAATGTTTTCAAGGTTCATCCATGTTGTAACATGTATCACAATTTCATTTCCTTTTTTCCCCTTCTTTTTTTCCTTTTCCTTTATGCAGACTATGTTTTTTTTTTAGAAAAGTTTAAGGTTCATAGCAAAGTTGAGAGGAAGAGACAGAGATTTCCCCTGTACTCCCTGACCCCACACATGCATAACCTCTCCCATTATCAACATCCCTCATCAGAGTTGCACAACCAGGGTAGGATAATTTGTTACAACTGATGAACCTACACAAAGTCCATAGTTTTCATTAAGGTTCACTTTTCATGTTGTACATTCTACAGATTTGGACAAAATGTATAATGACATGTACTTATCATTATGGTATCATACAAAGTATTTTCACTGCCCTAAAAATTCTCTATACTCTGCCTATTCATCCTCAGTTGCCACCCCCCCAACCTCTGGCAACCACTGATCTTTTTACCATCTCCAGTTCTGCCTTTTCCAGAATGTCACAGAGTTACAATCATATAGTATTTAGCCTTGTCAGATTGGCTTGTTTCACTTAGGATGCATTTAAATTTCCTTCATGTCTTTTCATGGCTTGATAACTCATTTCTTTTTAGTGCTGAGTAATATTCCATTGCCAGAATGTACCACAGTTTATTTAACCATTCATCAACTGAAGAACTTCATGGCTGCTTCCAAGTTTTGGCAATCACATAAAACTGTTATGAACATCTAACTTATTGTTAGGATGCTGTGGTGATTTACAAGTTCCTTACATGTAGAACTGGACATTGGCAGTCCTATTTCACTTTTTATGGCTGAATAGTAGTCTATTGTAGAGATACATCACAATTCATTTATCCATTTATCCACTGATGGACATTTGGGCTATTTCTGCCTGTTAGTTGTTGTGACTATTACTGTTATGAATATACATGTACCTGTTATTTGAGTACCTTTTTGATTCTCTTGCGTATATACCTAAGAAGTGAAATTGCTAGGTCCTATGGTAATTCTATGTTTAAATTTTTGAGGAACCACCAAACTTTTCCACAATAGCTGAACCATTTTATAACCTCCCTAGAAATTTAGGAGGGTTCCAATTTCTCACATCATTGGAAACAGCTGATATTTTCCATTTTTTAGATTCCAGTCACCCTAATGGATACAAAGTGGTATCTTTGTGGTGGTTTTGATTTGTCTTTCCCTAATGACTAATGGTGTACAGCATTTTTTTTCATGTGCTTAGCAGCCCTTTGCATATCTTCTTTGGAGAAATGCCTATTCAAGTCCTTAACCCATTTTTTTGTTTGTTTGTTTGAGTCTTTTTCTTATTGAGCTGTAAAAGTTCTTTATATGTGCTGCCTACTAGACCCTTACCAGATATATAGTTTGCAAATATGTCCTCCCAGTCTGTTAACCCCCTCAACCTTTGCTTTTCATACTTTAAAAAATTGAGATATAGGGGTGCCTGCGTGGCTCAATTGGTTAAGCATCTGATTGTTGATTTCGTTTCAGGTCATGATCTCAGGGTTGTGAGACTGAGCCCCGTGCTGGGCTGTGCACTGGGCATGGAGCCTGCTTAAGATTCTCTCTCTTCCTCTCCCCCTCTCCCTGCCCAACTTGTGCATTCTCTCTCTCTCAAAAAATATCGAGATATATAATTGACCTATAACATTAAATTAGTTTCAGGTGTACAATATAATGATTTGATATTTGTATATCTTTTGAAATAATCACTGTAATAAATCTAGTTAACATCCATCTCTTTCTCTCTTTTTATTTCTGTTTCTGACAGATTGAGTCTTTCTGTCTGCTTGTTTTTTTTGACTACTTCTTGTCAGTCTTTTTGCATCAGTCTGTCTCTATCATGTCTGTTTGTTCTTTCTCCCTCTCCTTCCCCTTCCCTGCTGTTTCCTCTCCCCTTCCTCTCAGTTTCTCTGCCTTCCTGTCTGTCTCCTGTTTGTCAACAACTCCCTCTTTTTCACTCTTTTTCTCTCCCCCAGCCCTACCACATCTGTCTCTCTGTTCACTTGGTTGGCTCTTTTTATATCTCTCCATCCACTTTTTGGTATTGCTCTGTGTCCTTCTGATCTCTGTTGGTTTCTCTCTTGTGTCAGTTGCTTGGTCACTCTCTCAACCCATCTCTGCCCATCCACATCTCTCTGTGTTTGCCTTTCCCTGAGTCTCTGTCTCCACAAGTGTCTGTCTCAGCATGCCTCTCAGTCTCTCTCTGTCATGTTCTTTCTGACTCTCCTGCTTTTTCTTTCTGTATCTGTCTATCTCTCTGCAACAGTTTTTTTGTCTCTTCCTGTTTCTCTCCTTGCCTGTCTCTCTTCCTATTTCTCTCTTGTCAGCCTCTTAGTCTGTCTCTCAGTCTGTCTCATCGTCTCCCTCCCCTGCTTCTCCAATCTATCTCTGGCCAACTATCTCTGCCTGTTTCATTGGCTCTCTTGCTATTTGTTTCCCCTCTCTTACTCCCGGTCTGATTTTGTTTTTTTTTTTTTTCTGTCTCTTGTAGTGTCTCTTTCTCTGTTGGTCTGGCTCTCCCTTCCCTCTCTGTCTCTTGCTCCTTGTCTCTCACTTAGTCCATATATTCTCTCTGCCTCTTTCTCTCTGTCCCCAGTCTATTTCCATTTCTCTCTGTAACTCCCCTCTCCATTTTTCTGTGTCTCAGGCTGTCTTTCTTGAGTGTGACTCTCTTCTTTCTGTCAGTTTCATTCCCTCCTTGCTTGACTCTCTCTTCCTCCCTCGGTTTCTGCCTCTCTGTTTTTCTCTAGTTCTTTAATTTCCTCTGTTTTGGGTCTCTCTCTCTCTGTACTCCTTTTTCTTTGACTCTCTCCCTGATTCTATCTTTTCCAAGTTTCTATCTGCGCCTCTCTTCCTGTTCCTTACTGCTGTCTGTCCCTCTTTCCTTTTCCCTTTTTTTCCCTATGTCCCTGTCTTACAGTTTATCTGCCTCTCTGCATCTGTCTGTTCATCTCTCTTGATATGCTTTTTTCTAATTTTCCCGTTAGTCTCTGTAACTATCTGTCTTTCTCTTTGCCTTTTTCCCCCGACCTGTCTCTATGTCTCTTTCTTGGTCTTCCTTCCATGTCTGCCTATTCTTACCTCTGTCCAACTCTGTCCATTCCTAGTTCTATGACTGTTCATCTATCTCTCCCTGGCCAGCTGTCCATCTCTGTTTAACTGTGATAACTTTCAAACACTGTTACTTATTTGTCCATCATTGAAAAATATAACAAAACCTATGTGCTTAAAGAATATCTTGTAAACCTTTCACTGAGTTTACATCTTAAGTATGCTTCCAGAAGTCAAGAAGGTTGAGAAAATCTGTTCTAATGAGAATAGGTGTTAAGGAACTGATCACATAAAATATAGACCCTGAATAGATTGTCTTTGAAAATCACATCTTCACTGAAACATAGAGCCACCCAGAATTCTGCAGACTGTATTATATGAGAACAATCACTTGATTTTTGCCTGATAGTCTAGGTTGGTAAAAAAGCCCCAATCGTATGGAAATATTTAGAGTCATTATGGAACACTGTTATTAAACCTCGGAGTCTCAGTACCTTTGTCTATAAAATGGGACTTATGATCATAAATGACATCAGAGGGTTGTTAGGAGGAATAATGAAATAATCCAAGTAAAGCTCTTAGAAGAGTGCCTGGCATAGTAGGACCTCCAAAAAAATGTTAGCTATTATTACTTCTATTGTTAGTATTATTATAATTGTTATTGTTATTATTATATAAACATCAAACAGCAAGTCTGCTCTCCAGGTAGTTTCCTTATTTAAAAAATGAAGGGTACCTCTAAGATCATTTATGGTTCTATGGAGCTAGAATTCCACGTGTGTCTGAGTACTGAGCACATGGGGTCAAATCTTAGATCAAGCTCCATGATACATTTTTTTCTTCAAAGTTTTGTCATATCTGTCAGTTACACAGGAAAGAAATAATCCATAAGGATAAACTTTTGATTTTCAAATATTTCTAGAACCAACCTGACATCTACAAACCTCTGTTTTCTCATTGACTTCTTTATTTCTCACAGGATCACAAGAAAAAGCATAAATTCTGGACCAATTTTCATTCTAATTCTTTCTCCAATGTTGCCCATATTAAACAGTTGGGGTAGTGGACATTTCCATAATGAGACAAAAACATAGATTCCTTATTAGCTAGTGTCATACTTTTGGAAGGGAGGGGGGATATTATACTTGACTTTAAATTGCTATATGTGGATGTTGTACTTTTCCTGGGAATGGTATTCATGGATGCTATATCTTCCTTGGGATGCTGCCAATGTATGATCTGCCTTCCCTAGGAATGTTGTCCGTTGATGTTGCCCTTTGTTTTGGAATACTGTGTGTGGATAGTGTACTTTACTTTGGATGCAATTTGTGGTTAAATCATCTTCCAAGTTAGGGACTTTTTAAAAAGATTTATTTATTTATTTGAGAGAGAGAGAGAATGAATATGAGTGGGAAGGGCAGAGGAAGAGAGAATCTCAAGCAGACTCTGTGTTGAGCATGGAGCCTGACGTAGGGCTGGATCCTATGACCCCAAGGATCACAACCTGAGCCAAAACCAAGAGTCGGATGCCCAACCAACTGTGCCACCCAGGTTCCCACCAAGTTAGGGATTCTTTAACACTGCTCGATATTGATTTCTTTTTTGAAGCTGGTTCTTCTGTGCAGCTTCTGAAAGAGAACTGTGTTAGTGTATACCTGTGTTTTACATTTTGGGTTTGTAACTTGACTACTGGCAAGCTCATTAGTACTTTCTCCAAACTGAATGGATCTAATGCTCATGCTTAAAATTGTGTTCAGTAAATATAATCTCTTTGCATAGTATTCCCATTTTCTGGATGGATAAACTGGGGGTAGGAGCCTAGTGGGGAAAAGGAAGAATATTGATCTGCAAATTGACCTTGAGCCCGAGACAAAAGCCCGTGGCATAAAAATTCTAACTTATTAACTAGAGTAAATAATTGGCAATGGTTGCTTCTGAAGAAGATAAAAACTGTGGCAGCACAAAACATATTTATTCAGGCAAAAGCCATTACTTCCAAGTGTCTTGGCATAATGTACTTACTCTGCACTGTGGTAAATGAATTTTCACCTTTGGAGGTAACAATGCTACATAATTTTTTCAGAATATTTCCTATCACTAAAGCATAAAATTTCCATACAGTCTATAAAAATTTTCAAATCTTAATTGCCTACTCTTCTATTTTCTTCATCTTCCAATATTTTCCTTGGAATGAGGATGTCAAATTCTCTGTGAGTATGTGGCAACATTCATCTATCCTTAACGCCTTGTTTTGTCTTTGCTTCCCTAATCTTGCCAGTATTAGCATACCTGTGCTCATTCGTACACATGCTTGTTTCTTTTTATGCCCCTCACCCCTGCAGTTATGCACAATGCATTTTGTCCAAGCTGCAGAGGTGAAAGAACAAAGTCATGTATTAAGGATTACCGGCTTCAGGGGGCAGATCCATATAATTTACACAACATACCTCCAGAAAGAATACAGCTTAATCCCTACATTTTCACATTCTCTGCAATAAGGCTAGACAGGCTGCAAAAACAAAAACAAAAACAAAAACAAAAAACAAAAAACATTGCCATGGCTGAATTTTTTGTCCATGCCTTAAGATGGCCAGAGAGGAAAGGGTGGATTGGTCACCAATTTGAAAACAGCTCTGCCCAATCCCTGTTGTATCAATTTTGTTACTACTGCTTTTCAGAATAGGGATTCAGCTGTACCTAAGAGTCTTGACACTTGAGTGGTCATTCATTTGTCTTAATTTTTTGTCTTAATTTTTCTTTTTCATTGAACTTTTAATTAGAGATAATCACAGATTTGCCTGCAGGTGTAAGAAATAATACAGAGAAATACTGTGTATTTTTTACCCACTTAACCACAATGGTAGCATCTTGAAAAACTATAGTACAATATAATAACCAGGATATTGACACTGATGTGGTCAAGATAGAAAACATTTCCATCACAAGGATTCCTCATGTTACCCTTTTACAGTCATACATACTTCCATCTCTCACCAACTCCCTTCTTAACCCCTGGCAACCACCAATCTACTCTCTATTTCTATAATTTTGTAGTTTCAAGAATGTTATATAAATGGAATCATATACAGTATGTAACCTTTCAGGACTGGTGCTTTTTTTGCCCACTCAGCAAAATTCTCTAAAGATTCATCCATGTTGTTGCATGTATCAATACTTCCATTCTCTTTATTGCTGATTTGTATTCCACGGTATGAATATAACAAATTTGCTTAACAACTTACTCCTGCAGGACATTTGGGTTGTTTGCAGTTTTTGGCTATTAGGAATAAAACTGCTGTAATCATTCATGTACAGGTTTTTATGTGAACATAAGTTTTCATATCTCTGGGGTCAATGTCCAAGAGCGAAACTGCTATATTGAATGGTAGTTGCATGTTTAGTTTTTTTTTTTCTTAAGAAAGAACAAACTTTTTCATAGTGGCTGTACCATTTTACATTCCCCTCAGCAATGTATTAGTAATTCAGTTTCTCCATATCTGGCCAGAATTCGTTGTTGTCATTTTTAATTTTAACCATTCTGATAAGTGATATCTCATGATTTTAATTTGTATTTCCTTAATGGCTAATGATATTGAGCATCTTTTCAAGCACTTATTTGCCATTGGAATATACTCTTTGATGAAATATTTGTTTATGTCCTTTGCCATTTTCTCATTGGATTATTTCTCTTCTTATAGCTCACACTGAGAGTTCTTTATATATCTTAGTTATTTATCCTTTGTTGGATATGTGGTTTGCAAAAGTTTTCTCATGGTCTATAGCTTCTTGTCATCCTATCCATAAGGTTTTTCACAGAATAAAAGCATAATTTTGATGAAGTCTAATTTATCAATGTATGCTTTCATGTATTGCCTTTGGTGTCATGTAAGTAAACTTTTTGCTTAGCCCTAGGTCCTGACGATTTTCTATTTCTGCCCTAGAAGTTTTATAACATTACATTTTAATATAAGTCTATCATATTTTGAGTTAATTTTTATATAAGGAATGGGGTTTAGATCTAGGTTATTTTATTTTATTTTATTTTTGCCTATAGATGTCTAATTGCTCCAGCACCATTGGTTGAAAAGATTATCCTCCTTCCATTGAGTTAATTTTGTACCTTTGAAAAACAAGTGGAGTACATGTGGGTCTATTTTTCTGTTTTCTATTTGGTTCTATTGATCTACGTAACTATTGTTCCATCAATACCACACAGTCTTGACAATATGGGGTATATTGATTCTTCCAAATATATTATTTTTCCAAGACTGATTTAGTTCTTTTAGGGCCTGTACCTTTCCATATAAATGTTTGGATAAGTCTGTCTATGTCTCTGAGAATACCTTGCTGGAATTATGATAGGAATTGAATTGAACCTAAAGATCAATTTGGAGAGTATCAAAATCTTTACTGTGTCATGCCTTCTGCTAAATGAACCCAGTGTGTTTTTCCCTTTATTTAGGTCTTATTTGATTTCTTCCGTGTTTTTATAAATTTCAGCATACAGATTTTTGTACATGTTTTGGTAAATTTATATTTAAGTACTTAATTTTATTTGGATTTTTTAAATGGTTGTGTTTTTTATTTCAGTGTCCATGTGATCATTGCTAATATATAAAAATACAGTTTATTTTATTTACTTATTTTTAATTTCAGTATTGTTAACATACAGTGTCATATCAGTTTCAGATATACAATATCTGAAATTCGGCAAAAATAGAGTTATTTTTGTATGCTTATCTTGTATCTTGCAACCTTGCTGGACTAATGTATTAGTTCTAGGAGATATTTTTTCTTTGTAGATTCTTTGGAATTTTCTATGTTGATGATCATGTCATCTACTAAGAAAGACAGTGTTATTCTGATCTGTATGTCTTTTATTTCCTTTACCTGCCTTATTTCATTGGCTAAATGTACTAACATTTTGTTGAATAAGAGTAGTGAGAATGGACATCTTTGACTTTTTCCTAGTCTTAAGGGAAAAGCAATTTAGTCTTTCATCAGAAAGCACAATGATAGGGAAAGCACAATGTTGGGTGTAGGTTCTTAATATATGCTCTTTATCAAGTTGAGAAAATTACCCTCTATTCCTATTTTTTCAAAGTTTTTATCATGACCGATATTTAATTTTTAAAATTATTTTTCTGCATTGATTGATACAATTTTAAAATTTCTCAACTTTATCTTGTTAATAAGGTAGATTACATTGCTTGATTTTCAAACGTTGAACAACACTTACAGCCCTAAAATAAATTTCATTTGATCATGGTATTTAATAATTTTTATACATTGTTGAATTTGGTATGCAAATATTTTGTTAAGGATTTTACATCTATATTCGTGAGGGATATTAGTCTATAGTTTTCTGTTTTGTATTGTCTTTGTCTCACATTGATAGCAGGATAATATTAGCTTCATAAAATCAATTGGAAATTGATCTCTCTTGTATTTCCTGGAAGAGACTGTGTAGCTATCCACAATCAAAAACAGCTCTGGGAGAGCTCTAGAGTCCATTTAAGAAACTTCAGCAACACAGTGGAACAACAACAACAAAAACCTGAGAATAACCATGCAACAAGGGAACATAGAACAGCTTCATTTTGCCTACACTAAGCCAGCATTCTTTAGTGCCAAGAGGGAACACCCCAGTTAGAAAGAGCTCCCTCTGCTGGGAAAGAAATAGTGAGATGAGCAACCAGCTACCCCTGCCTTGCAGGGCACCACATGAATGGCCCTCTTTCGTTTCATTCCACCCAGAGACTGGCAAAGCAAAGATGTACAGAGATAGCTAGGAGAAAGGGAAAAAAGCAGGGGCTACGAATACCAGCCATAAAGCAGGAACAACTATGGTTCCCAGGGACTTGCTCTGCAGATAATCCAGACAGCTTTTGCCACTGAAGAAACCAATGTCCAGCATAGTTGCTGTGGATCTCCTGTACATTTCATTGGTTTTCACTCCTTAGGTATTCACATTCAAATATGTCAGACGCCTGAGTTTCTCCCTGATCCCTCCCTCGACCCTGTTGGAGGCTGAAACCTGCACCAATCAGCAGCCCAGACATCTACAGCTGCAGGAAAGCAAGATGCAAACTTAGATCTCCATGGCTGACCCCCATTACCATATGTGCATGCAGGACTAGCCCCTCTAGCTGTGTACATCCATACCCCCAACCTAACATCTTACACCAGGCTCTACTGCTGTGTATTTGTTTGAGACCCAGCAGTCACAGTTGTACATGTTGACAGCCAGGGGCCAGTATGCATGTGGTTGGCCCTAGCTGTTGCTCCTTGCCCTGGCCCCCATCACTATATGTGTCTGTAACCAGTCCCTACTACAACACAGGCACATAGCTGTAGCTGGCCCCTGCACCCAAGTGTGTATATACTGCTGGCTCTGGCCACCACTGCTGCCTCCCAGGCTCCCTAGCTGCTGTACCTGAAGGAGCTGCTAAGGACCCCAATAGCCCTTTCAGCCTCTGCAGACCTCTAGAGCACTTGCAAAGACCACACAATCATCAATGCTGTGGACCCTAGTGAACTGCATTGATGAGTTATCATGCCCCCCCGGACCCTGAACCACACATGGTTCCCTGCACTACTAGACTTGTGGTCACATCACACTCCAGCATGCCCACATATGCAGGTGAAGGTCTTTCCACCCTCATCTTCAAATGCACAGACACCTATTCAAGGACACTGGGATCTCAAAAAATCAGGGAAACAACATCACCAAAGGAACACAGTAAACTTCCAATAACTGACTCCAAAGAAATGGAGATACATAAATTGCCTGAGAAAAAATTTAAAATAGTTGTTCTAAAGGTATTCAGAGAGCTACAAATGAACAGATAAATGATTAAATGAAATCAGGAAAACAATATAAGAACAAAATAAGAAGTTCAAAAAAGAAATAGAAAACATAAAAAAGAACCAAAGAAATTTTGGATCTGGAGAGTACAATGACTGAAGTAACGAATTCCATCAAGAGCTTTAACAGTAGACTTGACCAAGCAGAAGAAAGAAGCAGTCAGAATGAAGATAGGTTATGTGAAATTATGCAGTAAGAAAAGCAAAAAGAAAAAGAATAAAGAAAACCTAAGGGACATTTGGAACATCATTGAAAGAATTTATACATTACTGGAGTCCCAGAAGAGAGGAAGAAGGGGTACAAATATTATTTAAAGAAATAATGACTGAGAACTTCTCAAACCTGGGGGAAATTTTGGATATCCAAGCTCATGAAGTTACCAGGTCATCCCAAAATTTCCATCCAAAATTATCTTCTCTAAAACACATTATAAAAAAAATGTCTAAAATGAAGACAGAAAGAAATTTAAAAGCAACAAGAAAAAAATTCTCTCATACAAGAGAAAGGATATAAGCAGATTTCTTAGCAGAAACTTTGCAGGCCAGGAGAGAATGGGATGATATATTCAAAGTGCTGAAAAACACAAATGAAAACAAAAATGAAAACAAACCAAAAACCCCTCTAACCAACAATACTTTACTGAGCAAAACTGTCCTTCAAAAATGAAGGAGAGGGCTCCTGGGTGGCTCAGTGGGTTAAAGCCTCTGCCTTCGGCTTGGGTCATGACCTCAGGGTCTTGGGATCCAGCCCCGCATCGTGCTTCCTGCTCAGTAGGGAGCCTGCTTCCTCTTCTCTGCCTGCCTTTCTGCCTACTTGTAATCTCGCTCTCTTTGTCAAATAAATAAATAAAATCTTTAAAAAATAAGAAATGAAGGAGAGATAGAGAATTTCCCAAATAAAGAAAAGCTGAGGGAGTTTGTCACCACTAGATCTACCTTACAAGAAAGGCTGAAAAGAGTTCTTCAAGATAAAATAAAAGTACACAAACTATTAACATGAAAACATATATGAAAATATACCACATGTTGGCAAAGGTAAATATATAGTCAGACTCAGAATACTCTAATACTGTAATGTGGTGTTATGTTAATCATGTAACTTTAGTATAAAGATTAAAGGACAAAAGTGTTAATATTACTTATAGTTAAAATAATTACACTTAAACTAGTTAAAGCTAGTTAAAAGAGTTGAAAAATACTTAAAGTGACAATAATTTGTTAATGGATTCACAGTATAAAAACATGCAAATTTTTATGTCAAGAACATGAAATGTGTGAGGGAATTAAAAGGACTGTTTTTGTATGAGATAAGTTATCAGCTTAAAATAGACTTTTATATCTATAAGATGTTTGAAGTAAGCCTCAGGGTAACCACAAAACAAAATCCGATAGTAGATACAAACAAGATAAAGAGAAGGGAATCAAAATATACCATTACAGAAAATCATCAATTCACAGAAAGAGAGAGAAAGGCACAAAAGAGCCAAGAAACAATTAACAAAATGGCAAGTCCCTACCTACCAATACTTACTTTCAATGTAAATTGAATAAATTCTCCAATCAAAAGACATAGAGTAGCTAGCTGAATGGATTAAAAAGCAAGACCCAACTATATGCTGCCTACAAGAAACTAACTTCAGCTTCAAAGAATCATGTAGACTTAAAGTGAGGGAATGGGAAAAGATATTCTACATAAATGGAATCCCAAAGAGAACAGGGATAGCTACATTTACATCGGGTAAAATACACTTTAAGTCAAAAACTGTAAGAAGAGACAAAGAAGGTCATTACATAATGATAAGAGGTTAATTCATCAAGAGGATATAACAACTAATAAATACATATGCACTCAACATTGCAGCACCTAAGTATGTTAAGTAAATACAAAGAGATTTGAACAGAGTAATAGACAAAATACAATAGTAGTAGGGGACTTTAATACCACATTCTCAACTACTAATAGAGCACCTAGACAGAAAAGTAATAAAGAAACACTGAAATTGAGCTATGCTTTGGACCAAATGGACCTAACAGAAATATATAGAACATTTCATCAAATGGCACTGGAATACACATCCTTCTCAAGTGCACATGGAGCATTCTCCAGGAGAGAACATATGTTATGTCATAAAACAAGTCTCAGTACATTTAAAAAGATTTAAATCAAACCAAGTATCTTTTCCATCCACAAAAATGCTATGAAAATAAAGTCAGTAATAGGAAGAAAACGAGAAAATTCACAAATACATGGAAACTAAACAACACATTCCTAAACAACCAATGGGTTAAAGATGAAATCAAAAGGGAAATAAAAAAATATCTTGAAACAAACCAAATGGAAACAGAACATACCAAAACTTATGGGATGTGGCAAAAGCAGTGCTAACAGGGAATTCTATACTGATGAATGTTTACATTAAGAAAAAAGACAATAAATAAAAAACCTAATCTTACACTTCAAGGACCTAGAAAAACAAGAATAAACAAAGTCTCATGTTAGCAGAAGGAAGATCATAACAAAGATCAGAGCTGAAGTAAATGAAATATAGATATAAAAACAATAGAGAAGATCAATAAAACTGAGTTCATTTTTTGAAAAGATAAACCAAATTGGCAAACCTTTAGCTAGACTAAGAAAAAAGAAGAGAGGGCTCAAATAAAACCAGATGTGGAAGAGGAGACATTACAACTGATACCATAGAAACATAAAAAATCATGAGACTATTGTGAATAATCACATAGCAACAAATTGTACAATTTAGAAGAAACAGATAAATTCCTAGAAACATACATCCTACCAAGCCTGAGTCATAAAGAAATAAGCAAAACAGAACAGACCAATAACAAGTTGATTGAATCAGTAACCAAAAACCTCTCAACAAGGAAAATTCCAAGACCAAATGACTTCACAGGTGAATTCTACCAAACATTTAAATAAGAATTAATACTAATTATTCTCAAACTCTTCCAGAAAATAGAAAGGAGGGAATATTCCCAAACTTCTTTTACAAGGCCAGCGTTATCCTGATAGCAAAGTGAGATAAGGATGCTACAAGGAAAGAAGACTACAGGCCAATATCCCTAGTGAATATAAATGTAAAAATTCTCAACAAATTACTAGCAAACTGAATTCAACAGCACATTTAAGGGATCATATACTGTGATTGAAGGGTATTTATCCCTGGGATACAGGGATAGTTCAGTATATGCTAATAAATAATGCTAATAAATTCACATTAAGAGAATGAAAGACGAAATGATAATCATTTCAAAAAATTAAAAATAGCATTTGACAAAATCTAACATCCTTTTATTATAAAAGCTAGTAACAAATTGAGTATAGAAGGAACATACCTTAACACAATAAATATCACATGAGAAGGCAGGCCACAGCTATAACATCATACTCAACAATGAAAGGTTGAAATCTTTTCCTCTAAGATCAGGAGCAACAGAAGGGTGCCCACTCTTACCACTCCTATTCAACATAGTACTGGAAGTCCTAGCCAGGGCATGTAGGCAAGGAAAGGAATAAAAGGCATCTAAATCAGAAAGGAAGAAATAAAATGGTCTTCGTTTGCTTATGACATGATTATATGTATGTGTATATATATAATATGCATATATATGTATAATATATAAAGTGACTATATATCACGTATATATGCTAAAGACTCCACTAAAACACTGTTAGAACTAAGGGATAAATTCGGTAAAGTTGTAGCATATAACATTAACGTACAAAAATTAGTTGCCTTTCTATACATTAAAAATAAACTACCTGAAAAATAAATGAAGGAACACCTGGGTGTCTCAGTGGGTTAAAGCCTCTGCCTTCAGCTCAGGTCATGATCTCAGGGTCCTGGGATCGAGCCCCACATGGGGCTCTCTGCTCAGCAGGGAGCCTGCTTCCCCCTCTCTCTCTGCCTGCCTCTCTGCCTACTTGTGATCTCTCTCTTTCTGTGTCAAATAAATAAATAAATAAATAATCTTAAAAAAATAAATGAAGGAAACAATCTAATTTATAATAGCATCAAAATTAATAAAATACTGAGGAATAAATTGAACCAAAAAAATGAAAGTTGAATATACCAAAAACCTGGACATTGATGAAAGAAATTGAAGAAAACACAAAGAAAAGGAAAGATATCTTGTGTTCGTGGATCAGAAGAGTTAGTATTTTTTAAATGTCCTTACTGCCTAAAGTCATCTATGGATTCAATGCATTCTCTATCAAAATTCCAGTGGCATTTTTCACAGAAATAGAATACACAACTTTAAAATTCATATGGAACCTCAGAAGACCCCAAATAGTGAAAGCAATCTTGAGAAAGAACAAAGCTGGAGGTATTACATTTCCCGATTTCAAGCTACATTACAAAGCTACAGTAATAAAAATGGTATGGTGCTGGCACAAAAATGGACACAGAGGCCAATGGAACAGAATCAAGAGCCCAGAAATAAACCCATGCATATAGAGTTAACTATTGTTTGACAAGGGAGTCAATATAGTCTCCAATAAATCTGTATCCATACACAGAAGAATTAAATTGGATCCCTATTTTACACCACTCATAAAATTAACTCAAAATGGACTAAAGATGTATGACCTGAAACTGTAAAACTACTAGAGGTAAACATAGGGAAAGAGCTCCTTCACCTTGGTCTTGGCAACAATTTTCTGAATATGACTCCAAAAGCACAAGCAACAAAAGCAAAAATAAATGAGACTACATCAAACTAGAAAACTTGTGCACAGCAAAAGAAACAACCAGCAAAATGAAAAGGCAAACTATGGTATAGGAGAATATATTTACAAGCCATCTATCTGGTAAGGAATTAATATCCAAAATATATAAGAAATGCATAACTTAATAACAAAAATCCCTCAACTCAATTAAAAAATGCAGAGAGGACTTGAATAGACATTTTCCCTAAGAAGACATGCAAATGATCAAGTACATAAAAAGTTTCTCAACATCCCTAATCATCAAGGAAATGAAATAAAAACCACATGAGATATCACCTCACACCTATTAGAATGGCTATTATCAAAAAGACAAGAGATGACAAATGCTGGTATGGATGTATAGAAGAGGAGACTCTGGTGCACGTTTGGTGGTACACACACACACACACACACACACACACACACACACACACTGGAATATTGTTCTTCTACAAAAAAAGAAGGAAATCCTGGCATTTGAAACAACTTGGATGGACCCTGAGGGTACTACACTAAATGAAATAAGTCAGAGAAAGAAAGACAAATACTATATGATTTCACTTACATGTGGAATCTATAAAAGCCAAATTCATTGAAATAGAGAGTGGGCTGAGGTATGGAGGAAATAGGGAGATATTGGTCAAAGGGTAAGAACTTACAGTTATAAGATGAATAAGTTGCAGGAACCTAATACAGCATAGTGACCATAGTTATCAATACAACATTATATACTGGAAAGTTGCTATGAGTAGAGCTTTCACGTTCTCACCATAACATCAACAACAACAAAATGTAAAGTGTGTGAGGTGAAAGATATGTTAACTAACCTGATTGTGGTGTACATTTCACAACATATGCGTGTATCAAATCATCACACTGTGTAATTTAGATTTACAGAATGTTCTATGTCAATTATATCTCAATATAGCTAGAAAAAATTTACATGATCTATAGAATTGTTTGTAGTATTCCCTTATTAACATTTTGATATCTGCAGTTTATAGTGACATCCCGTTTCATTTTTCATATAAGCAATTTAAATCTTCTCTCTTTTCTTCCTTTTCTTTTTTTCTTTTTTCCCCTTTGTCAGTCCTGCTTAAAGGGTTGTGAATTTTACTGTTTTTTCCCCCAAAGGCTCAGGTTCAGTGATTTTCTTTACTGTCTTTCTGTTTTCAATTTCATTTCAATTTCATTTCATTTCATTTCAATTTCAATTTCATTGACTTCTTTATTATTTCCTCCTCTTGATTTTCGGTTTATTTGCTCTTATTTTTCTATACTCTTAAGATGGGATCTTAGATTGTTGATTTGAGATTTATCCTCTTTTCTAATTTATGTATTTGGGGATATAAATTTCCCCTTTAGCACTGCTTTAGCTGCTTTCCACACATTTTGATATGTTGGATTTTCATTTCCTTCACTTCAATGTGTTTTTAAAAAAATTTTTACTTGGGTGGGGGCAGGCGCCTGGGTGGCTCAGATGGTTAAACGTCTGTCTTTGGCTCAGGTCATGATCTCAGGTTCCTGGGATCGAGCCCTGTGTCAGGCTCCCAGTTCCGTGGGGAGTCTGCTTCTCCCTCTCCCTCTGCCTCTGCTTGTGCGCTCTCTCTCTTTCTCAAATGAATAAATAAAATCTTTAAAAAATTTACTTGGGGGGCGCCTGGGTGGCTCAGTGGGTTAAAACCTCTGCTTTCGGCTCAGGTCATGATCTCAGCGTCCTGGGATCGAGCCCCGCATCGGGCTCTCTGCTCAGCAGGGAGCCTGCTTCCTCCTCTCCCTGTCTCTCTGCCTGCCTCTCTGCCTACTTGTAATCTCTCTCTCTGTGTCAAATAAATAAAGAAAAAATCTTAAAGAAAAATTTACTTGGGACTTCTACCTTGACCCATGGGTTATTTAGCACTGTGATGTTTAATTTCCAAGTGTCAGAAGACTTTTCTATTACCTTTCTGATACTGAATTCTAGTTTGATTCCATTGTGGTTAGAGAACATACACTGCATGACTGCAACTCCTTTTAATTTGTTGAAATTTGTTTTAGGGCCCAGGATACAGTCTATCCTGGTATATCTTCTCAGAGCACTTGAAAAGAATATGTATTTTGCTGTTGTCGGGATGGAGTTTACTATCAATGTCAGGTCCTATTGTTTGACAGTATTGTTGAATTATTCTATGTTGATACGTATTTTCTGTCTAGTTGTTCTATCAAGTGTTGAGAGAATGGTGGTAAGCTACCTAACTATAGTTATGGATTTGTTTCTTTCCCTTTTCAGTTCTATCAGTTTTGTTGCAACACTTTGTAGCACTTTAATTTGGTGCATATGCATCTAAGATTACTATTATCTTCTTGGTGAATTGATACTTTAATCATTATATAGTCACCCTCTTTATCCCCAGAAATTTTCTTTTCTCTGAAGTCTCCTTTGTCTTTTGTTAATATAACCACTCTTGCTTTCCTGTGATTAATGTTTGTTCATACCTCTGCTTACTGTGTTGTTTCTTTCTTCCTGATATTCCAAGGCTGATTCTTTTTATCATTTCTTCTCTACTTAGGAAACTTCCTTTAGCTACTCCTTTACAGGAGGTCTACCGATGACAAATTCTCTTAGTTTTCCTCCAACTGAGAAAGTTTTGATTCCCCTTTCATTCCTGCAGAACATTTTTCTGGGTACAGCATTCTGGGTTGATACTTCTTTTGGCACCTGAAAAATATTGTGTTTCCTTCTGGCCTCCATGGTTTGTGATGTTAAATATGGTGTCATTTTAATTATTTTTCTATTGTAGGTAAGGTGTTGTTTTTCTGTCTTATTTCAAGATTATTTCTTTTCCTTTTGTTTTCAGAAATTTAGGGGCACCTGGATGGTGCACTCAGTTGAGCATTTGACTCGGTTTTGGCTCAGATTGTGATCTCAGCTTTGTGAGATTGAACCCCATGTTAGTCTCAGCACAGAGACTGCTTGAGTTTCCCTCTCCCTCTCCCTCTGCCCCTCTTTCCTTGGGTGTGCTCACCTTTTTGAATTTGTAAGTTTCTATCTCTTCCCAAATTTGGGAAGTTTTTAGATATCATTTCTTCAGGTGCTTTTTCAGTCCCACCCTCTTTCTTTTTTCCTTCCTGAACTCTGATGAAATGAATGTTACATCTTTTACTGTAGAGCCATGTGTCCCTGAATCTCTGTTCATTTTTTTGTCTATTACCTCTCTGTTGTTCAGACTGGGTAATTTCTATTGTTTTATCTTCCAGTTCACCAGTTTTTTTCCTCTGTTCTTCCCACTCTGGTATTAATCTCATCCATGGAACTTTTTATTTTGGACATTGCTGTATCTTTCAGTTTAAATTTTTCCATTTGGTTCTTCTTTATAACTTCTATATTTTTGCTAAGACTTTCTTTGCTGATGTTTTCTGTTTTTTTCCCACTTGTTTCAAGCATGTTCATAACTGCTCATTGAAATATTTTTATCATGGCTCCCTTGAAATCTTTGTCAGACAATTCTAATCTCTCTGCTATTTTAGCATTTCCATCTATCAATAGTATTTTTCATTCAGTTTGGAACTGTCCTGGTTCTTGGTATAATGAGTGATTTTCAATTGCAGCCTGTATATTTTGGATACATTCTGGATCTTATTTAAACCTTCTGTTTTAGTGGGCATTATTTAACATCATTCTAGAAGGAGGAAGGGAGTGTTGCCTCATTACTGCCAGGTGGAGGTAGAAGTCCAAGTTCAACACAGCCTCCACTGACATCTGAGCAGGGTGGTCTCCTCATTACTGATGGGCAGGTGTATGAGTTCCAGCCACCCACATACTTGCCAATGACACCTGGTGGGGGTGTTTTTTGTTACTCCTGGGTGATAATGACAGTTATGAATTTCTCATACTTCCCCTGACACCAAAACAGTGGGGACAGACAGCCTTACAACTGTCAACTCTTGGAGAGGAGTACAAGTCCAAGCATCCCAGATGATCTCCCCTGATACACTGGGAGAGTGGGGTATGGGTGGTTCATTATTGGCCAGTGGGGTTGAAAATTCCAGCTAGGTATCTTATCTTCTCTGATACTACCGTGGCAGGGGTCTCTGGTAGGGTATTGGGGTGCCTTGCTAGAGCATTTTGAAGATGAAAATCCAGGTTTCCCTCTTGGATGAGAATGGGTGGAAAGAGGGCCAGTTCTTCTGTGCTGTTTGGCTAGCATAGAGCACTTAGCTATTGTCTACAAGTTTTCCATCTTACTAGGTTGTTATTTCCTGATATTTTGGCTAAAGAGAACAAGCTTTCATTTGGCCTTTGTTTTTTTTTTTATCTGCACTCATTGGTGGTTTCTGGGTTGCTGGTTTCTTCAGCTCTAAGTGTGAGACATATGAGGCAAAAAGAAAACCCAGGAAACTCATCGCCATGTCATTCCTCAGGTTCCAAGGTCCCTAGATAGTCTGCCTTCTCTGTATCTTTCAGTCTTTATGATGTTTAAAATATATAATATGCAGAGTTTTATAGTTGTACTTAGTGGGAAGAACAGGAAAAAGTATGTCTACTCCATCTTCCTAGAAGTCTCCCTATTTGTCTTACATTTAAAGATGGTCATGCTTAAAGAGACATAGTCTAATCTCTTCGTTTTATCCCAGAAAATGGAGGCTTAGTAACTTGCCTAAGTTCTTGCCTAAGTAACTTGCCTAAGTTCAAATAATGATATGAGGGCAGAGCTTAGACTAAACCCCAGGTCTTCTGGCTTCTCATTCCTATACTTGCCCCCTTCCCCTGTACTCCTTCCCTTTACCATGTAATCTTTCACAGGATTCTTTTTTCCGTTATGCACTGAATTCTCCACCACAAAAAGATATTGAAATCAGACAACAACCTCCAAGTCATTTTTCCCCCACTGTGTCATTAAAAACTTGTTCCCCTATTCATTTGTTCAATTTTTTAGATTCTACAAAGGAGTGAAATCATATGGTATTTGCCTTTCTTGGTTTGACCATTTTACTTAGCATAATACCCTGTAGGTGCATCTATATTGTCACAAATGGCAAGATCACATCCTTTACATGGCTATGTAATATTCCTTTATGTGTGTGTATGTTCCATATCTTCCTTATTCAGTTGTCTACTGATGGACACTTAGGTTGCTTCTGTATTGCCTATTGTAAATAATGCTGCAATAAACATAGGGGTGCATATATGTTTATATCTTTTCAAGTTAGAGTTTTATTTTCCTCTGGGTAAAAACCCAGTAGTAGAATTATTAGATCATATGGTATTTCTCTTTGAGGAACCTCCATATTTCCTTCCATAGTCAACTATACTCAAATTTAAAATTTTAAATAAAATAAAATGGTAAAACAGAAGAAAACCTGTTCTCCTAAAAAGCTATAGTTCAGCTCTTTTGAAGGTGGAAACAAAGGAATATCTGTGGCAGGGAATGAAGAGAAGGTACTATGTAAGGTCTAATAAATAAATAATCATAGTAAACAGACTTACAGATCCAGGCTGGGAGTGCAATTTTTTCCTCTAACTAGGCATTCATCACACACTATAATCTTCTAGCAGAGTGTCTTAATTCTTAATTCAGTACCATCTGCCACTATTAGATTTGATTACTATTATGATTTTGAGTACCAAAGTCATAATATATAGAGGTTAAAGATTTTTGGTGTTGACAACATCCTAAAAATACATATGCAGAGCACTTTTATTTTTTTAAAGCACAATTCAGTGAAAGAGGTCTCATGGATTTATAAAAGGTTGAAAGCTCAGGAAATGTTATATTTTGAACCTAGTTCTCTCAGTCATTTGTTGTAACTTAATGCAAATTAATATTTCTAATCATTAATTCTCAGGCACAACAGGAAAAGAGTGATTGCTTGACAGGAGGCAAAATGAGGAGGAGCAGGAAGAAGAAGAAATGCCAGCAATGACAACAGCTATATACCCAACTTTATTTTATATCAAAAGTATTGGGCTAAGCACTTTATTATTCCTATATTTATTTTAGGCTTTCAGATGCATACAACTGGATTAATTATAACACTTCATTATGACATGCTCTTAGCACTGGTCCCCTATTTTTTTAGCTAATTCCTTTTCATAATATAATAAGCACCTGCAAACTCACAGCCCAAAATAAAAACTAAGACCTTGACAATAATCTAAATCTAACCATAAAGATTCCTTCACTTCCATCCTATATACCCCCTACTTCCCAACCAAGGACAGCCTCCTTCAGCCATCATCCTGAGTTCCGTGTTTATTATCCCCTTTTTTTTAAAAGATTTTATTTATTTGACAAAGAGAGAGAGATTACAAGTAGGCAGAGAGGCAGGCAGAGAGACAGGGAGAGGAGGAAGCAGGCTCCCCGCTGAGCAGAGAGCCCAATGCGGGCCTCGATCCCAGGACACTGAGATCATGACCTGAGCTGAAAGCAGAGGCTTTAACCCACTGAGCCACCCAGGCGCCCCTATTATCCCTTTGCTTTTTAAAAATTAGGTTTATCACACCTATATGTAATATAAAAAGAATATATTTTAATTTTTAACTTTATCAAAATATAACATGCTCTGTAATATTTTAGGACTTTTTCATTTAATATGCTATCGCTAAGATTCATTCATATTTTTATGTAGGGCTATAGTTCATTTGTTCTGAATGCTATATAATATTCTAGTACATGAATATAACATACTTTATTAATCCATTATTAATGTTGATGGAATTCAGGTTGTTTCTAGATTTTTGTATTGTGAGCTATGCTGTTATAAACATATTTGTATGTGTCTTCTGTTATACATGAATAAGAGGTTTTCTCTTAGGTATTGATCTAGAATTTTTGGATCATAGGGTATACGAATGTTCAAATTTAGGAGATAATGCCAAAATACATTCCAAAGTCCTCTCAGCAATTTATATAGACAGTAGTTCCCCTTATCCATAGGGGATCTATTCCAAGACCCTCAGTGGATGCCTGAAGTGGTGGATAATACTGAACTCTATATGCATACTCTGTTTTTTCCTATACATACATACCTATGGTAAAGTTTAATTCATAAATTAAGCACAATAAAAGATTAATAATAAAATAGAACAATGATAATATATTGTAATAAAAGTTGTGTGAATGTGGTCTCTCTCTCTCAAAATACCTTATTTACTGCACTCATCTTTCTTCTTGTGATGAGGGAAGATGACAAAATGCCTGTGGGATAGGATGAAGTGAGATTGAATGACCTAGGCATTGTGATACAGTGTTAGACTACTATTGACCTTCTGATGATAAGTCAGAAGGAGGATCATCTGCTTCTAGACTGTGGTTGATCAAGGGTAACTGAAACCATGGAAAACAAAACCACGGATAAGGGGGACTACTGCATTCCTACCAATAATATATAAGAAATCATGTGACTCCATCTTCTCCAGTTACTTTACTTTCTAAACCAGAGTTCATCTTCTGAATACAGGACACTGAAAATTAGTTGACCATTTCCTCAGTTCTCTCAAGGATGGTACATAACTGATACCATTCTAGTGCATAGGAAAGAAGATGATTCTTTACTTACAATTAATGCTTTAGGGCATTAGCACTTTGTTCTCTCAAATAACCTCAGTTGAGAAAGGCTGCTTGGTATTGTCATCTTATACTTTTAGCAACCAATTGTATATAAAATGGTGTCATATTATGATTTGATGTGCATTTTCCTGGTTAATAATAGTGCTGAATCTTTTTATAAGTTAATTGGCCATAAGTGCTTACAATTCTGTGAAATGTCCATGTCTTTTGTCCATTTTTCTATGGGATTGCTTGTGCTTTTAAAATAATCTTTACAACTTCCTCATCTATTCTTGATATGTCAGGATATTTTGAGAATATTCTCTCCAAGTTTATAACTTGTATTTTCTTGTTCTCTAAGGTATATTTTGATGAACATTTTTAAAAGATTTTATTTATTTGACAGAGAGAGACACAGCAGCGAGAGAGGGAACACAAGCAGGGCCAGTGGGAGAGGAAGAAGCAGGCTTCCCACTGAGCAGGGAGCCCAATGCGGGGCTCAATCCCAGGACCCTGGGATCATGACCTGAGCCCAAGGCAGACGCTTAACAACTGAGCCACCCAGCCGCCCCCTGATGAACATTTTAAATAGTTAAATCTATCAATATTTTATTTTATACTCAATTCTTCTTGTGCTTTAAGGGATCTTTTTTATTTCAAAGTTAGGGAGATATTCACTGACAATTTCTGCTAAGAGTTTTAAAATTTCATTTTTGAAATTCTTACTCTTAATTGATCCTATGTATGCTATGAGATTGGATTTATTTTCATCTTTTACCATATAGATAACCATTACTTCAGCTTCATTTGTTAAATAATCTCTACATTTCCTACTGATCTGACATGCTGCCTCTGTTATATATCAGAGCGCCATACATGTATAGGTCTCTTTCTGGGTTTTCCATTATATTTGTAAAAATTTGAAATTATTTAATGCAATCTTCATAAGAAGCAATCTAACATCAATTACTTCATGTAATCCATAAAATTACCCCATGAGGTAGATGCTATTTTCTCTATTTTACAGATTTAGGAAACTATGGCTTAGAGATGTTAGTGACTTGTTCAAGATCACAGCCTAGTGTGGCTCCAACCACAATACTCCAGAGCCCATGGGTTTAAGCAGTAATTAATACTGGCTCTTGGGCACCTGGGTGGTTCAGTGGGTTAAAGCCTCTGCCTTCAGCTCAGGTCATGATCTCAGGGTCCTGGGATCGAGCCCCACATCGGGCTCCTGCTTGGTAGGGAGCCTGCTTCCTCCTCTCTCTCTGCCTTCCTCTCTGCCTACTTGTGATCTCTCTCTCTCTGTGTCAAATAAATAAATAAATAAATAAAATATTAAAAAAAAATACTGGCTCTTACCCTACTACCTCATAAGGACATAGTCAAAGTCAGTAAATATCAGGCAGTAAACTATACAGGTAGTTCTATACTAGCTACAAAGTGGTTTCAGGTAGGGTTAGGAGTAGGTTATAAAGAAAAGACAAAGTCTCTGCTCAAATGTCACTTAGTCTTTCCCTAAGCACCCTATCCAAATTGTAGCCCTTGTCCATTCTGTACCATTAACCTGCTTTATTATTATTTTTTAGATAACTAAGTACCTGAACTTATATATCCATTTGTTTATTTATTTATTATTTGACTTGCTCATTAGAACATATGCTCCATGAGGGCCGGAACCAACATTGTTTTATTAACTGCAATATGTCTATCCCTTAAAACATGCCTGGCACATAGCAGGCATGTGACAAGTATTTAGGGAATGTATGTATGTATGTATGTATGTATGAATGAATAAACAAGATAAGACTTCTGTCTTTGGAGAGTTGACAATCTATCAAGAAAAACTATGAAAATAAGAAAAATTTACTCATTCATTTAGTAAATTTACTGGGTACCTACTTTGTGTGTGGCACTGTGATGTGTACTGAGGAAAGAGTATAAAGATGAATAAGGCACAATCCTTGCCTTCATGAACTTATAAGCTAGTAGAATCTACGTGTTTATATAAATTTCTATAATACAAGACAAGAAACAGTAAGTAGCTACAAGAGGAACAAAATGCTAATTTGAACACAGGAGAAAGAATTTAATTCAGACTGGGAGATCAAGGTAAGCTTAATGCTACACGTGGCCATTGTGGAAATGGGCTTGGCAATGTTTGCCTTCATAGAAGGTGAAAATTGTGGAAGTTTAGTACATATTTATTCAGCCAAAGCTACTACTTGCAGAGATCTTGGCATAAAGTATCCTGCACCATGATAAATAATTTTCACTGTGGGGAGCGAACTGGATTTTGCCTCGCTAACAGAAAGAAGAGGATATTCTGGGCAGGGAGAATGGATTGAAAGCACAGGGCATGTTCTGTCAAGAAGCCCAGTTTTGCTGTAACAGGGCTCTAGGGAAGGTGACTGGTAAGAGATGAGGCTGGAAAGAAGTTTGGCTGGGATCTGAAATTAAGAATCCAGGCCATTTGGGGGCACCTGGGTGGCTCAGTGGGTTAAGTCTCTGCCTTCAGCTCAGGTCATGATCTCAGGGTACTGGGATCGAGTCCCGCATTGGGCTCTCTGCTCAGCAGGGAGCCTGCTTCTTCCTACTCTCTCTGCCTGCCTCTCTGCCTACTTGTGATCTCGTGCTCTCTCTGTCAAATAAATACATAAATAATCTTAAAAAAAAAAGAATTCAGGCCATTTGAAACTTTTTAGGGACTAAGTGATAGTGGAGACAGGCAGGCCACCACAAACAGTTATTTTCTTTTTCTTCCTCTCTCACCTGCTGCATTTCTTTTCTTTTTCTTTTCTTTTTATGGCAGGGCACAATGAAAAAGAAAAGAGAATAGGGAGTCCAGAGATTTGGGATTAAGTCACAGTTTTGACACTGAACTGTTGCATGATGTTTGGAAACTTAATTCAGTTAAAATGGGAGGAGAGGACACTTTTTAAAAAACTACACATATGTTCTTTCCCCTGGAAATATTTCTTACAAGCCACTGCAATTAGAATACCTGCTTTTAGCCAGCACCACCCTATCACAAGTATTACTGCTGTAGGGACAAAGAGAAACAGATACAGAGTTATGAATGCATCCCTTTGGGATATTGGTTGAGCCCTTCTGGAGATGCTCAGGGCTGCAAATTCTTGTCTTGGAAGAAAACTAGCCAAGAATGGTCAAAGAAGTCTGAAAGGCTTGAGCACCTATTCTACAAGAAACGGGATAGAATTACTGGGCTGCTGCTAACTTGTAAAAATAACTCAGGAGCTCCCCTGGAAGCAAAGTCACCCTGATCCTTTCAAAGAACAATTTTGAGAAATGATGTAAGTACGTATGTAGTGAGGAGGGCAGCGTGCAGAGAGATGGCATTCCAAATTGCAGAGTTATCCTTGAAATTCTGATGCTTTAGAACTTCACTATGGGGTCTAAACATCAAATAAAGCTTTGATGGAGATAAGAGGGTAGGGTAGAAGGGGGTAAAAGATGATCAGTCCAATATTCATGATTATTTTTTAAAGCTGACCTACTCTTTTTTTTTTAAGATTTTATTTATTTATTTGACACACAGAGAGAGATTACAAGTAGGCAGAGAGGCAGGCAGAGAGACAGGGAGAGGAGGAAGCAGGCTCCCTGCTGAGCAGAGAGCCCGATGCGGGCCTTGATCCCAGGACGCTGAGATCATGACCTGAGCCGAAAGCAGAGGCTTTAACCCACTGAGCCACCCAGGCGCCCTAAAGCTGACCTACTCTTAAGAAACTTTTAAATTGCATACACAAATGAAAATGTACCCTCAGCATGAAGCTCTATGTGGTCTAATTATCAGAACAAATGTTTATTGAGTTAATTTTAAAAATACAATACCAACACTGCTTATTTCATAATCGAAGGGAAGCATTTTCTTCTCAAGCCATGTTCAGTATGCAACAGGAAGCCAATTATCACCCCAGAACATTTCTCAGTGAAAAATGTGTTATTCTTATGACACTTAAGGCTTAAACAGGCTTAAAGCCCTGAACTCACCACTTCCTCTTATTTCTACCATCTAAATACCCATCAGTTCAAATCAAAATTATTTTCACCATTTCATATCTATCCCAAAGGTATCACTGACACTTGGACAGAGGAAATTTTGGAAAAAGACAAGGCATCTTGTTTTACTTACTTGAATGTTCATATCAGCTTTTCCTGAAAACAGTGTTTAATAATGGGGCTTCTGAGAGAAAAATACAGGAAACCGGTACTGGTACTGATTAAATGAGGGTGAATGTAGTTTTATTGCTTTCAAGAAAACTCAGTAATTCTAACTAAAAACTAACAAATATGGTCCCTTTAGGATTCATAGGGATGTGTTTTTCATCAGTGGAAGGGAATAATTTCTATTCACCAGATGTAGGCATCTTGTGGATGACAGCCAGGTCTTATTCATCTCTCTGTTTCTGCTAAAAATTAGCATATTATTTACCCTTCCATCCAATATCACCTGACACACAGTAGGCATCCAAAAAATGTTTGCTGAATAAACAAATTAGCATATTATTTGTTTGCAACTGTCTACTGCTGAGAATGCTTTTAAACTGATTGTATAAATAGGCTAAATACAATCTGACAATCTTTAAAATTTGATAAGCAAGTGTCCTGAAAGAAGTGGTTCCATTTCCCTTTACAGACACCAGGCAGAACTTTTGCAGACCTTCTTCTGTGTAACCAAATACTTTCAAGTGGCAACCAAACATTCCAAAGTACACAAGCTGTCTGAGAGTCACACTAGAAGACAGCTGAGGACACAGTGTTGACAATGATCAGTGTTTACACCGTATTCACATTCCTTTTAGCACATACCAGATTCCACAGCTATGAGACATGTGTGTCCTGCTACCCTATTTTTTTCCGTCAATGAGTGCCTGGATCCTGTCTGGAATACAGATCAAGAACGGTACTGCCAACCACCATAGGTGGGATGATTGAATTTGCTGACTATAATTGGGAAAGCATGATTTGATATATGTACTTTGATATACGGTTGGGGACAACAGGCTGGAAGATGCATGTTACACTAGGACTCCTCTGAAAAATCCAGAATTTGTGGTTTTCCCTATTAACAGGAATGACAACAGAATCAACTAGAAGGAAATAACTTTATAAAATAGGTTTGATTTGAAGGAACACAACATAAACAATGTTAAAATACACAGGAAAACATTTGCAACACATTTAACAGAAAAAAGATTAATTTCTATGGCGTAAAAGAACCATTACAAGTCCAAAATTAAATGTAAATAACAACAGAAAAATGAGAAAATGATATAAGAAATGATTTATGAAAGAAACACAAAGGATTAGTAAATTTGAAAACAATGCTCAAACTCACTCTTATTAGAGAAATGGAAATTAAAGCAATAGGAGTTATAATTTCTCACCCACCTAATGGGGCAAAAAGTCATAGGATTGATAATGTGTACTGGCAAGAAGAGAGGAAATAGACCTTTCAACATTGCGGTTGGGATTATGACTTGGTGAAGCCTTTGTGGATATCATGATGGTATTAGCCATCAAAATGTATAAAACCCAAAATATATGAAGAATTTATACAACTCAAGACACACACAAACAAAAAAACCAAACAATAGGATTACAAAATGGGCAGAAGACTTGAAGAGACATTTTTCCAAAGAGGACATACAGAAGGCCAACAGACACATGAAAAGAGGCTCAGCAAAACTAGTCATCAGGGAAATGCAAATCAAAAGCTCAATGAGATATCACTTCATACTAGTCAGAATGGCTAGTATCAAAAGACAAGAAATAACAAGTGTTGGTGAGGATGCAGAGAAAAGGGAACCTCCTACACTGCTGGTGTGAACGTAAACTGGTGCAACCACTGTGGACAACAGTATGGAGGTGCCTCAGAAAATTAAAAATAGAAGTAACATATGGTCCAGTAATTCCACTGTTGGGTATTAACCCAAAAAGAATAAAAACATTAACTTGAAGGTATCGGAGTGGGGAAGCCGGGTGCGGAGACGGAGCTGAGGAGGGGGCTCTCAGCTATGGGTTACCTTAAACCATGATCTGAGGCACAGATGGGCCTCTACACTTTGAGCAGGGACCCCACAAGTGGCAGATCCAGAGAGAACCCCTCCTTCCTCCTCTGGGAGGAGCTGCACAGGAGCGTACTGCAGGAATCTGCTGGGTTTGGAAATTCCAAATGGGGCTGTGCACCAGAGATAGAAACACTCAGTCACATGCTAGATGAGCTCAGAGTGCGGCCGGAGACCAGGGAGACAGGAGGGATTGACTGCTTTGAGGGTGCACTGAGGAGTGGGGCCCTGAGCTCTTGGCTCCTATGGGACCAGAGATTGGGAGGCCGCCATTTTCATTACCGTCCTCCAAAGCTGTACAGAAAGCATTCAGGGAACAAAAGCTCCTGAGACCAAACCCGAACAGATTGCTTAGCCTGGCCACTGGAAAGGGTGGTGCAATTCTGCCTCAGACAAAGACATTTGAGAATCACTGCAACAGGCCCTTCCCTCATAAGATCAGCAAGAACATCCAGTCAAGACCAAGTTGACTGATCAATGAGAATTGTGGAATTCCAGAGCTAGGAGAAAGCAACACATAGAATTAATGGGTTTCTACCCATCATCCTTTAGTCTTTCAAACTTAAATGTTTTAAATGTTATTTTTCTCTTATACTATTTTTAAATCTTTTCTCTTTCCTATTTTGATGTTTTTTAACTAATCTTATCAATACCTTTTTAAAAATCTTTTTAAATTTTCATTGTAGTAATATTTTATCCCTTCATTGTATTAAACCTTATTTATTTATTTATTTATTTATTTATTTATTTATTTATTTATTTATTTATTTATTTATTTTCAGTGATCCAAGATTCATTGATTATGCACCACACTCAGTGCTCCATGCAATACGTGTCCTCCTTAATACTCACCACAAGGCTCACCCATTCCCCCTCCCCCCTCCCCTCCATAACCCTCAGTTTGTTTCTCAGAGTCAATAGTCTCTAATGGTTCCCCTTCTGATTTACCCCAATTCACTTTTCCTTTCCTTCTCTTAGAGTTCTCCATTTTATTCCTTATGTTTCACAAGTAAGTGAAACCATATAATTGACGTTTTCTGCTTGACTTATTTCACTCAGCATAATTCCTCCAGACCCGTCCATGTTAATATAAAAGTTGGGTATTCATCCTTTCTGATGGCTTGGTAATATTCCATCATATATATGGACCACATAAACCTTATTTTTTGTATACATATAGGTTTTTTTTTTCCTTTAAAATTTTGGGATAAAATTTCTTCTAATAGATCAAAATATACCCTAAATCTAGTAAATGGCTTTGTTCTAGTCTCCAACCTGATCACATTCTTCCCTATTTTTTTTTAACCAACTTCTTATCTTATCAATTCCTTTTTTAGAATCTTTTTTAATTCTCATCTTTACAATCATATTCCACTCCTTCATTGTGTTTACCCTTATTTGTGTGTGTGTGTGTGTGTGTGTGTGTGTGTGTGTATATATAAGTTTTTCTTTCTTTAAAATTTTGGGAGAATTTTCTTTCTTTAAAATTTTGGGAAATCCAGCTATGCTGTCCTTGAAAAGAGAAGGAGAGATAAAAAGCTTCCAGGGTTGCTGGGGGGTGGTGGGGAGGGATAGGGTGGCTGGGTTATGGACACTGGGGAGGGTGTGTGCTGTGGTGAGTGCTGTGAAATTTGTAAGCCTGATGATGTACAGACCTATACCCCTAGGGAAATAATACATTATATGTAATTTAAAAAACCCTAAAAAGAAATTAATTTGAAATGATACATGCACCCCCATTTATTGCAACATTATTTACAATAGGCAAGATATAGCATTCACCTAACTGTCCATTGATTCATAAATGGATAAAGAAGAGGTGATACACACACACACACACACACACACACATACAGGCGTAATCAGACATACACACACACATATACAATGGAATATTGACTCAGTCATAAAAAGAATGACATCTTGTCATTTGCAATAACATGGATGGACTTAGACAGTATAATGCTAAATAAAAAAGGCAGAGAAAGACAAATGCAACATGATTCATGTGGAATCTAAAAAGGAAAACAAATTCACAAACAAAAAGCAGAAACAGACCCGTAAATACAGAAAACAAACTGGTGGTTGCCAAGAGGGGAGGTGGGGGGTATGGGCAACAAGGATGAAGGGGAGTGGGAGGCATAGGCTTCCAATTATAGAATAAGTCACAGGGATGAAAGATACAGCACAGGGAATATAGTTAATGATCCTATAATAGCATTGTATGGTGACTGTATGTAGACGGTAGCTATACTTGTGGTGAGCAAAGAGTAATGTATAGGGTTGATGATTCACTCTGTTGTACACCTGAAAGTAATGTAATATTGCATGTCAACTTTACTTCAATAAAAAATAGATTAAAATTGAATTTAGATTTAAAAAAGTTAAAAAAATGTACAAAGCCCTTAACACTTCAAGTCTGCAATCCTACTTTTTTGGAGTTTGTTCAAGAGTAATACCTGCTTATACGTACAAAGAAACGTGTTTATGGATGTTCTTTATAGCACTGTTTATGGCAGCCAAAAGAGAGGAATAATTTAAATATCCATAAACAGAAAGATCCCAACAGTAAAATTTCCACTTTCTGACATGGCCCACAAAGCAGTTATTAAAAAGAGAGAAAATCAGAAGTTATCCTTGGTGGGGAAGTAAATGACTGGAAAAGGGAGACCAGAATCTTTGGGATGCCTGCAGAAATGGTTGGTGCCTTGTTTTAGGTTAGGTACTGGTTACATGATGTGCTGTTTGTGAAAGTTCATTGGTTGATATTTATAATTTTGCATTTTTATGCATTTCAGTATTTTTAAAAAACAAAAAAGATTTGGGAAACCCTATAACTTTAGTGGAGAAAGGACTGTACTAGCAAAAAGGAGTTCTAAGTTCTAGCTCCTTTCTGCCCAAACTAATTTGAGACCTTGTGCAAGTCACTTGGGCTGAATCAAAGTTGGCTTGCTTGTAAAAGTGGGGTAATTATATTTGGCTAAAAGATTGAGAACTGGGCTTACTGATTTTCATATCTTTTTCATTTCTAGGCTTTATGACTTTAAACTATAGCAGTTCAGGATGATTTACCTTTATCAAGTTTCTTTTATCAATCTCTTCTTCCCCACCCCTAACCCCCTAATACTGATTCAGGTCCATACTTCACTTTCCTGGGCTATTTCAAAAGTCTTGAACTTGTCTCTCCAGCTCTAGTTCTGCCCCTTTATAATCCACGATAAAAACACTTTGGTTGGAATATCCTTTGAAAGTACAGTTCAGATCATGTCCCTGCCTTCTTCAGAAATTTTAGAAAGCAGGGGGATATGGTGCAAAGTACAGAGGACCCATTGTTTAAAAACCTGGGTCTAGGGGTGCTTGGGTCTCTCGGTCACTTAAGTGTCTGACTCTTGGTTTCAGCTCAGGTCATGATCTCAGAGTCCTGGGATCAAGCTCTGCATCCAGTTTGAGATTCTCTCTCTCTCCCTCTGCCCCTACCCCTGCTCACATGCACAGGACTGTACTTTTTCTTTCAAATAAATAAACCTTTAAAAAAATAAAGAATAAAAATAGGGTCTGGGTCTGAATAGTTTACTGGCTATCTAATCCTCGGTAAGCCATTGAACCTCTGATGCTCTGCTATCTCATCTGTAAAATGAGAGTAAAAATGGGACCTCCTTCACAGAGTTATGTATAACAGACTTTCAGGTACAGGTGCATCAAGTTCCAAGTCAAACTTAATTTCTTTAGCTAGGGTTCCAGAGTAAAGGGAGAGAATCAAGTTCGTTAGCTACCTTTATCTGACTCATTCTGATCAAGACAGAGAACACTTCTGGGCAATCTGAGCTTCAACACAAGACTCTCCAGCTGTTTGACAGGAGGAGAAAAAGTAAAAGGCATCTCCCTCTTGGCAGGTTATGCCCGAGAGTGATACCTCATGGCAAAGGACAAAGGTCTTCACTGATGGCAATCGCCAGTCTGGAAGATCTGTAGTTCCCTTTGCACACACTTAATGTTGGTAATAACTGCTTAACAGAGACCTGGCACAAAATCAAGAGGATATGAAATCTTTGTGGTTACCCTGCTGAGATAATTTAGGATGCATTAGTCAATGTTTCTCAGGCTGTTCATCCTAGATCAGTGTAATTAGGGTGAAGAATAAAAAAGAACAGATTAGAAAATAGCTTGCCAGTAGAACCACTATATTCATATGGGATGATATTTAAATCAGCATTTGAAAACAGTATGTAGTTATGACTTGTTTCCTGCTCAGACTTTATGCCAAGTTCTAAGGCAAATTCAACATTTAGCATTCATCTTAGATGGCAAGCCTCATCCCTATGGCTTGTCACACAAGCCTCTTAAAACCTGTGTCTTGCCAGATACAAAGGCCACTCTCACTGGGGATGTCTCTCATATTAAACAAGTTGCATGAGCTCCGGAACTAATTTTGGGGAAAGAAGATATATTCTCAAGTTGGTATCTTCTCTTCTCAGTGAACTCAACTAAACAACTTCTGAAAGTCTACCTCCTTTCTCCTACTTCCCTGACTGGACTAGACGCACAAAGATGTCTTTGTTAACCTCAACCCTGATCTGAATTTAAATTCCATGAAAACGCCTCCACTCTTCATCCAATGGTGTACTTGCACTCAGTTCTCTACTTGGAATAGAGCCCAGCACATAATAGCCACTCAGTAAATATTTGCTCTTATTTACTGAGTATTCACTGCAAGTAGTCACTCTTTCACAGCACTCAGCATAATTCCAAATAATTATTTGTATAGTTATTTGCCTAATGACTATCTTCCTCACTAGACTATGAGCATCACAAGGCCAGGGTCAGTTTGTGTTATTTCCAGCTGTACTCTTAATGCCTACCACAGTGCCTCACATTCATTAAGATCAAATAAATATTCATTGAACAAACGAACACCATGTACTAAGCACTATTTATTCAGTGTTTCACTCAATCCCCAAACAATCTGTGTACTTGGTGTTATTCTTCCTATTTCATAGGTGAAGAAACTGAGGCTCAAAGAGCTGCAATAACTTGCTTAAGTTCAAAGCCAGTACATTGAGCGAATGCTATTAACAACTATGCTATCCTGTCCCCTTCTGTTAAAGTCCTGTTCTACCACAGACTAGCTGCAGCCTGGGAAGCTTTTCTTACTCTTTCCAAGCCTCAGTTTTCTTATAGATAAACAGAAGAGAAAGTGGTATTTATTTTATAGATTTGTTGTGAAGTTTTCTTGAGGTTGTATATGTAAAGCACTTAGTTATAGTTGTTGGCATATAATCGATATTTAATAAGAGTTGCTACTCCTATACTGTTGCCATTGAATCCAATAGGCAGAAGGAAGTGATTGGAGCTAGGGAATGCTACCTGTAGAAACCTGTCCCCGTCCCACAATACTGCACCCCATCTCAGCAGTCAGACATATCTCTACTGGATTTCTGCACCATTCTCATCAACCCTTACTCACTACATTCAATAAAACAGCTTGCATATGAAAGTTGTTTTTGCTTAAAACTCAAATGTATAATAAGCAAAATATTTTAAAATTCATTCTATAACACAAGCAATTGCTCAATGTGAAATGCTACAACCTACATGGCTTAAATCGAATAGCTCACATTATCAAGGAAATTGAAAATTGGAAAAAATCAAGATTGTCTCCTACCCCATTACGAGAGGGAATTTCATGGATTTTTATTTCAATAGATAATAAATGCATATCAGGAAATGGAGCAGAAAAAGAGAAAATTACAAATTAGGCAGTCTCTTCTTTCTGTATTGCAATATCTAGCTAACATTTACACAACCCCTTTTATTTGCCACCTTTTGGTCTACTGCTTTACTGTCACTTCAGTTTTTGGCTGAAGACTTTAGACATACTCTGTCATGGAATACTACAAACGCCTAACATTCTGAACCATGGTGTCCAGGAATACCTAGTTATGCTGATGCAGTATGGGTAGCTACAATGGTTCTTAAGCCTGGCTGCATAAATGAGATCATCTGGGGTGTGCTTTGTGCCCTGACAAAGCTCTGCTTACTTTATAAGAGACGAGGTCATTTTAACTTGAGGGCATTTTGACCTGAAAGCCAGACTGCAGAAGTGAAGCCGTGAATGAGCACTTATTTTTATTCTTAGTCATGGGAAAAATCAATTCTTTTTTCTTTTTCTTTTTTGAGAGAAGGAGAGTGTGAAAGTGCAGGTGGAGGGAGGGGCAGAGGGAGAGGGAGAGAGAGAATCTCTCCAGCAGGGCTGGATCTCACAACCCTGAGATCATGACCTGAGCTGAAATCAAGAGTCAGAGGTTTAACTGACTGAGCCACCCAGGCACCCCAGTCATCAGATAAATCAATTCTGATTTAAATGAATTACACTGATACTTGCCCCCTCCCTCAATTTCTATTCTGATTCAGTTGATTCTGGACACTGATTTTGGAGCTATTCTGCTTGGGTTTGGAGCTCATCTCCTCCATTTACTATTTGGACAAATTGCTTAACTTCTCTGTATTTAAGTTTCCCTATCAGTAAAACAAGGATAATCATAGAGTTGCTGTGAAAAATTAAATAAGTTGACACATTTGAAATACTTAGAAAAGTGTTCTATAATATTAGCTAGTAGTAGTAATAAAGTATTTAATTATTATACCTGGGGTCATGGAAGAGAAAAGAAGACTTCTAGAGTTTGCAACCCCATGTGAATGACAATCCTAAATTGGTAGCAGAGATATTCTGTGTTTGAAATTTGTGAAAATGAAATCCCTTCACTGTGAGGTACAACTTTGAGGCTAAATCAAATGATAGGAGGTTGAGCTCCAACTGGAATTTGTCTTGATTTTATACATGGAGAATACTTAACATATGTAGGAAAACAACCTTATTTCTTTGTACCACACAGTGGACTCACTGTTGGTTTCCCCTGGCTTAAGAAAAATCTAAGTATAGGACTTAGAAAAATCAAAACTTATGTTAATATTCAAATGAACAGCAAAGTTGGGATTGTGAGGGTTCTTGTCATACTTGCCACCATTCCTTGGGGAGGAGGGAACAACTATTCTATTTGTGAGAAAGGACAGACAGTAGTGCTGCAGAAACCTCCCTGGGCTTTCACTCCATGCCTACTTGCTCCCGGGCACAGGAGAATTGATTTACTGATTATTAAGATTAGAATAAAAGTAAGTGCTCATTCAGGGCTTAATTTCTGCAGTCTGGCTCTCAGGACAATATGCCCTTGAGTTAAGATGACCTTTTGTCTCATAAAGTGAACAAGCTTAGTCAGGGTACAGGCGCTGTTTTCTAGTGGTGTGCCCACAGCCCCACCTTGCTCTTAATTTGTAGCTTTCACTAAATTGTGAAACATCACTCTCAATGACAGTGGCTGGGTAAGTAGTCTGCTTTGCAGACTCAATCTTCCCCATAGGTGGATAGCAAACTATAGATTTGGAGCTGAAGATGGTAGGGAGCTTCATTAGGCCTTAGGCTTAAGCCATGTTCTTCCACCCAGTTTTGTTTATAATAAAGCTGATACCACATTTTGTTCCTCACGTGGCTTTTTGTGTTTGTTTTCAGTTTGGAACTGGAAGAAGAAAAGCACCCACCCTCTCAAACTCTAATAAGCAGAAGCAGTAACTATAAAAGTAAAAGAAGTAAAAATCTGACCATTTTCAAAATGTTTTCCTCATTTGATAGATGTGGAAATTGAGGCTTAGACAAAAAGGCTTCTGTGATTTATCCAGGGTCAAAATACTACTACTAAGTGGCATGTCCAGTACTCAAATTACAATCTTCAGTATTCTATTCAGTACACATGTGAGTATGCTCTTTTCTCCTATTAAAGCCAAGGAGGCCAGTAGAGACCCCAAGGTCAAGAAGGACAGTAGCTTTGATAATATTATTAAGCTAACAGGAGAGAAAAACAACCTCCTCAAATCTAAGAATTCTCTAACTCTGAACTCTAAAATTGATTTTTTTCCAGACAAGTCTTTACCTAGAAATCTAGAAATTGAAAGAGATCCTCCAGACAAAATTATGCATCAATGTATAAATCATAGATAAACACCATCACCCAGTTACCCCACCCCCTTCTGGTTCTGCCACTAATTAACCATGTGACTTTAGAAAAGCCCCTTCTCTGGGTTTCAGTTTCTTCATTTGTAAAAATGGTGGAGTTAGAAAAGGTTGCTCTAACTCTAAAATACTATGATTCAACATCTAACACTAGCCTTTATATTACCAACACATAAGGTTGACTCACACTTCATGTGTGCTGAGGGAAGTACTAAAAGCTTAGATACAATAAAGTCATAAAATCGTTCCAAAGCTATTCCCATGGTTGGGCCAACTTAAGAGAGATACATTTGCATTTTTCTATCCTGCCTCTTTTTTTAAAGATTTTATTTACTTGTGTGTGTGTGTGAGAGAGAGAGAGAGTGAGAGTGCAATAGGAGGGGTAGGAGGGCTCCCTGCCATGTAAGGAGACTGATGCAGGACATGATCCCAGGATCCTGGGATCATGACTTGAGCTGAAGGCAAATGCATGACCAACTGAGTCACCCAGGTATCCCCATCCTGCCTCTTTTGTGTCACCTTCAATCTCCCCTCCCCCTGATAGTCCATGAAGATAAAAATTTCACACTGAGTTTCTATCAACCTGAGAAAGACAGAAGTCAGCGTACTTTTTTGATCCTCTATCAAGATATGGCTTTATTTCTTGAGCCTGTAATCAGATAAAAATGTCCAAAGGACTAAAGAAACCAAGTAGGGCTGTTAGTCTAGTCTTTTTCTTATTTTAATTCCATTTGAAAGAACAATAGGCTCTTCTTGCCTTTGGCAATATAATAATTTGGCTGACATGCTAGAAATACCAAACACCAAGATATAAAATGGTGGCATTTTCTCTCTTTAAAAACAATCAATGCTTTCATTTATGGACTTCAAAGTACATGTGAAATAAAAGTCTCAGCCCTGTGAGTCTGAGGTAAATCAAAAGGCTGTAAGTGTCATAGAAAAGTTTCCTGGTTCATTGCCCCTCTTCTAGGTAAGAAAGGAAACAAAAGTACTCCCAAAGAGATGAGTGCTCATCTCATTTTTATATTTCTCTTTCAAATAGGCTTAAGCAACTTCCCCTAATAATTCATTCCAGTAGAGTTCTTCCTTATGTCTGACCAACCCCTCCTTGTTGCTGTGCAGGCCCATTTCCTCTTACTAATCTTGCCTTGGCAGTCCTAGAACTGTTCACTGTCTTTCATATTGTCAAGTCTCATTTTGACTTCCAGAAATTATAAAGAAAACCTTGGAAACTGAGTTAGGGGTCTCTGATCACGTTTAGATACTATCTGGAGCTCCTTGATTGAGTTTAGATATTATCTGGAGGTCCCTGATTGTATCATAATGTTCCTGAAGATGCTAGTCCACCTTAGTCAAAGTCATTTTTCCTCTCTGGTTATTAGCATGTCAACTCTAATATAAAACATATATGAAAATATATTAAGGAGGGGCACCTGGGTGGCTCAGTTGTTTAAGCATCTGACTCTTGATTTCAGCTTAGGTCATGATCTCTGGATCATTGGATCAAGCTCTAATTCAGGGTTCACACTGGGGCATGAAGCCTGCTTGGGATTCTCCCTCTGCCTCTAGCTTTCTCTCTCTCTCTCTCCTCAGTCCCCTTTCTAAAAAAATAAAAAAATAAAACTTAAAAAAATATATTAAGAAAGAATCACCATAGCAATGTAAATTATTATTGAATAGAAGGGTCTTCCTGGAGATCCTGAACTCTTAGGATTCAGTCATTATTACAAATGGAAAAGGGCTGAAAATCTCTCTTTTTATACTGACCTATTAATTATTCACATGAACTTCAGGAATACTGCTTAGTACTGGGCATCACGTAGTTAAGTGCAAACCTATCTTTCAAAACTGGCCTATGAGAGAAGACAATGGAAATAGGACAATGTCCACATCTGGATCATCATTCTGGTATCATAATTATCCCCAGGTTAGTTGCCCACTCTTCCGGAGAGCTGACATTTCCTTTGAGTACTAATATATCAATGATGTTGCTTAAAACAATGCATTCGATTTTAGTCATCATCCCAATGGCCATATTGATTCATGGATTCCTCACTTTAGTGGAAGTATTTGGGAAGAATATTAGTATTTTTGCTTCTACAAGTTCAGTTGGATCTCAAACCAGAAGGCAGCTGGCATCTTTTGGACAGGAACTTGGCATTATGATTTGATAAGGGTTTAATAGTGGTCTACTCTTTAGCCACAGAGTATTATCTGAATAAGTGTACTCACTGCAATCTTAGACAATTTGTGCTACTGTATCATCACCAAGGAAATACTTCCATAGGGAAAAGGTGAAATTTTAGAGGAAACACACTAAAGAATGCTGAGCTTACCTTAAGATAAAAGTTGTAGGGGTGCCTGGGTGGCTCAGTTGGTTAAGCATCTGTCTCTTGACTTTGGCTCAGGTCATGATCTCAGGGTTGTGAGACTGAGCCCCACATCCTGTTCTGCACTGGGTGCAGTGCCTACTTAAGATTTTCTCTTTCCCTTTCCCTCTGCTTCCCTACCCCCTCAAAAAATTGATAAAAAAGGTAAAGGATGCAAAGCATCCAGATCTATAAAGGAGGAGTTTGTGGTCAAATACTGCAGTATTATCTAACCCAGATTACTGATCTACTTCACAGAGGAGTTGGGACAGGACACCCAAACTCCACCTATGAGTTTCCTTTGGGCACTCATGAAATTTAACCTAGTAAAGATGCAAAGATTCCATTAGGGCCAGGTATTCTTTTCATAAGCACCCAGATCTGATGTGTGACTTATCTAAGGATATAATCTTACAAATGTCTGGAGTTTGACCTTTAGGGTCAAGTGAGGAAATCAGCTGATCAACATTCGATACCAGCTGTCCAGATTTATACACAGCTCCACTCTCCAATGACAGGAGAATAATAGTGAATATTAAGGCCAATGGAAAGCAATTATTCAGTGAGATACATGATCGATCAACAAATAATTCTTTTTAAAAAGATTTTATTTATTTAAAAGAGTGAGCAAGAGAGAGAGAAAGAGAGAGACAGAGAGATAGAACATGCACAAGTGGGGGGAGGGAGAGTGAGCAACAGACTCCCCACTGAGCAGGAAGCACAACACAAGGCTCGATTCTAAGACCCCGGGATCATGACCTGAGCCAAAGGCAGACAGACGCCCAACTGACTGAGCCACCCAGGCACCACTTAACAAATATTTCTTGAGCATCTATTGTGTGCAAGACACTGTATCTCTGCTAAAAGTCATATGGCCCCTCCAACAAGGGGCTAATGACTGAGTTAAAAGGCTAAGACATATTACTATGAGCAGATAACTGCAAGGTAACCAACAATCAGTGTCAAATGAGTCATATGAATATAATGACTAAGGGGTTTCAGAGGTACAAATGAACAATTCTAATGGATGATCCAGAAGGCGTCCTGGAGAAGGCTGGACTTGTACTAGGTACTTCCAGTTGGACATGATTTTGACAGGATAAAGAAGACAGAGATCACATTAGACCAAAAAAAGAAAATGGCATTAGCGAGGGACTAAGTAGGTGGGCGCAATGCTTGTTTGGTAGCAGATCGCCTTGCCTGAACTAGAAGACTTGTTTTGGGGAGTAGCAGGGGAAATAAAAAGCTGAAAAGAAGAGACCATGGTATCTCAGAGTTTGATGGAATCCTATAAATGATCAAATCTAAGCTTTGCTCACTTTATTCTCACACAAATACAGATTTCCCTAGTGTGCCACCGATGTGTAACACATTTTAGTAACAGGTCCAGATTCCTAATATATACAGGCATTGTAAATGTGGCATAGTAATTAGAGATAGGCTGTGGAGTTACAGGCCTGACTAAACAACGGGGTAGATGTTCACTCTTAGTTTAGTTTATCAAACCTTTATTTCTTCACTTATAAATGTGGATAATAGTATACTCCCTGAAAGTGGAAGTAGGGAGAACAAAAAGAGTGCTTGAAGGAGACAGAAAAGGAAGATGAATCTGTAACATGTATTGCCAAGGAAAACTGAAATAGAGAGAATTCAAGGTAGGGGAGGTTGTTTATAGCATCAAATGAACCAAACGCGTCAAGGTGGTTGAGATCAGCCAAAAGACCACTGACTTTGACAATTTGAGGTCACTGGTGACCTTTAAGAAATCAATTTTAGTATAAAAGGAGAGAGGTAGATTTTAGAAAAAGATGAGCTGGGGGGAGGAGCAAGATGGCGGAGGAGTAGGAGACTGAAATGTCATTAGGTCCCAGGAGTTCACCCAGATAGTTATCAAACCATTCTGAACACCTACAAACTCAAGAGAAGATAGAAGAGAAGAAGAGCAGCAATTCTAGGAACAGAAAATCGACCATTTTGCAGAAGGTAGGACTTGCAGAGAAGTGAATCCAAAGAGAAGGTAAGATAGAGCGTGGGGGGAGGGGCTGGCTCCTGGCAAGCAGTAGAGCAGCAGAGCACAAACTCAGAACTTTTAGAAGTTGGCTCCACTGAGGGACATCGCATCACAGGTTAAGCGGGGCGTGGAGCCCCCACAAAGACAGTGTGGTCTCAGGATCTGGGGGGTCACGAAAAGACCAGTGGTGTCTGAGTGTGGCAGAGCTCCCAGGTATCAGAGTGGGGAAGCCGGCTGCAGAGACAGAGCCGAGGAGTGGGCTCTCAGCTCAGGATTACCTTAAACCATGATCTGAGGCACAGTCACGCCACTGCTCTTCGAGCAGGGACCCCACAAATAGCAGACCTGGAGAGAACCCCTCCTTCATCCTCCAGGAGGAGCAGTGGGAGCATGCTGCAGGTATCTGCTGAGTTTGGAGACCCCAAATGGGGCTGTGCACCAGAGACAGAAACACTCGGTCACAGGCTGGGTGAGCTTGGAGTGCAGCTGGAGACCTGAGAGATTGGAGGGATTGACTGCTCTTCTCTGATGGTGCATTGAGGAGTAGGGACACGAGCTCCCAGTTCCTATGGGGCCAGAGACTGGGAGGTCACCATCTTCATTCCCTTCCTTCAAAGATGTATGGAAACGTTCAGGGAAAAAAAGCTATGGAGAGTGAACTCGAGCAGATTACTTAACCTGGCCCCTGGCAACGGTGGTGCAATTCTGCCTCAGACAAAGACATTTGAGAATCACTGCAACAGACCCTTCCCCCAGATCAGCAAGACCAAGACCAAGTTCACCGACCAATGAGAACTGCAGAACTCCAGAGCTAGAGGAAAGCAACACGGAGATTTCATGGCTTTTTTTCACATGATCCTTTAGCCTTTCAAAGTTAAATTTTTAAATTTTATTTTTTGTATTTTTTAAAAATTTTTCCTCTTTCCTAATTTAACTTTTTAAACTACTATATCTTATCAATACCTTTTTAAAAATCTTTTTAAATTTTCATTGTTATAGTCATATTTTATTCCTTCATTGCATTTAACCTTATTTTTGTATACATATAGCTATTTTTTTCTTTAAAATTTTGGGATACAATTTCTTCTAATAGATCAAAATATACCCTAAATCAAGTGCATTGCTATATTCTAGTCTCCAACCTGATAGCATTCTTTCCTCTTTTTTTTTCTTTTTTCAACCAACTTCTTATCAATTCCTTTTTTATACTTTTTTAATTTTCATTTTTATAGTCATATTTCAGCCCTTCATCGTGTTTACCTATACTTGTGTATATATATATAAGTTTTTCTTTCTTTAAAACTTTGGGAGGTAGTTTCTGCTAATAGACCAAAATACAAGCAAAATCAAGTGTGTGGCTATGTTCTATTCACCAGTCTAATATATATATACATATATATATATATATATATATATATGTATATATATAT
>LNAC01000249.1:1818770-1859392 GCA_002007465.1 Ailurus styani
ATATATATATATATAATTTCTTTTTTTCCCTGTTTATTCTCTCCCCAGTTTCAGGTCTCCTCTGATTGGTTAGGATATATTGTTCTAGGTTCATTCCTACCCTTTTAGTATTTTGTTCTCTCATTCATCTCATTCATCTATTCTTATCTGGATAAAAAGACAAGGCAGAAATACTCAACCTAAAAGAAGAATAAGAGGCAGTACCAACAGCTAGGGACCTAATCAGTATGGACATCAGTAATATGCCAGAACTAGAGTTCAGAATGACAATTATCAAGGTGCTAGCCGGGCTCAAAAAAAGCGTGGAAGATATTAGAGAATCCCTTTCTGGAGAAATAAAGGAAGTAAATCTAACCAAGGTGAAATAAAAAAAAGCTATTAATGAGGTGCAATAAAAAATGGAGGCACTTACTGCTAGGATAAATGAGGCAGAAGAGAGAATTAGTAATACAGAAGACCAAATGATGCAGAATAAAGAAGCTGAGCAAAAGAGAGACAAACAACGACTGGACCACAAGGGGAGAATTCGAGAGATAAGTGATACCATAAGATGAAACAATATTAGAATAATTGGGATCCCAGAAGAAGAAGAAAGAGAGAGAAGGGTAGAAGGTATATTGGAATGAATTATAGCTGAGAATTTCCCTAATTTAGCGAAGGGAACAAGCATCAAAGTCCACGAGGCACAGAGAACCCCCTCAAAATCAATAAAAATAAGTCCACACCCTGTCATCTAATAGTAAAACTTACAAGTCTTAGTGACAAAGAGGAAATCCTGAAAGCACCTCGGGATAAGAGGTCTGTAACATACAATGGTAGAAATATGAGCCTGGCAGTAGACCTATCCACAGGGACCTGGCAGCCCAGAAAGGACTGGCATGATATATTCAGAGCACTAAATGAGATAAATATGCAGCCAAGAATACTATATCCAGCTAGGCTGTCATTGAAAATAGACGGAGAGATGAAAAGCTTCCAGGGCAAACAACAACTAAAGAAATTTGCAAACACCAAGCCAGCCCTACAGGAAATATTGAAAGGGGTCCTCTAAGCAAAGAGAGAGTCTGAAAGTAACAGGCCAGAAACGAACAAAGATAACATACAGTAACAGTCATCTTACAGACAATACAATGGCACTAAACTCATATCCTACAATAGTTACCTTGAATGTAAATGGGCTAAATGCCTCAATCAAAAGACACAGGGTATCAGAATGAATTAAAAAAAAAAGACCCATCGATATGCTGTCTGCAAGAGACTCATTTTAGACCCAAAGACACCTCCAGATTTAAAGTGAGGGGGTGTTGGGCGTCTGGGTGGCTCAGTAGGTTAAAGCCTCTGCCTTTGGCTCAGGTCATGATCTCAAGGTCCTGGNAATACAGAAGACCAAATGATGCAGAATAAAGAAGCTGAGCAAAAGAGAGACAAACAACGACTGGACCACAAGGGGAGAATTCGAGAGATAAGTGATACCATAAGATGAAACAATATTAGAATAATTGGGATCCCAGAAGAAGAAGAAAGAGAGAGAAGGGTAGAAGGTATATTGGAATGAATTATAGCTGAGAATTTCCCTAATTTAGCGAAGGGAACAAGCATCAAAGTCCACGAGGCACAGAGAACCCCCTCAAAATCAATAAAAATAAGTCCACACCCTGTCATCTAATAGTAAAACTTACAAGTCTTAGTGACAAAGAGGAAATCCTGAAAGCACCTCGGGATAAGAGGTCTGTAACATACAATGGTAGAAATATGAGCCTGGCAGTAGACCTATCCACAGGGACCTGGCAGCCCAGAAAGGACTGGCATGATATATTCAGAGCACTAAATGAGATAAATATGCAGCCAAGAATACTATATCCAGCTAGGCTGTCATTGAAAATAGACGGAGAGATGAAAAGCTTCCAGGGCAAACAACAACTAAAGAAATTTGCAAACACCAAGCCAGCCCTACAGGAAATATTGAAAGGGGTCCTCTAAGCAAAGAGAGAGTCTGAAAGTAACAGGCCAGAAACGAACAAAGATAACATACAGTAACAGTCATCTTACAGACAATACAATGGCACTAAACTCATATCCTACAATAGTTACCTTGAATGTAAATGGGCTAAATGCCTCAATCAAAAGACACAGGGTATCAGAATGAATTAAAAAAAAAAGACCCATCGATATGCTGTCTGCAAGAGACTCATTTTAGACCCAAAGACACCTCCAGATTTAAAGTGAGGGGGTGTTGGGCGTCTGGGTGGCTCAGTAGGTTAAAGCCTCTGCCTTTGGCTCAGGTCATGATCTCAAGGTCCTGGGATCGAGGCCTGCATCAGGCTCCCTGCTCAGTGGGGAGCCTGCTTCTTCCTCTCTCTGCCTACTTGTAATCTCTCTCTGTCAAATAAATAAATAAAATCTTTTAAAAAAAATAAAGTGAGGGGGTGAAAAACAATTGACCATGCTAATGGACATGAAAAGAAAGCTAGGGTGGCAATCCTTATATCAGATAAATTAGATTTTTAGCCAAAGACTATAATAAGAGATGAGNGGTAGAAGGTATATTGGAATGAATTATAGCTGAGAATTTCCCTAATTTAGCGAAGGGAACAAGCATCAAAGTCCACGAGGCACAGAGAACCCCCTCAAAATCAATAAAAATAAGTCCACACCCTGTCATCTAATAGTAAAACTTACAAGTCTTAGTGACAAAGAGGAAATCCTGAAAGCACCTCGGGATAAGAGGTCTGTAACATACAATGGTAGAAATATGAGCCTGGCAGTAGACCTATCCACAGGGACCTGGCAGCCCAGAAAGGACTGGCATGATATATTCAGAGCACTAAATGAGATAAATATGCAGCCAAGAATACTATATCCAGCTAGGCTGTCATTGAAAATAGACGGAGAGATGAAAAGCTTCCAGGGCAAACAACAACTAAAGAAATTTGCAAACACCAAGCCAGCCCTACAGGAAATATTGAAAGGGGTCCTCTAAGCAAAGAGAGAGTCTGAAAGTAACAGGCCAGAAACGAACAAAGATAACATACAGTAACAGTCATCTTACAGACAATACAATGGCACTAAACTCATATCCTACAATAGTTACCTTGAATGTAAATGGGCTAAATGCCTCAATCAAAAGACACAGGGTATCAGAATGAATTAAAAAAAAAAGACCCATCGATATGCTGTCTGCAAGAGACTCATTTTAGACCCAAAGACACCTCCAGATTTAAAGTGAGGGGGTGTTGGGCGTCTGGGTGGCTCAGTAGGTTAAAGCCTCTGCCTTTGGCTCAGGTCATGATCTCAAGGTCCTGGGATCGAGGCCTGCATCAGGCTCCCTGCTCAGTGGGGAGCCTGCTTCTTCCTCTCTCTGCCTACTTGTAATCTCTCTCTGTCAAATAAATAAATAAAATCTTTTAAAAAAAATAAAGTGAGGGGGTGAAAAACAATTGACCATGCTAATGGACATGAAAAGAAAGCTAGGGTGGCAATCCTTATATCAGATAAATTAGATTTTTAGCCAAAGACTATAATAAGAGATGAGGAAGGGCACTATATCATACTTAAAGGGTCTGTCCAACAAGAAGATCCAACAATGTTAAATATCTATGCCACCTAACACGGGAGCAGCCAATTATATAAACCAATTAATAACAAAATCAAAGAAACACATCAACAACAATACAATAAGAGTAGGGGACTTGAACATCCCTCCCCTTACTGAAAAGGATAGATGGATCATCTAAGCAAAAGATAAACAAGGGAATAAAGGCTTTAAATGACACACCGGACCACATGGACGTCACAGATACATTTAGAACATTCCATCCCAAAATAACAGAATACACATTCTTCTTGAGTGCACATGGAACATTCTCCAGAATAGATCACATCTTGGGTCACAAATAAGGTCTCAACCGGTACCAAAAGATTAGGGTCATTCCCTGCAAACTTTCAGACCACAGTCTGAAAGTAACAGGCCAGAAACGAACAAAGATAACATACAGTAACAGTCATCTTACAGACAATACAATGGCACTAAACTCATATCCTACAATAGTTACCTTGAATGTAAATGGGCTAAATGCCTCAATCAAAAGACACAGGGTATCAGAATGAATTAAAAAAAAAAGACCCATCGATATGCTGTCTGCAAGAGACTCATTTTAGACCCAAAGACACCTCCAGATTTAAAGTGAGGGGGTGTTGGGCGTCTGGGTGGCTCAGTAGGTTAAAGCCTCTGCCTTTGGCTCAGGTCATGATCTCAAGGTCCTGGGATCGAGGCCTGCATCAGGCTCCCTGCTCAGTGGGGAGCCTGCTTCTTCCTCTCTCTGCCTACTTGTAATCTCTCTCTGTCAAATAAATAAATAAAATCTTTTAAAAAAAATAAAGTGAGGGGGTGAAAAACAATTGACCATGCTAATGGACATGAAAAGAAAGCTAGGGTGGCAATCCTTATATCAGATAAATTAGATTTTTAGCCAAAGACTATAATAAGAGATGAGGAAGGGCACTATATCATACTTAAAGGGTCTGTCCAACAAGAAGATCCAACAATGTTAAATATCTATGCCACCTAACACGGGAGCAGCCAATTATATAAACCAATTAATAACAAAATCAAAGAAACACATCAACAACAATACAATAAGAGTAGGGGACTTGAACATCCCTCCCCTTACTGAAAAGGATAGATGGATCATCTAAGCAAAAGATAAACAAGGGAATAAAGGCTTTAAATGACACACCGGACCACATGGACGTCACAGATACATTTAGAACATTCCATCCCAAAATAACAGAATACACATTCTTCTTGAGTGCACATGGAACATTCTCCAGAATAGATCACATCTTGGGTCACAAATAAGGTCTCAACCGGTACCAAAAGATTAGGGTCATTCCCTGCAAACTTTCAGACCACAGTGCTCTGAAACTAGAACTCAATCACAAGAGGAAAGTTGGAAACAACTCAAATACATGGAGGCTAAAGAGCATCCTACTAAAGAATGAATGGGTCAACCAGGAAATTAAAGACAAAATTTAAAAAAAATTATGGAAACAAATGAAAACGAAAACACAACTGTTCAAAATCTTTGGGACACAGCAAAGGTGGTCCTGAGAGGAAAATATATAGCAATACAAGCCTTTCTCAAGAAACAAGAAAGGTGACAAGTATACGACCTAACCCTACACCTAAAGGAGCTGGAGAAAGAACAGCGAAGAAAGCCTAAACCCAGCAGGAGAAGAGAAATAATAAAGATCAGAGCATAAATCAATGAAATAGAAACCAAAAGAACACTAGAACAGATCAACAAAACTAGGAGCTGGTTCTTTGAAAGAATTAATAAGATTGATAAACCCCTAGCCAGACTTATCCTAAAGAAAAGAGAAAGGACCCAAATTAATAAAATCATGAATGAAACTGGAGAGATCACAACCAACACCAAAGAAATACAAACGATTATGAGAACATATTATGAGCAACTCTACACCAGTAAATTTGACAATCTGGGAGAAATGGATGCATTCCTAGAGACATATAAACTAGCAAAACTGAACAAGGAATACACAGAAAATGTGAGCAGACCCATAACCAGTAAGGAGATTGAAACAGTCATCAAAAATCTCCCAAAAAACAAGAGCCCAGGGCCAGACGGCTTCCCAGGGGAATTTCACCAAACATTTAAAGAAGAATTAATACCTATTCTCCTGAAACTTGCTCCAAAAAACAGAAATGGAAGGAAAACTTCCAAACTCATTTTATGAGGCCAGCATTACCTTCATCCCAAAACCAGAGAAAGACCCCATCAAAAAGGAGATTTACAGACCAATGTCCTTGATGAACACAGTTGCAAAAATTCTCACCAAACTACTAGCCAATAGGATCCAAGAGTACATTAAAAGGATTATTCACCACGTCCAAGTGCTATTTATTCCTGGGCTGCAAGATTGTTTCAGCATCCACAAATCAATCGATGTGATACAATACATTAATAAAAGAAAGAACAAGAACCATATGATACTGTCAATAAATGCTGAAAAAGCATTTGACAAAGTACAGCACCCTTTCTTGATCAAAACTCTTCACAGTGTAGGCATAGAGGGTACACACCTCAATATCATCAAAGCCATCTATGAAAAACCCACAGCAAATATCATTCTCAATGGGAAAAAACTGAGAGCTTTTCCCCTAAGGTCAGGAACACGGCAGGGATGTCCACTATCACCACTACTATTCAACGTAGTAATAGAAGTCCTAGCCTCAGCAATCAGACAACGAAAAGAAATAAAAGTATCCAAACTGGCAAAGAAGAAGTCAAACTGTCACTCTTTGCAGATGATATGATACTTTATGTGGAAAACCCAAAGGACTCCACCGCAAAACTGCTAGACCTCATACAGGAATTCAGTAAAGTGTCAGGATAGAAAATCAATGCACAGAAATCAGTTGCATTTCTATACACCAACAGCCACACAGAAGAAAGAGAAATTAAGGAGTTGATCCCATTTACAATTGCACCCAAAACCATAAGATACCTAGGAATAAATCTAACCAGAGAGGCAAAGAATCTGTACTCAGAAAACTATAAAGTACTCATGAAGGAAATTGAGGAAGACACAAAGAAATGGAAAAACATTACATGCTCATGGCTTGGAAGAACAAAGATTGGGACGATGTCTATGCTACCTAAAGCAATCTGCACGTTTAATGCAATCCTTATCAAAATACCGTCAATTTTTTTCAATGAAATGGAACAAATAATACTAAAATTTATATGGAACCAGAAAAGACCCCGAGTAGCCACAAGAATGTTGAAAAAGAAAACCAAAGTTGGTAGCATCACAGTTGCAGACTTCAAGCTCTTATTACAAAGCTTTAATTATCAAGACAGTATGGTACTGGCACAAAAACAGACACATTGATCAATGGAACAGAACAGAGAGCCCAGATATGGACCCTCAACTCTATGGTCAACTAATCTTTGACAAAGCAGGAATGAAAGTCCAGTGGAAAAAAGACAACCTCTTCAACAAAGGGTGCTGGGAAAATTAGACAGCCACATGCAGAAGAATGAAACTGGACCATTTCCTTACATCACACAGAAAAATAGACTAAAAATGGATGAACGATCACAATGTGAGATAGGAATCCTACAAAATCCTTGAGGAGAACATGGGCAGCAACCTCTTCGACCTGAACCAAAGCAACTTCTTCCTAGAACCATTGCCAAAGGCAAGGGAAATAAGGACAACAATGAACTATTGGGACTTCATCAAGATCAAAAGCTTCTGCACAGCAAAGGAAACAGTCAACAAAACCAGAAGGCAACTGTCAGAATGGGAGAAGATATTCGCAAATGACATATCAGATAAAGGGCTAGTATCTAAAATCTATAAAGAACTTATCGAACTCAACACCCAAAGAACAAATAATCCTATCAAGAAATGGGCAGAAGAAATGAATAGACACTGGCAAAGAAGACATCCAAATGGCCAACAGACACGTGAAAAAGTGCTCAACATCATTTAGCATCAGGAAAATACAAATCAAAACCACAGTGAGATACCACCTCACACCAGTCAGAATGGCCAAAATTAACAAGTCAGGAAAGGACATTTGTTGGCGAGGATGAGGAGAAAGGGGAACCCTCCTACACTGTTGGTGGGAATGCAAGCTGGTGCAGCCACTCTGGAAAACAGTATGGAGGCTCCTCAAAGAGTAGAAAATACAGCTACCCTACAACCCAGCAATTGCACTACTGGGTATTTATCCTAAAGATACAAATGTAGTGATCCGAAGGGGCACGTGCACCCAAATGTTTATAGCAGCAATGTCCACAATAGCCAAACTATGGAAAGAACCTAGATGTCCATCAACAGATGAATAGATATAAAAGATGTGGTATACACACACACACACAGTAGAATACTATGTAGCCATCAAAAGAAATGAAATCTTGCCATTTGCAACGACATGGGTAGAACTAGAGGGTATTATGCTAAGCGAAATAAGTCAATCAGAGAAAGACAATTATCATATGATCTCTCTGATATGAGGAACTTGAGGGGCAGGGCGGGGAGTCATGGGGGATAGGGAGGGAAAAAATGAAACAAGATGGGATCGAGAGGGACACAAACCATAACAGACTCTGAATCTCATGAAGCAACCTGAGGTTTGCTTGAAGTTGAGGGGTTGGTGTGGGATGACTGGGTTATGGACATTGGCGGGGTATGCGTTATGGTGAGTGCTGTGAAATGTGTAAGCCTGTTGATTCACAGACCTGTACTCCTGGGTCAAATAATAGATTATATATTAATTAAAAAATATGAGGTTAGAGGATGGATGGGAAAGGAAGGAAAACAGAAGGTGTGGTAAGGAACGAGGAGTATAGTCAAAGACCCCTCCTCTTTTGTAGTGATAGGAGAGGGAGAAAGATGGCTTTGATTCAAAGGGGTCACAGGGTTCAGTGATATGTGGCTGGATATGTAGCTCAGTTTAGACTGAAATGGCTGATAACTTCCAGTCCTAGACTTCTTCCTTGCCAAGATGCAGGGGACAATGACAAAGGAAGAAGAAAGTTCCTACTCACAAAATATTTTCTCTCTTCCTTTTGTCTAGTACTGTATAGGAAGAAAAAACGATTATAAAGTCATTTGCCCATTTATAATACCATAAGATTGCCAGCAGAACAATTAAAAGAGACTCTCTATGTAGTAAAACCTCATTAATTTGGACTTCACTTTTTTGGAATTTGTGGTAATTTAACCTGGGCTGGAGTTACAAAGAAAGGATACTACTTACAAAGAAAGGTTTCACTAGGCAAATAGTGTGAAAAAGATTGCAAGGGAGCTAATTTAGCCTGCCAGGGTATATTTCACCTATTTAAAGAAAATAGTCTTTTTTAAAGAACTTCCGCAGATTCATTATTTGAATGCAAATTGATCCGGCTAATTATAGATTAGCATAATCTGCTGTTAAAATCCTATATCTGCAACAGTTACTTTGCTCTCACTGAATATGCTCATTAGAAATAAAACTGCAATTCTTTAAAGTTAGTTCACAGTTCAGATTAATTCATACTCCCTTTCCCACTCTCAGGAGTTAACTACAGTTCAGGAGGCATTACTCTAAACTAGCACATCACTTATCATGAACACACTGGAAAAACGAATAAGTGATCAAAAAAGGCCTCAGAGCAGTCAAAATTGATGCAATTAGAGTTGATGCCCTAAATCCTATAACTCTTTCCATAGCAAGTTCTCTTACAGTTGATTTAACTCTTACTTTACATACTAATCTGACATACCAACTTGGAGTTGGCTGGGTTTTTTTGGTTTAATTTTTTTTAAGTTTGTAACTGATTAGGAGAAAAAGGGATGTTGCAGGAAGGGACACTGAGAAATCAGAAGTGGCTACAGACTGCAGAAAGGAGACAGGCTATATATAAAATATGGCTGTAATAACTTAAAAGCTACCAGAGCTACATTTTAGTGTAGAGATAAAAAGCCTATATATTCCTTAGCAAACTCTGAAAACTATAATACAGTATTATGGTACAGTACAATAACTATGCCTCTAAATGATCAAGCAGAGTTGAATATATGCCTTACAAATGCAGATCCATTCACACACACACACACAATTTGTATCCATAATGGTTAACCTAAAAATGTCAAATATGTTGATGCTTAAAAAGATAAAGTTCATAATATTATATAATAATTATAACAAAACAATAGCAACATTTATTAAATAATTACTGATATCATACTAAGAATTTTACCTATATAATTGCATTTAAATCCTAAGACGTGGGTTTTAGTATCATTTCTACTTTACAGCTGAAGAACGTGAAACTCAGAGAGGTTGAAGAATCACCCCCAGGCCACAGACAGAAAGAGAGCTGGGATTGGAACTCGCACCAGTTCCTTAGCTATAAACCATCCCTTTCCAATGTTTCAGAAAATACAGCTCTCTAAAAATCACTTTTCTCAAGGGCTCTATATAGTTGTGTTTTTGTTTTTTGAACTCATATTTGACAAATACCTTGATTTAGAAGGAGGACGGGCCTATAATCTAAGAATCTGATATCATGTTATATGTTTGTAAACATGCTCCATGTTATAAGGAAAATATAAAAGTAATAGTAAAAAAAAAAACAGAACAAAACAAAAACACCACGAATGTGTCTATTAGGCCCATCCCCAAATCTCAGGTCAGTCTCTACATACTATAGAAACTGTTTTCAAATGAGTAGCCAAGCAACAAAAAGATACATTTTAAAATGCCAAATGATCAACTAACATTTGGTTCTTCTAATGCTTCCCCACTCATTTTGGAGAAATTTAACCTGATAATAGGCTAATGGAAAATGAAGGTAAAGGGGGATTGCAGGGAAAGACAACTCAGTTGGCTGTTATAAACGATTTAAGAAAATCTGCTCATCACCTGTTCAAAGAGAGCTATGAGGGCATAAAATGCATATGGCAGAGTGCATACTGTCAGAAACAAGGTGGGGTGGAAGCTGCAGATATATGTGGTTACCTGCATTACAAGTAAAAAGTGAAGGTAGCACACTACATGTACATATAAAAAACATAGAGTGAAACCATTCATTCATGCAATGCTTCTACTTAAATCAATGCTCTTTACTCATCTTTTCTTGTCTCAAGACTACCCATTCAAGGGTCAGCTACAGATGTCACTTTTTTTTTAGAGAGATGGGGAGAAGGTGAGAGGGAGAGAGAGAGAAGGGATGGGGAGAGGGAAAGAGAAAGAATCTCAAGCAGGCTCCATAACCAGCACAGAGCCTGAGGCCAGACTTGATCTCAAAGCCCAACTCAGGGCTCATTCTCATGACCCCAAGATCATAACGTGAGCTGAAATCAAGAGGTGGACACTTAATAGCCTGAGCTACACAGGGGCCTCTACAAATGTCACTTCTGCTGTGAAGTGTTCCATGATGCACAAAGCTGAATTACACTCTTCCCCAGTTTGTGCTCCCATTGGTTTTACCCCCTTTTCCACACTTACCCCAGCACCAGTGATACTGTCTCATTATTAGAGTTATTCACATTTGTGCTTTCCCTCTCCCCTCTCTATTCTTTGAGGGCAGGGGACTCTCTCATTTCTGTAGTTCCTACAAATGCCCACACAGTGCCAGTCTCATACTAGGCTCTAGGAAAATGGTGACTCAACAGCACTGGCTCAAGACGGTGCATTATTGCCTAGCTTACCTGAAGGAGCACTTTTTCTCTTTCTTTTCTTGCTTGACTCCCCTCCATTCTCAATGAGGCCTTCTGTGACCAGAGGAGCACTGGCACGACCAAACCGCAGGGGTTTGTTGTTGTTGGCAGGGTCAAAGGGCAGCTGGTTCAATCCTAAAGAAGAAAAAGAAAGCCAAAATCCAGACTCCATTAAGGGCTTGGATGTCTCTAGATATGAGCCACTAGAGGAAAACTCTTTAAATCTTAAGAGCCTAGGAATAACAGGTGAGTTCCTTAAAGCCAGTTGCTCTGTGTAATTTTTCCAAATATTGCTGAAGAGCACAGAATTAAAATATAGGGTCTTATAAGACTATGGCTCATTTTTGAGAAGATCCCTGACATTTCTGGAAAATTAACATTTTTGGCCACAAGCTATCAATTATCTTCTACGTCCTTCCTTAAAGAGATAGGACTCTTTAAATGTGGCTATGGTTGAACACACTCTTCTTTGAAAAAGCTTGGTCATGTATTCCTCAGGTTTTCTCTCTCTCTTTAAAGATTTTATTTATTTGAGAGAGTGAGCAAGAGAGAGCATGGGTTGGGGGGAAGAGGGAGAAGCAGGCTCCTCCTGCCCTGAGCAGGGAGCCTGATGTGACTTGGGGCTCGATCCCAGGACCCTGTGATCATGACCTGAGCCAAAGGCAGGCGCTTAACCGAATGAGCTACCCAAGCACCTCTCTCCAGTTATCTCTTGACATTTTTCATTCTCTCTTTCACTGCAAGGGTTGTTGAGTTGATGTAGCTATGATTGTTAGACTACCCTGGTGTCAAAGTCACTGCCAATGATAACATAGCAGTTTCCAAAAAAGAAAACCACAACTCTATAGCAAATGAGAAAAGGAAACAAAGATATGGAACTTGCAAGGGGATAATTTGGAGAGACTGGGAGTTATGACCCGGGTTTGGGTAATGTTGCTCCTATCCTTTTCAAATGATGCCAGAGCATGGTTACTTTACTACTTGGTGCTGCACCATCTAAAATGGCAAAAAGGCACTTTCTACTCTCCAAGTCTTACATGGTTTAGCCAGGGACATGCAGAGAGTTTCTTACTCCTCTGGCAGCAGCACCTGGAATTTCAAGTGTTTCAATTAAAACTTCATGAAACGTGGAATCAGAAGCTTTGTTAAAGACCAAAGTTAGATGATCTCTCTTAAGCCTTTTAGCCACTGATTCTCTAATCCTGTTGACTTGCCATGGTTCATTCTTTTTTTTTTTTAAGATTTTATTTATTTGACACACAGAGAGAGATTACATGTAGGCAGAGAGGCAGGCAGAGAGAGAGGAGGAAGCAGGTCCCCTGCTGAGCAGAGAGCCCGATGTGGGCCTGGATCCCAGGACCCTGAGATCATGACCTGAGCCGAAGGCAGAGGCTTTAACCCACTGAGCCACCCAGGCGCCCCATTCTTTTTTTTTTTAAAGATTTTATTTATTTATTTGGCACAGAGAGAGATCAGATCACAAGTAGGCAGAGAGGCAGGCAGAGAGAGAGGAGGAAGCAGGCTCCCCACTGAGCAGGGAGCCCGATGCGGGCCTCGATTCCAGGACCCTGAGATCATGACCTGAGCTGAAAGCAGAGGCTTTAACCCACTGAGCCACCCAGGCGCCCAACCATGGTTCATTCTTTAACTCTCAATTTTTCTATGGCCCACAGCTGTATAATTATTTTTTTATTTTGGTTTTTGTTTTTCTAAATATATATTTTTAAAGAGTTTATTTATTTGAGAGAGAGAGCAAGAGCACAGAGGGAGAGAGAGAGAGAGAAGCAGACTCCCCACTGAGCAGAGAGCCCTATGTGGGGATGTGGGGCTCGATCCCAGGACCCTGAGATCATGACCAGAGCCAAAGGCAGATGCTTAACCTACTGAGCCACTCAGGTGCCCCCTAATTCTTGAGACAATGCTGTAAAAGGTCAATAAAAGCTTGGAGTCCAGTCAGCTAAAAGTCAATCAAGTTTCAGTAAAATGAATGCTAAGGTTCTGACAAAATGTCTTTATATTATTGTTTTTAGTTAAAAAGTATCCCTATGCTAATGTTTTCAGCCCACGTAACAAATACCATTTCTTCAGCAATCAAGATTCCACTTGGAACAACTCCATTAAATGTCTTCTGGGACTTGTCAAACATTCTTCCTTATATCATCTGAGTAAGTGAAAAAATGAAAACTCACTTCTGTGTCTTAAGTCAACTGTACACTGCATCATACCTATGTTTTATTAAATCCCTACCATGATTAGAACTAAAGAAACAAACATCAATTGCTATGTATTAAAAAACATTGCAATAATGACGAAGACAATTTACAAGGACAAGATTTTAATACAATTTACAAATGAAGAGGTTTCTTGCACCTGAGTGGTCCCAGAGTCAAATGTGAGTAGTGTACTACTGCAAAAACTTTTCCTGGTATTTCTTTCTGCAGTATTATACTGAACAAACCATGGAAGATGGAACGGTATAGTGGAAACAGTATGTATTTTGGAGCCTGACAGATTGGGGTTAAAATCCTGGCTGTGTCTCTCACTACTTGGCAATTCTTGTAATCTCGCTTAGTCTTAGTTCTATAATGTGTAAAAGAGGACTGATAATATTTATACCGAGTTGTTGCAAGGCTAAAAAAATATAAAAAATATATATTTAATTTTATTGTACTATTCTAAGTGAATTAAAAAAACTTTTCCCTGTAAGTTTGTAAACTCTTCTTAGGAGGATCTCCTCCCCAACACTCTACCCGCTCTCCCCAACCCCCAACTGTATCCCTGGTGCCTATCATCATGCATGGCACATAGTAAGTGTTGAATGAATTAATTAATACTCAATAGGGAGGGAGTAGGTGACTCATTCTATTAACCTATGTAGTTAGCATAAAGACATGACAGCTGATAATCAAGAATTAATGCCACAACTTAAAAGTTCTGATGCTGATTATATCAACATTACTTAAAATAATTAGATTTCAAATGCATCTCCATCATTTGAGTACTATACTGCAGGATGGTGAAAGCTTGATCAAAAGGAATGCTCATGGATTAGGAGGTTCTGATTAATGATTGTTAATCAGAAAATTTTTTCTTATTTTGTTTTGCATTTGATAATTTTGCAGAATAATATATTAGTCTATTTCCCTGCCTTATTAAGTAGGTGACTGAAGATCTTACAGAACTTCAGAGCCATAATCTATAAAAGGAAGCTAATAACAGTGCCTAACTCATAGGGGACTGTTAAAAGGATTAAAATGAAATTATGTATGTAGAACATTCTACATTACATCTGGCATATAGCAGATACTCAATAAATATTAACTGCCACTACCATATTTTTAATTTCTATTTCTATTCCATTTCAATTTCTAGAATTGTTGATGTACAATGTGAGTAGAGTGGTCTGAATTTGCTCTGATCCAAGGATAGATCCTACTTTCCTCATTGAGTCTTTTCATTGCTTTTTGAAAAGTTGGAGTTTGGGAAAAGAATCTGCTAAATTAAAAGTATTCAGTAATAGATATCTGACTATAATTGTTTTGCCTTTTATTTAGTTCCAGATGATAACTTTGGGGATTTAGGTATTTTGTTCCTCAGACAAGCACACAGATTTTTGTTTGACACTAAACAAAACTGAGGTTTCTAGTATTTTCTGTGTATCCACCTCATATATGATCCAGATATGTGAAAATCCTGATAATTTAGCACACCATCTCAGGCCTTCTTTCTTATAGAAAATGCTCTCATATCAAGGCGAGAAAGACATCACTCAGTAAGTTGATTCATTGAATATGAATCCACACTTTGTATTATTTGGGACCCAATACAGTCTTCGAAGATTTCTAGTTTAAGAACAAGGGCTATAGAGATAGCAAAATCCTTTGACACTAGTATTTTCTAGCCACTTTTATTATATTGTTTTATTTCTCCCCTAAGACAACACTAAATAAACCAATAAATCAGTAAATCAATAGGTACTTAGATGCTATTCTGTGTCATGTATATGTGATCCAAGCTGAGTGCTACTGTAAATAAAATAGCCCCACTAAAATGATTTAAATTCTAAAAAGAAAACTACCACTTTAAATTCAAGAATTCTGACTGCAGAAATTATGACTTAAATGTAAAATATTAGCAATGACCACATTGTAATTCTCATCAAAACTACAGAATTTATCTTTAAATCTCTTATGGAAGCTATTTCTATTTTTCTATTAGGCATTAGATTAGGAAGATATTAGGAAAATATTAGATGAGGAGGAAACTTCTGAGGTTATTTAGTTCATTCTTTTATGCAATACAGGAATCTTATCTATAGAATTCCTGACAGGCCTAAATCACAGCGGGTATGGGGGAACTTCTTTGTTTGGAGACCATTCCTTGTTGTGTTCCCAGAGATTCACCCGGCTTTGCTTACCTTTTTCAAAACTACCATCTCCTTATTTTGAGGGTTCCTTTCACTTCCCCCAAACTGCCTGTGAAGGACAATGCATTTTATTCAACTATTAACTTGCTTATTATCCCTAAAATGAGAGCATGGCATGTCTAACTTTTTAAGGGTTCTACTGATAATTACAGCAAGAAAAACAAATTACAGAGTCATGAATAGTTAACAGAACAATGTTAGAAATTTTCCAAAGTCTGGCACGCCTAGGGGGCTCAGTCATTTGAGCATCAGATTCTTGATTTTGGCTCAGGTCATGATCTCAGGGTCGTGAGATGCAGCTGGTGTTGGGCTCTGTGCTTAGCGGGGAGTCTGCTTGGGATTCTCTCTCTCTCCCTCTGCCTCTCACTCCCATGTTGTCTCTCTCTCTCTAATATAAATAAATAAATCTTTAAAAAAAGAGCAATTCTCTAAAGTGTTACATAGTTCTCATAGTGCTTGCCCTTTTATTCCTGAGGAAAAATTTAATAAAACTTTGAACTTTGCTCATTCATTTCTCCTCACATCTTGCCCCTCATTGCCTAATCCCACAAAATATACAGTTTGTCTAAAGGGAAGCACAAATTGATAAAAATAAAGGAAAACAAACATTGGTGTTACAGGTTTTTGCTACTGCTGTAGCTTATTATTACAATTAAGTCCATATAGCAATGTAATCTCATCTAAAACCACGTTGACTGATTTAGAGAGCTGACCAGCTGTTATTTCATGTCAAGTCAAAATACAGATTATCTGACTTCATAACACAAATGAGGCCACTTTAGAGAGTATGCATATTAGGGAAGGGTGGGGGTGGGGTCCTTGGAGAATGACATTTCTCATCCAATGGAACCAGTAAATTAAACATCTCAGAATCAAGTGTGGTTCTCAGTGAGTTCACATGCAATGATGTCTGCCATACAGATGCAAATGATTCCCGGGCTTTGAGGAGAGCACTGAAGAATTTTCATGACTCTTGTGAAAAAAGATCAATGATCTCTTTGTGCCCAGCTGCTGTTATAGTTACTGTCACAATTCACTTTACAGAGCTTTCCACTATTAGGTCAAATGAGGGCTAACCTTCACAATGCAATCTAACACTTAATGATTGCTCCAGGTAATTGTAGGGAAATATGACCCTGTGGGTCCCTACCACTTCTTATTTGCAGCTGTGGCCCATAGACTTAAGGTGGTACAATCTTAGTAAAAAGGAAACACAATTATACTCCGGATTAGTTCCCTCTCAAAGAAAATGGCTAGGTCCTGAGAGATCTGGTGAATTCAAATCAAGGCAGCAATCTCCAGACAGACATTCAGAGTGAAAAAAAAGTATTAATTTTTGGCAAAAGTAACACTATAGCTAATTTGTGTATAAAACAATTTTCTGTAACCTGAGTTCCTATTTTCCAAGTGACTTCAGTTTGAAATCAGACATGGCACTCCATGGTAATAACAGAAAGTGAAAGGTCTCCAAATTAGTTTTTAATTCAAAACTTCTGGAGAAACACGGGGTTATTGGGATAATGGTCAAGACCTTAATGTGCTGGGAGGTGCTTTGTAGGATTTATCCATCCTTCTCCTTCCCCAGTGTAGGCCTGAAAATCTCTGAGTCTCTATTTTCAGCTCTCACTACTGAGCTGCTCCACTTGTTACTTCTGAGGAAATATTTGCAATGTCTCACAGATTTGGGTTGCAATATCACTGTCCACCCACAGGGGTTAGCAGCCAAAACCAATGAACATTTCTCAGTTCCAGGTCTTAGCTGATGTCAAACAAACGAAACCTACGTTGTCAATTTCATGAGTTCAATATTCTGTGTTGAAACAAGAGTCATCGTAAAAGATTAATAGGGGAGTGAAGAGAACAGGGAAAGTGATGAGAAAGAAAAGGGCCAAAATCCTTTTCTACTAAGGGACTTGCTTGAATGGTGATGAACATGAAAATTTTCAGGGAAAAATGTACATTTATGTCACTCTTTCAAGCTGTGATACAGGTGACAGGCAGATTTTTATTGACTGTGATCATTCAGCAACTTTTAGGAGCTTCCCAAACTACTTGGTCAGGCATTCAAGTCCTTCAAAATAAGGCCCTACCCATTCTGAGCACTGTCTCTTACCAAGCACCAGCTTGTACTTTACTCCAACACTTTTCGAACTTTAATGTGCACACGTTCTCAGGGGAGCTTGTTAAAATGCAGATTCTGATTTAATAAGTCTGGGTTGTGGTCTGCTTTGCTAACAAGTCCCAGATGATGCTGATGATCCTTCTGGTGTGGGGAATCTTTGAGTAGAAAGACTGACACTCTAGCAAAATGGGACTACCTGGTGTTCAATGAATCGTTCCATTACTTCCTTATCTCCACACCTTTAGCTCACACTGCTCCACCACCTACTTTTTTATTTCCAATCTTCAAAACACTATCCTTCTCTAAGGGTTTGTCTCAGATGCTGTTTCCTTCATGATGCCTTTCCTTATTCACTTCCACTCAAACCATTACATACACAACAATGGAGCAGGGCTACCAGGGGATCAACCATTCACTGGCTGTTAAGAATGTGTTCTGCTTTACAAACATTATCTTTTAGTTTTATTTCCCAAGGTCATACAGCTAATAATATAGCAAGGAACTTGGGCTTTTTTTTTAATTCTAAAACACTGTTCTGGTTCTCCTCAGATCTTCATCTGCATTTTTCATATGCCTTTTAGAGCATGTGTTGGTTTATAGTTATTTAAGTATTTGTCTTATCCTCCCTCTAGGTTGTAAACTCCTTTAACACACACTTTACATCCTAGTCAATGTTAAAATCTCCTCCTCCATGATGCTTCACATGATTCCTTGTACAATGTTATAAGCACTCCAGAAATGCGTACTGAACCAGACTCAGCTACAACTTGGGTACAATAGTCTTGTTTCCCACCCCAGATGCCAACCAGCCTGCTGCTGGGGCTGTCATGAAGGGAAGAAGGAAGTATGGTTTTTGGGTTCCTTCAGCATTCCTGGTATCCTCTCTATCCTAGGAGGCCTGAAGACTCTGGGGAGTGGTGATAGATGATCAGACACTCTACCCCTAACCTGGATTCTGCATAACTTCATTTTCCATTTCCAAAGGTAAGACTGTCCTTCCACTGACTAAGACCCTTATATGAGAAAACACTATAAAAGAAACTCCATATATGGATCTTTTCTTAATAGTTCTATGTAAGCCAGGTTACAGATTCCTGCTTTACACTACAGCCAAGAAAAGGCAATTCCTAGACATATGCTGTCCACCATAGTAGCCATTAGCCAAGTGCTCAGTAATCATATGCACCCAGTGGCTACTGTAGTAGTAAGCACAGTGCAGAGTATTTCCATCATCATAAAAATTTTACTGGACAGTGCTACTCAAAAATAGACCTGGATTCAAACCCACACCTGCTAGTTGCTAGGTGTATCATTTACAAGAGGTATAAAGCAAGCCCATTGATCTGAGACTGCTTCTGCACCGTAAAATGGGAATAATGCCTCCTCCTATAGGAAAGTGAGAAAAATTCAATGAGAGAATGTATATTTAGGGTCTTGCCCATATTAGACACTAAATAAGCATTCTTTCCTTCTTCTAGTCTAATTGAGGGTTTATATGAATTTGCCACAAAAATGGAATAAGAAAGTTTGAGTGGCTGGCTCTCTAGGCCCCCAGGCTATATCCTATTTACAGCTTGGGAGATGTTAGCTCTGCATTCATTTTATAACCCTCTTTTTCTTTCAGATAATACACAGCCATCAAGGTAAAACATTAATAAATAATGCTGGGAATAGTCAGTGATGGCTCTTTGCTTGTACTATTTTTAGGAGAGAAGACCATATTTCTCACCTTGAACTTTCCAACATGAAAGAACCACACTTCACCCTTACAACTGAAATGCCTCCTCTCAAAGCTTTAATCAGTGCTCAGTTTCGGTTGGCTGCTATATTATGAGAACACTGCTAACAGTGACATGAGAACTGGAGTGGAGAAGGACGATTTCTCTCCGAATTCATATTTTCCTATGCTCAGAATGTTCTATTTTCCCTGTGGGGCTGACATGTCTCAGGCCTAGTAAAGGTGAATTATTCCAGAAAAGTCTGAACTAAATCTATTAAGGTGCTTTAGTTCCATGAGCAGGAAAGCAAAATATGTATCTACAACTTCAAGAAGAAGCATGCTTCAGGATTCTTTCCCCCCACACAAGACTTGGGAAACAGCAAAATCACATTCCTCAATGAAAACAAAGTTCAAAAAAATGTTGATTTGATAGAACAGTTAAAAGTGACAGATGGTAGATGGGCAATTTATCATTTTCTTTAGGATAAAGTCTGGCAGTCTTCAGAGGAACTCAGAAGGGAAAATCTTATTTTCCTGTAGTTTAGCCCAGGGAGCAGTTACAGCAACCACCCTTCTCTCCACATCTTTGAGGGCGGGGGATTAGAAAGATGGTGATTCATCAGTGCCTGCTTTGAGCTGGCTCTAGGCCATGTTGTAATTCCTGTTGACCAATTTTCCACTTGAGTGACAGCAAAAGGGCAGGTTCCTAACACACTGACCATTAGGTTATCTGTTTAATACTTGCCTGAGAATGTGCCCAGAGGCACTGTATTATGGGTGTCTCTGTCTAAATAAAATAAATAATTGCAGATTTCAGAGCCTGAGGACAGAGAGTTGTTCTGGTATTGAAACTGGAGTCTATCTTGTCAGATCTGTAATGAGGTCTTCCCCTCAGGCTGATTGATTTCATAAAGCTGAGGTAATTATCAAAAGCAAGCACAGTTCTCCCTGTAGAAACTACTCTGCTGGTTTTGAAAACTAGCTAGTCAGCTGGATCTGGTCCGGAGCCTCAGCTGAGCCAGCCATTTCAGTAGGAACAGTTACTACACACAGAGCACACCAATTTGTTCTAATAGATTCTTAAGATGCCAGTAAATACATTGTAAACAAGGTTCAGCAAAATAATTTCACATGCTGTAAGTGAGTGAAAATTGAAGTAGCAGTCAGATAAATCTGCATTTCAGTGTAGGATGCTTTGGAGGGGAGAGTGAGCTGGAACTCTGGACAGAACTACATAAATACAGTAAATCTTCATTCGTATGTTCAAAATATTTTATCCCCTCTTCTTCTCTCCCCAACCCCATTAATTTTGCTATACTGTATCACTACTGTTCTGGAGTTACGCTTTCTGCACTCCTAATATTTGATCCTCCTTTGGATTAGTTTTTCAAGAACATATGAAAAACAACTTTGCATAAGCTGCAAAATCAAACACACAGGAGAAAACAGATTTCTGTAATATGATAATACATCTTTTATAGATCCATACTTCCACTATAACAATTCCACCTGAGGAGTATCAGGGTGTTGACAAGTGATAAACTCCTTTAGAGATGTCCCTGGGCTGAAGTCAAACCTACTACTGAGGAGAAAGCTAGAATCCACTGCTTGAGAAGATAACATAACTATAAAGGAAAAAGCCTGCAAAAAAAGAAGTAATCTGTGTTTGAAACAAGTCTTACTTGCTGTTGTATAAAAGAGTAAGTAGGATCTTAATTTTGCTCCAGCCTGGAGCCTGAAGTATTCAATATGTATTGGAGTGACTGAATCTATGAAATAATATTGACAGATAGTTTCTCTGCTCATTCATCTAATTCATTCAAACAATTCTGTGTGCTGGGCAGTATGCTAGGCCCTAGCATTGCAGGACTCAATAAGTCACAGTTTCTTTCCTCAAAAAGATTACAATCAGAAAGGAAGGCAGATAAATACACAGGAAATCTGGCCCAAATTACTACATTAGCTTTGTCTCTTGCTACTTTCCATAAATACCCTTTGCTTCATTCATACCAAACTCTCCAAATTCTTCAAAGATGCTATGCCTCTTCACATCTGTGCTTTTTTTAAAGTTATTTTACTAGGTAATAACACAACATAAAATCCGCACTGTTAACACAATTTTAAGTGTACAGTACTGGGTTAACTATAGGCAAGATGTTATGCAGCAGATCTCTAGAATTTATTCTTTTTGTGGAATTCAAACTTCATGCCCACTGATTAGCAATTTTCCATTCCTCCTGCCCCTCAGCCACTGATAACCACCATTCTGCACTCTGATTCTTTGAATTTGACTATTTTAGATACTTCATGTAAGTGGAATCATGTAAGATTTGTCCTTCCGTGACAGGCTTATTTCATTTAGCATAATGTGTTCAAGGTTCACCCATGTTCTTACATTCTACAGGATCTCTTTTTTTATGGCTGAATAATATTCCATTGTATGTACATCCTATTGTTTTTAATCCATTCATCTGTCAGACATTTAGGTAATTTCCACATTATGGCTATCATGGATAGTACTGTCGAGAACACTGGTGCTAAAATTTTTGAGATTCTGATTTCAATTCTTTGGGATAAATACCCAGAAGTGGGATTGATGGATCATATAGTAGTTCTATTTCTAATTTTTGGAGGAATCTCCATACATTCTCCATAGCAGCTGTATCATTTTGCATTCCCATAAACATTATACAAGGGTTCCAATTACTCCACATCCTTGCCAATACTTTTTATTTCTTTAATGGTCATCCTCACAAGTGTGAGGTGATATTCATTGTAGTTTTGATTTGCATTTCTCTTATGGTAGTGACAGTAAGCATCTTTTCATATACATGTTGGCCATTTGTGCATCTTTGAAGAAATGTCAATTCAAGTCTTTAGACTTTTTTAAAAATTGGGTTATTAGGGGTTTTTTTTTCTATTGAGTTGTAGGAGCTCTTCATATATTCTGGCGATTAGCACTTTATGTTTTCTCCCATTTAGTAGGTTGCCTTTTCACTCTGTTTTTTCTTTTCTGAAGTTTTTTAGTTTGATGTAGTACCACTTGTCTGTTTTTGCTTTTGTTGCCTATGATTTTGGTGTCATATCATGAAATCATAGCCAAGACCAGTGTCATAAAGCTTTTCACCTATGTTTTCTTCTAGGAATTTTAGTTTAAAATTTTATACTTAAATATCAAATACATTTTGAGTTGATTTTTGTGTATGTGCAAGATAAGGGTCTAAACTCATTCCTTTCCATGTGGGTATCAGTTTTCTCAACACCATTTACCAAAGAGAGTATCTTTTCCTCATTGTACATTCTTTGCACCCTTGTTGATGTTCAATGAACACTATATGCATGGATTTGTTTCTGGGTTCTCTTTTTTGTGCTCTGTACATACCATTTCCTTTCCTTGAACTATAATTTTCCCTTTTCCACCTGGAGAGCTTTTATTCATCCTTCAAAACCTTGATGAAATGTCACCTCTTCAGTGAAATGTTTCTTAATCCCCAAAAGCTTACCCCACAGAAATACACAGAACCTTTCTATCAGAGCACTTATTAGGACCTTGGGGTTCCTTCTGGATGTTTGTGGATTGGTATGTATTATGGGTGGAAGGTTGCCAACATCTGATCTCTGCCTTGGAAAGCTTACATTTATGGCAGAATGAAGGATGCAGTGGAGGTGAGAAGTCACCAGAGGTAGAGAGACCAGTTAGAACACCCGAGTGATACGGTGGAGAGATGACAGTAATATCACTTCAGACACTGGAAATGAATGGGGGGGGAAATGAATGGATTTCAGAGATATTCATGAAGTAGAATCCTCTGGCTTGGTGTCTAATTAGATCTTGGAGTTGAGGGGGAAGAAAGGAGTCTGAGATGACTCCATTTTAAAGCTCTTAAATTGCAGTCTTGAAAATCATGCAACGTTTGTGGGCTTCAGTATGAGAAAAAGCACAATCCATTGGAAGCATATCCACAAAGCTATGCTGAAAATAAAACCACTTCCAATCTCTATTTACCATGACATAAAGGCTGCCATGGAACACCAGCAAATGGCTTATACTTGACCTTTACTATGTGTTCTTAACAAAGCCTGTCAAAGATATCAATTCATCCAGAAAAATATAAAGCAGAATAGCCTAAGTGGCAGGATAACATACTATTGGGTAAGGAGAGAGAAAAACATTTTAATAATAGCTCTCAGACTTGGTTTATTTTGTCTATAGCATTCACTGACAAAGTGTATTTCAAGGTCAGGAAGACTTAACGAATTCCTTCCATTCCTCCCTTCATATTTCTCTCTTCTCCTCCTAAAGAACTCCTCAAAATGGTCTTATTAGAAAATCTTGCATTTTGGGGCGCCTGGGTGGCTCAGTGGGTTAAAGCCTCTGCTTTCAGCTCAGGTCATGATCTCAGGGTCCTGGGATCGAGGCCCACATCGGACTCTCTGCTCGGCAGGGAGCCTGCTTCCTCCTCTCTCTCTCTGCCTCTCTGCCTACTTGTGATCTCTCTCTCTCTCTGTGTCAAATAAAGAAATAAAATCTTAAAAAAAAAGAAAATCTTGCATTTTAATAGCAGTTGTCTTTTGGCTATTATAGTATGTTGGATTAAGCTGATGTTTCTCCTTTTAACAATACTCAAAGAAAACTTAGAAAAATTAATGCTATGTTGTTTTTCATCCTGCCACAGAATATAGCAATGTAATTGTCTCCTGGAGAAGAAGCATTCTAATCATCTTTAACTTTAAAGTAAGTTCATTTCAGAGAGATGCTTTGAGACAAACAACTGACAGAGCAAATCAGGGTTCCTAGGAGATTGTGAAATGATGGACTGCACTGAAGAAAGTCCTATAGCCAAATTCAATTCCATGAATGGTTACAACTTAAGAGTTCCTCTGCAACAAAAGAGCACTGCATGGAAGTTAAAGTTCTGTTACTTCGTGAGATAGAGGCCTTAAACACTGCACGAATCCTTAACACCTAAGAGTTCTAGGCACCCCAGAGGCAGCAAATGGACAGCTCAATTGTTCTGATTACACAATAGAGGAATCTGTTGCACCAGGTGAAGTCAGAGTGTGAAAGGATAGTAACTTTCTAAAACTGCCTTTAAGAAGAATCCAGGACTGGAATAGACCCAAACATCCTTTCAGTCCAACTGACATTCCTGAGATCTTGGAATGGGTTTCAAAAGCCACAGTGTTACTTTGATTTAAAAGATCATTCCAACTTGTATTTTGTCCCTAACTGAATCCATTTCCATCTTCCATTAGGTTCTTTTTGTTGTTGTTATTTTGGGGGGAAAGGCATTCTTTGAAGACAGATGTGGATTGGTAAATTTACAGCCTTGGTATATTTACAAGCTCAGATTTTCCTGGAAATTGCACACTTGCCTAGGATGATGGTGGAAAGAAGAAATGGAATAGCAATGAACTAAGGCCACAAATACCTAACCAGGTAGCCTCAACTCCTGGGCAGATGCCAAGCATGACCATATAGTTATAGTGCATTAAACCAACTCTATTTAAGAGTCCTCCCTTTGGGCTCCCAAAAGGCAATTGTATTCTCTGATATACATGTGACCCAAATTGAGTTTGCCACAAAGCGAACAGGGCCAAAAGAAGCTCCCATATTCCTTTGTTTTTCACCAACTACTTTCTGCCTTGACCCAGTCCCCAACCTCACAGATTTGTTAGGAGTATCCCCAGAAATGATCAAGACTTTAAGGCAGTGCATCTCATTTCTGACTACATATTAAAGTTACCCGGAGAACTTTAAAAAAATACTAGCACTTGGGCCCCATCCCCTATAAATCTGATTTAATTTGTCTGGGCGGGGCCTTAGGATCTAGTTTTTAAAAGCTGCCAGGTGATCATAATGTGTAACCAGGACAGAAAACCACTGCTATAAATGGAGCAGATGAGTATATGCCGACCAAAGTGGTTTTTTTAAAGTTTAAATCAGGCAACAGTTAGAGGGTAAGTTCATTTATTCATTACCTACAGTATACAGAAGACTATATTGGTTATGTGGTATAAATTGGTTAGACCTAAATTTGTCCATTTTATGATTCTTCTATGGAAAAAATGGAAAGAAAGATTAGAAGGGTTGCTGGCAAAAACAAAATGAAACTGAAGTCTCGGAAAAATTTTAGGCAAGTATAATTACAGGATTACATTCTTTTCTCTGCTCCAGGAGATAACAGCTAAAATACTTCAGAAATATTGTGTCTCTTTTCTTATCCCCAGAGAAAGATTCCAAATTGCCTTGGGGATTAGCTTCAAATCTTACAACCCTTGGGACCGCAGGCCAGTCACCACTGTCCTCGAGTAGATCATTCTTTTTACTTAACTATGTGTGTGATGTCATGAAGAATGTTGGGAAGCACTGTCTAAACTACAACTACTTTTAATAAAATCAAGCTGCAGTGTGGTTTGCCTATGTCACCTGCAATCTCAATGATTCTTCAGTGATAAAATTGAACTTTAAGAAGGATCTGTTAAGGGGTGCCTGGGTGGCACAGTCGGTTAAGCATCTGACTCTTGGTTTCAGTTTAGGTTGTGGTCTCAGGGTTGTGGGATTGAGCCCCACGTCGGGCTCCAGGCTCAGCAGGGAATCTGCTTGAGGGTTTTTCTCCCTCTCCCTCTGCCCCTCCCCATCATGCATATTCTCTCTCTCTCTCTCTCTCTCTCTCTCTCTCTCTAATAAATAATCTTTTTTTTAAAGAACAATCTGCTCCTTGGGCAAATAAAAAAATTTAAAAAAGAAAGAACAATCTGGTAAAATGTGAAAAATGCAAAGGAGACAGTTAGGTATAGTGGAAGAACAGGTCATAAAGACAGGCTATGGTGTCTGCTCTTCCATCACTCAGTTGGGAAATGGGCAAGTCGTTCTTCGTTGAGGTTTCCTCATCTAAATAATGAGAGTAGAACCGTGTGATCTGCAAGCTCTGAGTTTAAGGTAAAACAAAAACAAAAGTGTAGCTGGAAGACATTAATAAAAACTTGATATAAAACTCAGGAACGGGGTAGAAAATCAGAGAGGAGGGAGATCTAGAAAAATGCTGTCCTAGTACCAGCAACTCAAAACTTATTTTGCAGTCAATAAATGATTTGAAAGTAATACTTCTAAGGCATCCTGAAAAAAACCAAAGCATTTCTAATACTGCTACCAAAAACTCTCCTTAAGAATTTTTCTAATTATAAACCAGAACTTTTAAGTCCAAAAAAGTTTTTTTTAAAAAAAGATGTTTAAATACCAACACATCTTCTAAGTAACTTGCTATCAATTACTATTATTTAGAGCACGTGTACCGAAAAACTCAGAATAAGAATCTAATGCCAAAATGATAAAAGCATGTCCAGCATGTCAGGAATAAATTACCCTAATTGGACCAAAGCTTTGCTCACATATGAGACATTTCAAAAAATAATGATGTAATGACAAATATTCTTGTCTCTCTCTGACAGAGTTATAGGGACTGCTATTAAATCCAAGCATGGCATTTGTGTGCACATAAGAGCAGGCAACAATTACAATCTGGAGATATTTTAAATTTAATCTTTTTATTTATTAGTATTGTTATACAGCAATGAGCATTCAGAAAAAAACCTAATCAGTGTGCATTATGCAACAATCAGACAAAATACTCCTAATCCTCTGTCATTCTTTTTCCTTGGCCCCTGGGTACTCATTAAAGGTTAATTTATTTAAATCTCTCAAACATTCATTTCAATCTACTTTAATAAACTAATGAATCTTTGGAACTTTGCCTAATCAGCTTATGTTTTCTATTTTAATACATCTACAAAATGTCTTTTTTCTAAGCTCATTCTTAATAGTTGTCTTCCCTCTTGGAGATTGGATTATGCTTCAGTAACAACCAGATTTGAGCATTTGGTGACACACTTACAACATCATCCAACACACAAAGGATGGCTGTGGCCTGCCTATTGCTCTTATATGTAGTTACATTTTAGAGGACAGTGAACTGATTTGTTTTAATAGGATAATGAGCCTCCAAATTGAAATGGTTATTTTACAGTTTAGTGGGAGTGACACTTATATTAAAGCAAAGCTTCTAACAACTTTGGTGCTTGTCAAATGCTATGAGGGCCTATCAATGAAACAACTTTATTCTGGTCACTGAAAAACAGAGAAATGCGTGGTATGTGCCATGTAGATTGGCAAACATAAATAAAGCCTAGATATATAAAGAGAAATCTTCAAAAGAGTACTATCATCTAAATAGAATGTAAACTTACCCCTTACAATCTGTTCAACAATTAAATGTTAAATACATTTTATTTAATGATAATGTTCAGGAATCTTTTTCTTAAAAGATTTTATTTATGTATGTATTTGAGAGAGAGAGAGAGAGAGAGAGAGAGAACAGGGGGAGGAGCAGAAAGAATTTATAAATTATAAATTTATAAATTTACAGTGTTTTCTCTGGAGAGAAAGGGAGACTTCCCAGGGTGGATTGGTAACATGTTATTATTTATAAAAGGGAGAAAGAATCTGAAGCAGACCCTGTGCTCAGCATGGAGCCTGTCAGAGGGCTTGATCTCATGACCCAGAGATCATGACCTGAGCCAAATTAAGGAGTTGGATGCTTAACTGAGCCACCCAGGCACTCTAGGAATCTTCTATATAACCATCTTTAAGTTGAATGTTCTTAGGGTGGTAGCCAATATTCAGGGACTACACTCCACCTTCTACACCAAAATGCCAGAAATCAAAGTCTTGGTTAACATTATTTCTAATTCTTTCCCTAACAATTAATGACATTATTATAGAATTTTACACTTACCAAGTACTTCCACAACATCCCTATGATGGAGAAAGGGGTTAATGTCCTTGGTTTGTAGATGAGAAAACTGCATCTCAGGGGAGCTTCGGTGATTTTACCCAAAGTTATAATGAATGTGGAGAGGGACTGGAACCCACATCTTCTGGCTACATATCTTTCCCTTGTACTATGTTACCTTCCCTGTAGGGTTTGCACGGGATTAAAGTTTTTATTGATGGATAGATCACCATCGATGAAAGAAAAAGTGTAAATGTTACCTTCAAGATGCTTTGGTAGAAAATAAATCAAATTGATTAAAAATAATTATGATAAACTATTCAACATAACATATCTTCATAATACGGTATTTCAACGGAGTGTGGAAGAGCTAGACTTCTTAAGTTTCATTTTTATTTTACATATAAATTAATAAAAATAATAAATGTATTTTCCACCCTTGGTCTAAATTTCAATTACTTCAATATTTAGTGTAAATTGATGCTTGACTCTCAAGTTACACTGCTAAAGGTATTCAAGTTGTTGTCTCTGCTTTTCCAAATAGTAACGCCAAGGAGTTAACTTTTGGAGTTCATTGTTCATTCATTACTCGTCTGTCCACCCATTCATTCAGCCCATCATCCAAATGACATCTACGGAATGCATACTTTGAGCCAAGAAAGAAGACAGATATGGACTCTGACTGAAGTTCCTGCTGTTGCCTCATTTATTGAGACTAAGAACTCCTTGAAGACAGGAATCCTGTTATTCTGTACAGAATATATCCACCTCTATTTGCATAAAATCACTTAAGTGCTTTTTTGACAGTAAGATTTCTGACTTCCCCTGTTGCCCACATGGCCCTCAGACATATGGGAGTTACAGAAAAAAAAGCAGTCTGCTTATCAAGTCTGACCTTTGGGTAATGACTATAATTCTCCCATCTGAGCTTGCTGCTGTTCTGCCTTGTGGTCAACAAAATGATTAGGCTAAAAATGGCAATATATCTGTTGCTGATTCCCAGAAATCTTCTAGAAAACTACATTTTAAAAAAATAAAAAGGTTGCTTCTGCCCTTCAACATGGTGGTGAACTGTATCACCAAATGTACTGTCTTGTCTGATTCAGTGAGAAGTTGGAGCTTACTGACAAGATGTAGGTAAATTAGAAAAAGCCTCAAAACCAGGAACATTTCCATACTGTTATCATTAAATAAATACTTGATTTTTTATGTTAATAACTTATATTCAGAGATTGCCTTTACCATTTTTAAAATTCTTATTTTAATTCCAGTTAGTTAACATACAGTGTTATATTAGCTTCAGATGTATGATATATTGATTTAATAATTCATACATCACCCTGTGCTCACCATGACAAGTGCACTCCTTAATCCCCACCATCTATTTAACCCATACCCCCCCACCTCCTTTCTGGTAACCATCATTTTCTTCTCTATAGTTAAGAGTCTGTTTCTGGGTTTGTCTCTCTCCCTCTCTCTTATTCCCCTGCTCCCCTTTTCTGTTGTTTTTTAAATTCCACATGTGAGTGAAATCATATGGTATTTGTTTTTCTCTAACTTATTTCACTTAGCATTATATACTCTCTAGCTCCATCCATGTTGTGGCAAATGGCAAGCTTTCATTCTTTTTATGGCTGAGTAATATTCCATTGTATATACACACCACATCTTTATCCATTTGTCAGTGGACACTTGGATTGCTTCCATATAGTGGCCATTGTAAATAATGTTTGCTATAAACATGGGGATGCATGTCCCTTTGAATTAATGTTTTTGTATTCATTGGATAAATACCTAGTAGTGTGATTGCTGGATCATAGGGTGGTTCTATCTTTAAATTTTTGAGGAAACTCCATACTGTTTTCCAGAGTGGCTGTACCAGTTTGTATTCCCACCAACAGTGCAAGAGGGTTCCCTTTTCTCCACATCCTTGCCAACACCTATTATTTCTTGTGTTGTTGATTTAGCCATTCTGACAGGTGTGAGGTGATATCACATTGTAGTTTTGATCTGTATTTCCCTGATAGTGATGATGAACATCTTTTCATGTGTTTGTTAGCCATCTGAATGTCGTCTTTGGAGACATGTCTGTTCATGTCTTCCATCCATTTTTAAATTAGATTATTTGGTTTTGAGTGTTGAGTTTTATAAATTCTTTATATGTTTTGGATATTAACCCTTTATCATTTGCAAATACCTTCTCCCATTCTGTAGGTTGCCTTTTAGTTTTGTTGATTGTTTCCTTTGCTGTGTAGAAGGTTTTTATTTTGATATAGTCCCAATAGTTTATTTTTGCTTTTGTTTCCTTTGCCTCAGGAGACATATCTAGAAAGAAGTTGCTACAGCCAATTACTTCCTGTGTTCTCTTCTAGGATTTTTATGGTTTCAGGTCTCACATCTAGGTTGTTAATCCATTTTGAATTTATTTTTGTGTATGGTGTAAGAAAGTGGTCTCTAGCTAGGCTTATCAAAGAAAGAGAAAGGACTCAAATAAATAAAATCAGAAATGAGAGAGGATAAATAATAACCAATACCACAGAAATACAAGCAATCATAAGAGAATATTATGAAAACCTATATGCCAACAGTTTGGACAATCTAGAGGAAATGGGTAAATTCCTAGAAACATATAAACTACCAAAACTGAAACAGGAAGAAATAGAAAACCTGAACAGACCAATAACCAGCAAAGAAATTGAGCCAGGAATCAAAAAAATTCCAGTAAACGAATTCCAAGACCAGATAGCTTTATAGGCAAATTCCACCAACACATTTAAAGAAGAGTTAATATGGGGTGCCTGGGTGACTCAGTTGGTTAAGCGGCTGCTTACGGCTCAGGTTGTGATCCCAGGGTCCTGGGATCCAGCCTCACATCAGGCTCCTTGCTCAGCAGGGAGCCTGCTTTTCTCCTGCCTGCCATTCCCCCTGCTGTGCTTGCTCTCTGTCTCCCTCTCTCTCCCTCACTCTCTCTGTGTCAAATAAATAAATAGAACATCTTTAAAAAAAAAAAGAAGAGTTAATACCTATTCTTCTTAAAACATTCCAAAAAATTGAAAAGGAAGGAAAACTTACAAATTCATTCTATCAGGCCAGCATTTCCCTGATACCAAATCCAGATAAAGACACCACTAAAAAACAGAACTACAGGCCAACATCCTTGACGAACATCAATGCAAAAATTCTCAACAAAATACTAGAAAACTGAACTCAACAATACATCAAAAAAATAATTCACCAAAATTAAGTGGAATTTATTCCCAGGTTAGAAGGGTGATTCAACATTCACATATCAATGAATGAGATACATCACATTAATAAGAGAAAGGATAAGAACCATATGATCATTTCAAAGATGCAGAAAAAGCATTTGACAAAGTACAACAACCATTTATGATAAAAGCCCTCAACAAAGCAGGTATAGAGAGAACATTCCTCAACATAATAAAGGCTATATATAAGAAACCCACAGATCACATCATCCTCAATGGAGAAAAACTAAGAAAATTCCCCCTAAGGTCAGGAACAAGACAAGGGTGTCCACTCTCAACACTTCTATTCAACATAGTACTGGAAGTCCTAGCTACAGCAAACAGACAACAAAGAGAAATAAAAGGCATCCAAATTGGTGAGGAAGAAGTAAGACTTTCACTCTTTGCAGATGACATAATGATACTCCATATAGAAAATCTGAAAGACTCCATCGAAAAACTCCTAGAAGTGATAAAAGAATTCAGTAAAGTTGCAGGATACAAAATTAATGTACAGAAACTTATTTCATTTCCATACATCCATAATGAAGCAGCAGAAAAAGTAATTAAAAATCAATGTACAGAAACTTATTTCATTTCCATACATCCATAATGAAGCAGCAGAAAAAGTAATTAAAAAATTGATCTCCCCCCCAAAAAATAAAAAAATAAAAAATCAATCCCATTTATAATTGTACCCAACGTAATAAGATATCTAGGAATAAACCTGACCAAAGAAGTGAAAGACTTGTACTCTGAAAACTATAAAACACTGATAAAAGAAACTAAAGATGACACAAAGAAATGTAAAGACATCCCATGCTCATGGATTGGAAGAACAAATATTATTAAAATGTCTATACTACCCCAAACAATCTACATATTTAATGCAATACTTATCAAAATAACAACAGCATTTTTCACAGAACTAGAAAAAAAATCCTAAAATTTGTATGCAACTATAATGACCCCAAATAGACAAAGCAATCTTGGGAAAAAAAAAAGCAAAGTTGGAGGCATCACAATTCTGGACTTCAAGCTATATTACAAATTTGTCATAATCAAAACAGTATGGTACTGGCACACAAATAGACTCATAGATCAAAAGAACAGAAAAGAAAATCCAGAAATAAACCCATAATTATACAATCAATTATCTTCGACAAAGCAGGAAAGAATATCCAATAGGAAAAAGACCATCTCTGCAATTAATGGACAGCAACATGCAAAAGAATGAGGCTATTACCTTTTCTTTTTTTATTACATTATGTTGTTCACCATATGCTATATCATTAGTCTGTGATGTAGTGTTCCACGATTGATTGTTTGCGTATAACATCCAATGCTCCATGCAATATGTGCCCTCCTCAATACCCATCACGGGGTTAAGCCACCCCCACACCCCTCCCCTATAAAACCCTCAGTTTGTTTCTCAGAGTCCATAGTCTCTCATGGTTCATCTCCCCCTCCAATTTCCCCTCCTTCATTTTTCCCTCCCTTCTCCTATTGTGCTCCATGCTATTCCTTATGTTCCTTTTCAACTCTCCCTCATATCCATCTCCCATCTTCTTTGTGAGGTGACCAGAGTATGACTATACAGTTAACTTGTGATATTCTAAAGCTCAGAAAGGTTAAGTGATTTGTTTGCAGTCCCACAGCAAGCCAGTAGCAGGGTTGAGTCTCCCAACTACCACTCCAAGGATCAGGCTGTTAGGGCTTCTAGTCATCAGGGGAGTTATATTTTTAAGAATTACTAGGAGTCATGAAAACTAATCAATTATGTCAGTTTGTACCACTGCCTAGTTAATTATCTAGAAATGATTTCCTAGGAACACGAAGTGAGGAAGCCATCATAGTAAGCAGGCAATTCTGAACAAGAAACTTCTTTCAAGCACATTGAGCCTTAATTGCAATCCTTCCAAATTGAACATTAATTAAGCCCTAAAAGGTAGGATTTAAATAAACAAAAACAATGGTACTAATATTTTCTCTGTATTAGAACTCTTTTAGCTCTGCAATGATGGAGCTAGTTATGCCATGATACATCTTTTACTCACAAATACTGAAGGTATAGCTGATATTACTTATAAGGCATTTCTGGTGTTTCAGACTCCTACTAAAATATAAGAATATTAGTTTCATGTATATTTGACACAAAATTTTCCTGCTGGAGCATATGTAATACTTTTTAAAATAAATAATTTATACAAAAACAGGATCTTCTGACTTTTATTATCATTTGTTATTTAATTCTGCAAAAATAGATTTGCCTAACATTTTGTTTTTAAAATATTTTATTAAACACAATTATATTTCCTCATCTTTCTAATCCTTTTCTTCTTGAAGATTACTAGGATTTTATTAACTGATTTTTCTAAGCCTTTGACTTCTTTCTGCCTCAGTGTAAGTAAATCACAAGCTATATTACATGCTACATTTTATTAAAATAAATGTCAATTTTATTGCTTCCTGGACCACCACAAAGGATAGCCCTTTGTGATCCAAATCAATTTACCCATGATAAAAACCCTTAACATTTCCAAAACATGTATTATAACACAATTAGATCTGTGCTTCATAAATAAGCCAGAAAATGGCATATATGGCTTAATTCTCACCCCCAAATAATTAGTTTGGGAGTAAGGATATGAATTAAACAGAACACAGCCCAGTCGTTCTAGTAAAAGGGATTAAAACAGGAGCTGGGGTAACTATGAGAGAGGTCAAACATAGATGACAGTATTAATGAATAACAAACTTGTTAGAGGTAATTCAGAAAAATGAACAATTCTGACCACCACCACTAAAAAAATTCACAACTTATTACTACAAATGTCACATCGATTTTTTTAATCTACCCCTCGCCAGGAACCAAAGGATGTTTGTTTGATATAGTATATTTTCTGACCTATTATAGCGATAAAAGGGACTGAAAAACAGAACTTTCAGCACTTTTTTTTAAAGGTGCTGATTTCCCTCCATTTATCAGGAAGCTGTTTTTCCCCCCAAGCCATACAATTAGTTCACCTTTTCACAGGGGATAGAGGCTGTGAAGAAAAATGAAATTCATATAGACCTCAAACCTCTCATTTGGCCCATGGTTTCTGTTTCCTTCCCCATCAGAATCCTCACTAATAGGTAGCAAAATTGGTGGATAAAAGTGTCATTCTCCTATTCCTTCCCTGTTCACCTTCTTGTAAAATAACTAATGAGCAGTAAAATTACCAAAAGGCAGACAGCAGAATGGAGAATAAAGAATACCAAGAGTATGGAAAATCCACAAACCAGATAATGAGCTCTTGAATAATCAAGATTTTACTTAAACCTCGATTATTTCTAACTCAGACCCATCATCCTATACTTTTCTTTAGCATATCAAGCACAGACTTGTGGTTTATTTCCTAAGCCCTTGTTTGGAGGAATGGTAGTGGGGAGTGATGGCCAAATTTTGGTACTGGGACCACTGTTAGTAGCCTCTTGACAGTCCCTCTATTTATTTCGCTTTTCTCTGGCGCCCAAAAGTGTTGCTAACCCCCCCTTTTTTTAAAGATTTTATTTATTTATATGTCAGAGAGGGAGGGAGAAAGCACAAGCTGGCAGGGTAGCAGGTAGAGGCAGAGAGAGAAGCAGGCTCCCCACTGAGCAAGGAGCCCAATGTGGGACTCGATCCCAGGACGCTGGGATCATGACCTGAGCTGAAGGCAGTCGCTTAACCAACTGAGCCACCCAGGCATCCCTGTTGCTAGCCCTTGTAAGGAGCCCTGAACACTAGAAGAGTTGGTTGACAATCAAAGTAGTACTTCTTGTTCCCTTAGGCAGGATGAGTTGATTCATTAAGAGTAAACATTCCAGTACCATCAGTATATTGCCTAACTGCCTTTTAGGAATTAAGCATCAGATTTCCCTCTCAATGCATGTACCAGACTTTAGCTGTGGGGGGATCTGTTCCTTTGCATTCACCTATCATGCTCCTCTTTGATTTTGCTTTAAAGCTTTTTTTCCTCCTCTTACTTCTCATTCCTTAGTGTAGTGGGATCTTTGCACAAAAACACAATCTATCCCCTGCCACTAAGTAGTTGATATCATCTTTAGAATTCATGTCAATCTATGACAGGCTTCCTGTGATAGCTACTCAACTCAGATCCAAATTCATTCCTCAACTCCATGTTCTCAAACCTGCTATCTTCCCTGCTACATAAACTATTAGTACTTCAATTCCCAGAGATCTCACACTTCCTGGTAAAACTGCCTATTTCACTACAATGATGGTTTCAAGGCAGCTTTGGACTTCAAAACTGCTTTTCCATATTTTCCAAAATATTTTCTTTCTACAATAATGTCATCAATAAAGGGAAAAAAGTAAGCACTTCTGGGAGAAATTTAAGCTGAATGTGGTGGAAGGGTAAGAAATAATGGTCCAGAATTTCTTAACTTAGTAAAAGGTAGCTTCCTAGGGAAGATGTCTGAGATGGCGTCAGTAACTAACTACTCCTTGCAACCACACCAACACTATTAGCAACTTTCTCCTACCCTGGCTACCCATTCCATACTCTACCTGAATTCCTTTTAGTTTAGAATTATTTCCCAGTCGTGCTGTGTAAGTACAGTTTCTTTCTCCTAAGCAGATGACATCTTGTCTGCTCATTGTGCCCCCACCCCCAGCACAGGTGTGCACACGCACACTTATACACTGCAGTACATCATACCACACTGTACTCCACAGACACTCAATACATGCCTGATCACATATTTTATAGCGATCCTCTCGACATCTTTCCCTGATAACTCATTCCCTTTCTACATTCCCTATTCTCATTTCCTTAAAGACATGGAACTGAGGTACAGTGAATGGAGTTATTGTTGCCTTCACTTAGGGAGCAATGCCAATGTCAAAACCCAAAACCGATTTATTTTCTGATGACAATTATTGATCCCGCTTGCAGTTGAAGGGGAAGAGAGGAAAACCAAATTGGAAATGTTCATCTCCAAGGTCTTCTTGTAAAGAAACCAGCGGCCCATAATTTGCCACACATCAGCTGCAATAATATGCTTAACTGATAGAGTTCTCATGGACATACAGGTATCTGTTTACAGGTGACTCCCTTTACCAGACTGGGCAGGGTGTGGTCTTTGAGTGCATCAACACTTAAAGGATGCTATGGATTATAGCAGATAGAACCAGCAAAGCTGTTGCTTTCATATACACAATCTGGCTGGTATTTAACCTTTGTTAGGGAAGAGGAGAAGTTTACAACCCATCCTGGCAGCAGCCTGTAGCACACTTCATTCAAACATTTCTATTGTTACAGAACAGCACTGATGTTAATACTACCCTTGTGTGACTGACTACGTAGGGAATTGCTATCTCTGCCACACGGAAAAAGCACCCACCATTTCACGGATTCAAATACATTTAACGCCCATACAAACTAATTTAAAACAAATAAGGAATGCATGATTGCATAAATATGTCTATAAATTCCTGTGGAAAAGAAAAGCAATGAGTGATCTATAGAAAGTTAAAATATGAACAAGCATCATAAGGATTTTTTAAAGAAGTATTTCCAAATCAGCAAAGGGTAGGTACTACAATTTAACTTTTTATCATTAGTAGAGCTAGAGTTCTGCTTCTAGAATTACCAATAACACACTAAGATATTTTGGATGAATCAATGAACTGAGTTAATGTTCATGATTTTTATTCTGAAATATCCTAATGGAGTCCAAGGACTAAAAGAACCTCACTAATTAAAATCCTACACATGGAATCCAAGATAAAAAAAAATTACCAATATAAGTAGTGCCTTATAGTTTAAAAAGGCATTTTTGAACCATTTCATATTTAATTTTTATAACTCTGGGGGTTGGAGTAGGTAGAGCAATTATTATTACTTTCTTTTAAAAATGAGAAAACCAGGATTTAAAGATATTAACTTGCTCAATATAGTTTATAAGGCATTGAACTGGTCTAAAGACAGCAAATTTAGTATTCTAGCACCTAACACAGTGCCTGACACATATGTAATTTTAATATTTGTTGACTGACTTAATAAATGAACATATTACGCTACCTTCCCTAACTACATTAGCTCATATGCAAAGAGTCCTATAGCTACATTCCAGAGTAGCTGATAAGATCATTTACTTTCCAATAAGGAAACAAAGTTATTGTGAATATTAATATAGCCATGTATTTTTGGTAACATAAGGCCCGTGAGTTGAAAGCATAAGATATTCAGTGTTCAGTCACTGTGAAGTTTGGAATAGAGTTGATGAAAATTTTGTAGGGTGTTTAAAAAATGATGGGCCAATTATCATTATTACTTTCTGGGAGAGGGATCTTTCAGTTAAGACTTAATGGAAAAAGTAACATGTGGAAAGCCAATGGAGCTCCCACTATGAAAATAAACAATGCCTATTAAATTGTTATACTTTCCATCCATTCATAGTCAGAGAAAAGAAGTCTGAGAGTTGGGAGGTACTGTGGCCTAACCACTCCCCCGCTACCATTTTGCTGAGAACTTGGGTGATTGAGAGGGGAAGTGATGGCTCACTAATGAGAGGGAGATCCAGAACTAGAAAAGCCTCCTTACTGACAGAACTCCTCATGGGTCTGAGATTCATATCCTCTCTATAGGTGTCATCCAAAGAGATTTCCTATCATATAAATACCTTCGCTTAACAAAGGTGACTATCATATAGCCCTACTTGAGAACATATGGTTTCCTTAGATTACAACATAAGTGACAGTAGGTTGTAGTATAGATAAATGCTCTCCTGGACTTCCCAAATCAGAGTGGTGTGGTAGAAGAACAAAGGCTCTGGAGGTGAACTCTAGCATAACAATCTTGCCTGCCACTTACTGATGGTGTGACTTTAGGCAAGACAATTAATTTCTTGAACATTAATTTCTTTATCTGTAAATGAGGATGTTGTCTATACAACTTTTGAGACAATCCAAGAAAAACAAAGTTAACAGAAGATCTGATACTGAGCCAAATACTCCGTAAAAATGAGTTACCTTTTACTCATTCTTCCTTACTCGTAGTTACCCTTGGTACATGAGCTAATACTGGCCTCAGAAAGACATGGGTAACTCTCCTTTCATTCAATTAACCAATATTTACCAAGCAGTTATTACATGCTAGGCTCTGGAAATACAAGAGTGACTGAACAGGTAAAAATCCCTGCCCTCATGGAGCTCACATTCTAGTAACAGATATCAAAAATAAACAAAGTAAGTAAAATATACTGTAAGTCAAATAGTGATAAAGTGCTTTCTCCAAATCAAGAAGTACATTAGATTAGTTCTATTAACAAAAGCACTGACCTACTCATGTTCTAGGAAGGATTTGTTGTCTCTTGTCCTCTACTTGTTTTTTTAAGAGTTCGGACAACAAAAAGCTAAGACTTCTTGACATGGCCCTTTCTAATCTTGAGGTGTAAGGAGGAATGGGATAGAATATGAGTAGGTGAGTCGTATATGTGAACAGCTTAGAAGATGGTGCTAGTCTACTGAAATTAATAGGAGAGCAGGTTCTAATATTTAGCTATAAAGCTGGAACAAGTGAACAAACAAAATGTGCATAATATCACCACCAATTAGATATAAAGGAGGACATATTCAATTTGTGAAGAAATTTCAAAATTCATAACATCTACAAAGTTCTCAGATAGCTGCAACTTATTGTAGCAGGAAGAGTAGACCCCAAACCAGCAAATATTATTTAGGTGGGATAGTAAATAGCCTAACAAGACAAAAAAAGCCTTCTGGGAAAAATGTATATCATAAGTAAGGACCTCTCCTTGATTTGTATTTTCCAAGCACTTGATTTCTATCACCTTATTGAGCTGTGGAATGTATAGGTCTTCATTTTGTCTATTGTCTCTAACTTCACAGAAGGAGAGACTAAACCACCAATTTCATATCTTTCAGCACACCACAGAGTACACATTTACGGTAGGCTCCCAATAGCCCTCATGTATGATATAAAGATCAGTAGATTTTTAGTTGTTTCTAATTTACTATGGCTAGTCGATATGTTTTTCAAAATCCTTTGTCCTGGAAGTAAATTCTGTTATGTCCCTATTGACCAACAAGAAATGGTCATAAAGGTGACACAAGGAGCAAGTGACAATATTCATGAGAGTTTTATTAAGTTTATTAACAGAGACATACTGCTTTAGTTACCTAAAGATAGCAGAAAATTACAATTGTTTCATCTTTGTTGGTAGCTGCCCTAGCCATTCCATTACAGGGAAGGAGTTGATTTATGTACAGCTGTTGAAAACACAATGAACTAGTCACCACAATTTTAACACATGCTGATGCTGGAATACCCACTTCAGATAGCATCTATAACACTGTCATGAAGAAAGTTGACAGTGTACTACCTAAAGTAATGATTCTAGGTCCACACCTGCCAAGATTAGCATCACTGCTATAGAACTCAGTTCTACTCGAGTGGAAGTGAAAATTCACTCTTTCATGGTCCTTTAAGTAAGGCCAAGGCATATGTCCAAGAACTCTGTTTTTTTTAAAGATTTTATTTATTTATTTATTAGAGAGAGCGCACAAGCAAGGGAGAGGCAGGAAGAGGTAGAGGAAGAAGCAGGCTGTCTGCTGAGCAAGGAGCCTGATGTGGGACTTGATCCCAGGACCCTGGGATCATGACCTGAGCCAAAGGCAGCTGCTTAACAAACTGAGCCACTCAGGTGTCCCAAGAATTCTGTTTTTTATTCTCTCCTTATGGTATAAGCTTTATACCACTTGGACTAGACTAACATGAAGTTTGTTTTGATTTCTACAACCAAGTCACTCCTTGTATTTTGAAGAAATATATATGCCCCATCACCAAGAAGTCTTACACAAGTATACCAACCACACTGAGATTCTCTAATGAAACCAAGCTACTCACATATAGACAAAGGGGCAGAAAAAATGTGAAATGGAAAGATAATCAAGAAAAAGAAACTGGACAATGGAAAGTAGATGGATGATATAAAGATGCACCTGAGGGCGCCTGGGTGGCTCAGTGGGTTAAAGCCTCTGCTTTCGGCTCAGGTCATCATCTCA
>LNAC01000249.1:1873969-1956944 GCA_002007465.1 Ailurus styani
TTTTTTTTTTAATTTTATTTTTATTATTTGCCCAAGGGGTACAGGTCTGTGAATCATCAGGCTTACATCTTTCACAGCATTCACCAAAGCACAAACCCTCCCCAATGTCCATAACCCATCCACCCTATCCCTACCCTCCCACCCCCCAGTAACCCTCAGTTTGTTTTGTGAGATTAGGAGTCTCTTATGGTTGGTCTCCTTCCCCATCCCACCTTGTTTCATTATTTTTCCCTCCCTACCCCCCACGACCCCCCATCCTGCCCCTCAAGTTCCTCATATCAGAGAGATCATATGATAATACACAAAGGTAGTGATCCTCAGGGGCACATGCACCCGAATGTTTATAGCAGGAATGTCCACAANATGGAAAGAACCTAGATGTCCACCAACGGATGAACGGATAAAGAAGATGTGGTATATGTATACAATGGAATACTATGCATCTATCAAAAGAAACGAAATCTTGCCATTTGAAATGACATGGATGGAACTGGAGGGTATTATGCTGAGCGAAATGCAAGGAATTATTAAGATAAAGTGAAAGAGCTGGAATTTGAAAGTGGGTACTGAATTCATTTGCGTTATAAACTGTTGCGATTAGAAAAGAGAACCCTGGAGTCCAACCAATTTTCATTAATGGATTTCTTTTGACCTTGTCCAGTGATTTCTAAATTTGTTCTTGCAACAAACCCTTGAAATGGCTTCTCTCCATTTGATGGGCCAGGGCATTAACTTATACTTCACCTGTGCCGATAGCTCATCTACATAGTAACAGAAGTAAAGCCTGTCCAACTGTGAGTTCTGAGTACCCAACTAAATCCAAAAAAGGCCTAGAAAGGGCATGGCTGCTTACTCACCAGTAGATGTACCAACTTCAATTCATATAATTTTAGCCTTGAAATGGGTCGTTGAGTTTATCTTACTCTTAACACGTATTATTACTCTTAACTCTATTAGAAGGTATGGTCACAGGGTTGTATGAAGATGAAAGGAGGTATGTGCAAAGTGTCTTGCACCCAGTAGGTACTTAAAAATACGTCAGTTCCCTTCCTATTCTCTATTCCCACCTCTTCCCTTTTACAGGCACAAAGTCCCAGTTTCTAACCTTCCTTAATATAGCAGGCTTCGTAGCCCCTGACCATCTTTGTTTTATTCTAATTTGTCAAGTATTTTTCTTAAGATGTAGTACCTGGGATAGAAAGCATTATTCCAGAGGTGTGACCCACATATGCCATGCAGAGTAGAGTGGGACTTCAATATTAAGATTCTTTAATCTTGGGAGGATACAGCTCAGCTAAAGGCGTATGTGGGCAAGGCAGGGGTTAGGTGTATTCTCTTATCACCATGATTCTTTTGGCTCATTGATTTCCTTTTTCCTGGCCCACAGGCTAATGAGTGATAGATTCCATCAAAACTTCAAGTTACTTATTGAATCAGAGCAGTTGTACTGGCCAGATCCAGTAGCTCTTTCCTGGGACTCTGCTTTCTTCGCAGGTTGTGATGCATAATAATGCAGCGAATCTAATTCCTGCCACATATACTGACAGGCATTACTGCCAAAGTGTCTCTTCCAATCCATTTTGTGTGGTTGCTTTCCTAAGTAACTTGTTGAATTAAAACTATAATAATTTTAATCTTGTTGGTTAGTACTGATTAAGCACCTCCAGGCATGTTAGAGAGGTAGACTGTATGCTTTCAAAGTATAAGGGTGGAGTTCAGTTTCCAGCTTTCCAGTTTTCTGGAGGCAGTACAGAATTCTGAGAAGATCACTAAGCAAGAATCACACAACTTGAGATAGTGCCCTATATATGCCACTAACTTAATATAGGATCCTAGGTAAGTCATTTTACCTATTTGGATCATAGTTTCCACGTCTCTACAAGGAGAAAGTTGGATTAAACAAATTGTAGTGTCTCTTCTTGATCTAAAAATATATAGTTCTATTCTGTGCCTATGGATAATTAAGAAATTATATTTTCCTGTACTATACTTACCTTTAAAATCAGTTATTGCTGAGGAACAGCCCAGACAAAATGGGATTTTAAAACAACTTTTATAATTTAAATAGAGAACTAAAATAGTTGAACATTTCTTCTCCCAACCTCTTGCTTATGTAATTTTAAAGCAGTTAATGAAATTATGTTTTACAAAGATAATTGTTATATACCCACTTTGAAGGGGAGAGCTCAATGTCTGCAACTGAGGTACAACAGAGAGAGCTGCATTGAGCAAGACTTGTATAATGTATTAACCATAGGGAATGTTTTGGAACCTGACCCTGAGTAGACATTACATTCCTTACAGCTCAACTTAATAATATTGCTGTAAGAATGTCTGAGAATATACATCACCCATTACCTTGTGTTAGCAATCATACCTAAGCATGTTTAAAATTTTTGTTATTAATTTAAATCTTAAGGTAAGTCAAACTACTGTAGGACAATGCCTTTTACCCTTGGTGCATATAAAATAATTGGTTTATGAGAGATTTCCAATGTGCAGGTTGATCTTTTAGATAGGCTACCCTCTTTTTAATAATCCTCTAAGAAGACAGTCTATGAAGGCTGTTACTCTACTCTTTTTTTTTTTTTTTTATTCATTTGACACAGAGAGAGAGATTATAAGTAGTCAGAGAGGCAGGCAGAGACAGAGGAGAGAGAGGAGGAAGCAGGCTCCCCGCTGAGCAGAGAGCCCGATGTGGGCCTCGATCCCAGGACCCTGGGATCATGACCTGAGCCGAAGGCAGCGGCTTTAACCCACTGAGCCACCCAGGTGCCCTACTCTTATTAAATTTATAGATACATTACCCATAGAAGTCTTAAGAAGGAACATTGCTGGTTATGTTTATTAATTTAAAAAGTCTGATAAAACACTGATAAAATTTGTATTTTTTGGCTTCTAAGTCGAGAAACACCATAATGAGTCATGGGCTATGAATTCTGGTATCTGAACTCTGACTATGGCATCACAGGACTGTTTTAGAGGAGAACATGATCCTTTCCCTCTATGATCATGCTCTTGAATGTTAAGAATGTTTAGTAAACACACACACACACACACACACACACACACACACACACACACACACCACGCCAGTAGTGTAGGAATTCCTTGTATTTTATAGAGTATATTCTATTTGCTACCACCTATTTTTCCATCAGACTAAAAAGGCTGCATATATGAAGACGAGAAAACCATGAAAAAGCTCTGTTTTTCAACATTTTGGCATTCTTGTTGAATCAATGCAGTGGCTCAATGATAAATCCAAAATAGTTGGGGGGGGATTTGGCTCACCACAGCATCATTTATGCTATTTCTTTTTTTTATATACTGATATTTCTAAAGGTCAGAAGAATTTAGGTCCACGCTCACTTCCCAATGTTAATTCACTCCAGTGTGACAACTCCTTCCATGATGATGTCTCCCAATTATCTTCAGAATAGAAGATAACTATATCTTCTAAAACAGCAGAATTTCCAAAGGCCTATGTCATTACTCTGCTTTCCCCAGGTGGGATTCTTGCTGTTATCCCTGAACTATGACAGAGAGGCCACTACACAGCAGATGGTAAAAAAAAGAGGACCAAAGTTTAAATTAACAACCATCACCACCAACATTAAGCCTCCCTTTGAAACAAGAGGAACTGTGAAATCTGATCCTACATTTCTGTTGAAGGTCAACAAAGCAGGGCCTTCTTAGGGGAGACAGGGTTTACTGCCTTTCTTAGCATAAATACACCAAGCAAGAATACATCAAGCAGAAGATAATAGTGCATCTCTAATTCAGTAATTGTCATAGGACTCTTTCCTTCTCCTCAATTAAACAGTTAACAGGGAGCTGGGACTCACACAAAGAAATTCGCTCCTCCTCCCTCTTTCCCACTTTGATTTATGCATAGCCCCTGGAGACGCAAATTAATGTCTTCATAGACCAAAAGCCCCAGCTGTTTTGGAAAACCTATGACAAAGCTTAACTAAGGTTCACGCATGCAAACACAAAGCCCCCATAATTACTAAGCTGGGTATTACAAAGCTGGCTCTTCAATCAAGGGTCTAAAGCCAGACTTATTGACTCTCTCATTCCCAGCCAGGCTGGCCTGAATATACCTATAGTGCTAATTTAGTACTGCCTGAGGCATTGTGGATTCTGGATAGATGGACACCTTAAGCAAAACTGAAGAAGAGATATAGAACTGTAGGGATTTAAAACCACAAATCATCATTTATTAATATTCGACGGAAGCACTAGAAATCTGTGAAACTATTTCTTACATACTTAATTTCTTTGGTTTATTCTTTTCTTTTTTGATAGTAAGAACTCAGAAAATGACATGACAAATTTAAAGAAAATTCTAAAAGATAGTCAGTACCCTCAAATCTGTCTTAACAAAAGACAAGCCTCCCCTCCATACCCCACCCCTTGGAAACATGTTGCCAGCACTTGCTGTTCCTACTTCCTCTCCTCTTATCCACTCCTGAATCACTGCATTCTGTCCACAGCATTTTACTGAAACAACTCTTGCAAATGTCACTGACAGTCTATTGCTAAAGCCAGTCACCACTTTTCAGTCCTTATCTTATTCTTTCTCCCTACAGCACTTAACTCTGCCCACCATTCCTGCTTTCTTGAAGCTCTTCCCTTGCCTTCTATGAAACTCCCTAACTGGTTTCTCTTTCTCAGTCTCCTTCATGGATTTCTCTCCCTCTACTCATTTCTCCGACGCCAGTGTTTCACATATAAAATCTTCTTTTCTTCTAATTCCACAACCACAGGTTCTTAATCTAGATATCATAAGGGTACATGGATGTGCTTCAAGAGGTCTAAGAAGCTCCTAAAATTGCATGCGTAAGTGTATATATAAATTTTACGGGGAGAGGGTCTATAGTTGTCAGATACCTAAAAGAGTCTAAGGCCAAATAAAGTCTAAGGACAAATGACCCTCAGACTAGCTCTGGGGATCCCACGACTTCAAATCATATCTCTATATAGGCTGATAACTCTGATATCTATATCTCTAATCCAGATTATTCTTGGTATGGGCATCCCCTGGGTACTTCAAATTTAACCCATTATTTTTACTCAGTAATCCCGCTTTTCCTCCCATGTTCTCCATGTCAGTAACAGCATACAACCCACCTACCTGTACAGTACAAAAGTTACCCATAGTCTTCCCTCTCCCTTGTTTGCCACATCTAGTAACCAAGTCCTATGGACTCTATCTACCTCCTATCTCAAATGTGAACTTTTCTTTTCATCCCAACCAGCATTATCTCAGTTCAGGTGGATTAGTGCAACAGCCTCTTCACATATCTTTCTGACTCCAGTCAGTTCTCCTGCTGCAGACAGAGTGATCCTTCTTTTTTTTTTCCTCCTGCTTATCTCTATAGTCTCAAGAATACTCTATAGTCCCCTTAACCAACTCCCTTAACCCCCTCTCCTCTCAACCCTTAACCACTCTATATTCTCTAGGCATATGGAACCATTTTCAGTTCTTGCCTCAGGGATTGCATATACTTTAGTATCAGCCTGGAACACGCTGCCTCACTTTGGCTTGGGTAATCTCTGCCAGGAACCTATCCCCAGCTACCTAAAGCTGGGTTAGGGGATGCCTTTTATATGCTCTGCTAGCATCCTACATGTGCTATGGAAACGTATCATTCTATGTTGTGATTGCCTATTTCTCTGCTTCTCTATTTCCCACTAGGGTTTGGTAAAATATAAACTCCTTGAGGTCAGGAGTCATATGGTGTCCTTAGAACCTAGCACAGTGTCTGGCACAAAACAGTTCATCAATAAATATATAATGATTAACTAAATGAATTAATGGACAGATGGCAAATTCAGGATGTTGACACTATACTCTAAATTCTCACAATTTTTTGCCTTCAGCTTAGCATAGGAAACAAAATAATGGACTCCAGAGAAGTCAGCCAATTTAGGTTTTAACTCCCTAGGCCTCACTTTCCTCATTTGTGTAACTAAGGAGACATTCTCCATGGTCTGGTCCCTAATGGCTTGGAAATTCTCTAATTCACTGCTTCCTTAACATATCTGATTCTCACGCCCCAAATTCCACTTCAGGCTCTCCATTCTCTTCCCTACATGCCCCGCCCCTATTCAAATGGCAACATGATGATCCGGTTTGACATAAGGTCAATATGTATGTGTGCGTTTGTGTGTATGAAAGAGAAGGAGAAGAGGAAGAAAGGAAGTGAGAGAGTGAAGGGGAGAGGAGAAACAAAACAAAGGGAAACAAAACACAGTGAGGCAGTTTCTGGACATCCTTCCCTTCCCATTTCTATCCTTTGTAAGAAATGATAGCTGGTCTCAAAGGTCTAATTTTAAGATGTTGACAATGTTAAATTACCGTATGGTGACAAAATTCTTAAAATTGTTTAAGAGCCCTCAGAACAGTAAAAACAACCAAAACAAAAACAAAAACAAAAACAACAGGTAAAACAGGTAAGGAAAAAGTTAGGGCCAAGTAGACATAAGTTATTTTAAAAAGGTTGAATCCCAGGAACTTGATAAAATCTCTTTTGAAGTGACATACAACCTGAACTTCTCTGGTCAAGAGAAGTTGAAGGACTATGGTTATAGAAGCATTTGAAGTTACTGAAAAACTATAGGAATAGGTAACAAAAACAATCAGCACTAAGAATATAATAATGCAAGGACCAGTCCTTGGGGCAGGAATCAGATGACCTAAAAGACCAATTTTCATCTCTTAATTTCTCTGATTGATAAGGAAGGATACACTTACATTTAGTTCTCATAAACAGTGACCCCTTTTCTCCTCTGTGGACAAAGTTGATGTACTACCACTTTTGCTTCCAGATATTAAACTTGTATTTAATGATATGTGTGCTCAGTAATGTATGTATCCAAAAACTTTCACTGACAAAAACGGCCTTGCATTCATCTATTTGTCTTTCAGCTGCTGCACACAAATGCAGCAGGGAAGTGGGGGATTTAAATGCACAGCAGGCAGCTGATGTATGTCTCCATAAACTAGTCTATATATCATGGCAAGAGCAGAAGCAAAGAAAACCTCAGATGCATTCTTCCCTATAAAGAGGCAAATGAAGCCAAGGGGCAGAATAGTTAAGGAGGAAAATGAAAGTCTAAAATGAGATTACTAGTACATACCTTTTTAAAAACAAATCAAAAGAACATTATCCTTGCCAACACTGAAGATGGGTTAAACTCTTTTGGTGCAAAGAAAAAAGAAGAGTGTCCATTTTCTAGTCTAAAGAAAACCAATAGTATTTTCGACACTGTTAGATAGATGCCATTTCACTTCAGAAGTGGTTACACTTCAGTAGCGGATAGAGTTAGTGTGTCATATAAAGATTAAGAGGCAAAATAAGAATATTTAGTATAAATGACAACAAACAGAAAAAAAGAGCAACCCCTAGCAATGTCCACTGTGTCTGCATCTTGGATACTATGGAATTTAGGTAAATAGGTAAATACATAGTTTATAGGGCTCCTATACAAATTCTAACTATATCTCACATATAAATATATAATTATATTTTGATATATTAATATGTGATAGCAAAGCAGAGATCAGGGGGCAGGAAAATATACCTGAGTCACTGGGATAATGAAGTAGGAGGAAACCACAAGAGACCATGGGAGATCAGGTTGAGAAATCGGAGTCATTTCTTGAAAAATTCTATGTGGGGATACATTCCCACATAGTAATATTTTAAAATGCCAGAAGCAGTCTACATAGGAATATTTTAAAATGCAAAGCTAATATGGTACATTCAAGTAAGATTTGTTTTTATAGATATGGAATTTATATATTTGGTTTCTTAGAAACACATTTTGTTAATAAAGTGTGGCATCCCAGTACCACCAAGCTTCATGTGGTCTTGCTTTTGATTCTTCTTTTATAAATTTGAGTATGGGCATACTGGGTCTCCATAAAGCGTAGAATGCCTATTCTGTGGTGGGCAGGCAGGGAAAGGAAACCCATACTTCTTTTTTTTTTCTTTTTACTTTAGGGACACATCATTTATTTATTTATTTATTTATTTATTTATTTATTTATTTATTTATTTATTTTATTTTTTCAGTGTTCCAAGAGTCATTGTTTACGCACCATACCCAGTGCTCCAGGCAATATGTGCCCTCCTTAATACCCACCACCAGGCTCACCCATCATCGGAAGAATATACTCGTCATTTATTATAACAAAGTCATCCCTGAGGCAAAAAAAAAAAACCCCTGGAAAGCAAAAGAAAACTATGAAAATTGTGAAAGTAGCCTTAAATTAAATGTTCCTAACTTAGCATGAACCTTTAAAGTGAAGGCTAGGGCGCCTGGGTGGCTCAGTGGGTTAAAGCCTCTGCTTTCGGCTCAGGTCATGATCTCAGTGTCCTGGGATTGAGGCCCGCATCGGGCTCTCTGCTCAGCAAGGAGCCTGCTTCCTCCTCTCTCTGTCTCTCTGCCTGCCTCTCTGCCTACTTGTGATCTCTCTCTCTGTGTCAAATAAAATAAATAAAATCTTTAAAAAAAATAAAGTGAAGGCTATCTTTATCTATATCTATATCTATATATGTATAGATATTTTTTTTTTACCAAATGGAGACTGAAATTCTACCTTTGAATTCTAAACTTTTGTTAGAATTCTCTATGGGTGCTAATAAGAAAGAGGTAACAGCATCTAAAAGCGAGAATAAACTGGAAAAACAAAGAAAACCCAATTTTGTCCAGCCACCAAGCCAATTCCCTCTCTTCCATTGCACTGGTAACAGCAATAGCAGTAGCGGCTGGTGGGAGCAGACCCTCTCTAGAGCAGCCTTAATTATCTGTATCAGAAAGGGGACTATTATGGCCAAACTGGTCCTAGAGGATCTGTCTGCAAAATGTGAAAAACTACAATCCCAAGTAACTTCCCCTTGAGAAAAGCTCACAATCCTTGTCAGTAATATTGGTAATCTGGACTAGAGAATTCAGTTCACATTCAACTGAAAAAGTAAATAGGCAACAGGCGAGGCAAAGGAAGGGGGAAGCTACCACAGCAAGAGCTAAAACTACTAATCAAAACAAAACTTGCATCTGTAGAGATGCGGTGAGAAGGGTACAGTCAAATGATGGCACAACAATGCTTACATTTTACGACAATCAAACAAACAAAAAACCCAACTGAACTCTCAAAAGGAGTTTTAGTACACTCATGTTTTACAGTCGTTTATTTTCTTAATCTCAATAATAGACAACTGTTAAGTGTTGAATAATTAAATATGTAAGCTAAAAGCATTTAAGTGGTAGCTATGGTTAGAACCTCTTATGTATGTGCCAGTTTCCACACCCAGTCCACCCCAATGACTGCAGTCAGAGAACAAGAGCAAGAAAGCTATCTGCAGCTATGGTGGAGGGTGGGGGTGCTATGAGAACAGACTAAAAGGATTAGAGTTCACTAATCTGGACAGATGAAAGAATCAATCATGGATAACTACCACCTATACAACAATCACCATTAAGCACTTATGTGTGCCAGGCACGTTATTAAGTGCAGAGATACTGAACTATGTCCAAGGAGGGATGAAGTGTTGTCAAGTAGATTTTAACATTCCTCCTTTCAGTTATATCAAAAATTATGTTAGTCATGCAACAGTTGTGAACTAGTAAACAACAGAATGTCATAGAAAGAACCTCATATTGGAGATTAGAAAATTTAGGTTTTAGTTTTAAGACTATGATTAACTAAATACGTGACCTAGAAAAAATTACCTAACCTTCTTAGGCCTAGCTAAAAGATCTGTAAGGTAGAACTGTTAGACCAATCAGAGGGTTTTCTGTAGTTTTAAGCAGCCAACCCTTTCTTCAAATAAGATATTATAGGAATACCCTACATATAAAAGGGTTGAAAGTGCAAATTTTATGCTAGAAGCACAGTGAAGGTCATAACAGTTCCACAATCCCTCTGCTGGGCCTCCTCCATTCCCTGGAAACAGCCCTAAAGGCACCTATATAGATACCTTTTGAAATCTATGGGCTAGGAGACCTTTAAGGGCCCATCTACATCTAATATTCCCATGGCTAACTCACCTAAACCTTCAAAAATCTTTGTTCAATCTAATCCAACAAGTATTTGTCGAATGTCTAACATCACAGAAAAAACAGGCTAGGATTTCCACCTTGGAGACACTCACCCTCTCGTTGTGGAAGACAAAATAAATAAAATAAGGATGCACTTCAGAGGAAAAGAGGGTTTTAAGGAGGAGGACACCATCAAGGCCCACTAAACAGAACAAAAGATCCACTTTTTTTTTATAGCTGTATCAACAATGCCTGGAGTAGCAGGCAGTTAATAAATATTGAATAAATGGATGGATGGATGGATGGATGGATGGATGGATGGATGGATGGATGGATAAGGCTATTCTCTTATTCATGTTCATTGCAGTCCAGCCAAAATGTGTAGAGTTAAAAGCACGTTCCATAATTTAGGGAATTTTTTCTTATAAGCACAGTGTTACAAGAAAAAAACCAAATTTCTTCATTATTCATTACATCTACTATCTGCAAGTATGTATAATGATTATTTTATTAGAATAAAAACAAAGCAAAAAGTACACTCCATTATTTAGCCCCTCCCCCAAATTGAGTCAGCAGAACAAATAAAGGCAAAATTCTGCCCAACCATTTGAGATATAATTTTGTAGTAGCAAATAATTAGACTAAATTGTGCTTTGGCAGGAAGCCTTTCAACCTTTCAATAAGCCTGTTAATACAGAGGTATTTGTAAGCTCCAAGTAATAGGTAAGTCTATAAAGTGGGTAAATCCAGTTAGAAATGAGGGCCATTTTCTGGTTCTCCTCCTTCTCATCTTCGTTAGTAGTGGGAAAAGGCAGAGAGGTCAAGAAGGCAACTGTTTTTCTTTTTCCTCCCAAGCGTAAATTCTGTCCCATAAGATATGCTTTGTCTTTTTGGAGTCAAAGTCAGCCAGCAGGCACTTAAGTAAAATTAAGACAACTGCACCAATGGCAGAGAATTTGATGGAAAGCTTGCTAGAGACAGCTCATTTGAGTAAAAGCTTTGTCTGTTTCAGGAACAATATAATTTCTGGAGGAAATCTTTCTGTGAAGGGCTAGGTGGTTCTGTAGTTTTATAGCTCAGGTGTTATCAGTTATCCAGGACAAGAGTTGTATATAACAAATGTTCTCAAACCTGAATTGTGTTTTCCTAGAAGGCTATTACATTTGAAAAGATATTAAGGTGAATTTAAATTCTATTTTTGTTTTAGCACAGCCCTAATATTTTATTATGGTATACTACATACAATTCCTATTCTGAATGTCTTATGAATTGACATATTTTTTATAAACATCCTAGGAGGGTGTAAAACAGTTTTTCCTCCCAATCTATCATGCCTGGAATGAGTTGCGTAGAGAGATATCAAGCTAAAATATAAAGTAAGAAATAGTTCATTACTTTCTAGCCTTCATCCAAGGTGCAATGACATCTTAAGAGAAAAGGCTGCATCCCTTCCTCTGCTGTAACCACCCCTGTGTGGGGCTTCATAGGTAGCTGCAACAAAAGTCATATTGAGAGGAGAAATATGATGAGGCTCTGACTGCAGAGAACAGATGACATCACTGCTTTCATGCATTCATTTTAACTACTCTCCTGTAAAAACTGGATTTAATTCCAGGTCTTTAGCTTCATTTGGAAGACTTGCATTTGTAATAAATCCAGTTACTCTAGGGACCACATGAATTTTAATGCACCTGGGGCAGCTGGCCAAACTGTCACTTACTTCCATCATCTAAGTAAAATGTGGAAACCTTTGGTCAGGAGTCTTCAATTTTTGAACTTGCCATTCCCCATCAGAGGGCTACAAATGCCATCTTTGGAAAGACTTTGTTCTTATGCTGAAGTATTTTCATAGAACAAGAAATGTGGCTCAGATGAGAAGGAAATAAATAACAAGAGTAAAAAATTATTTTCTTCCCCTCACACATTTTGATCTAAGTTTGCTCTGTATATGTCTAATCGGGAAGTTACTGTCTAGTACCACACAAGTTAGTTGGAATTCCTTAGACTAAGTGCTCAGGACTTACTATTTTCTCTTCAGTCTTCTGCTCAAATCCTTTATGAAGTGTATATTCATTCAACCCATTAAAATATTTATTTAGAGCCTAGGCTAGTATATGCCAGGGACTTTTATAAGCATGGGGGATACAACACTGGACAAACCACAGTGCCTGTCCTTAAAAAGGTTTTATATTTGGGGGAGGAGAGACAATGAACAAACACATAGATATAAAATATCACAGAGTGTTAAGTGATATGAAAAAATAAGCATATGGAGTAAATGTTAAGTGCAGAGTAAGTGTACAGAGAATTGTCATGAAAGGCCACTTTAAAGAAGTGACATTAGAGCACAGCTGTGAATGAAGTGAAGACATGTTTTCCCTTTATTAAAAAAAAGAATCCAGGAGGTCACTAAAATTACTATGGTTGGAGTTGGAAGTAAGACAGACATATGGTTGAAAAATTTGGGAAAAAACATCAGGATATTCAAGGAAGTCATAATAAAGATGAAGAGATCATCCACTGAAGGTCAACTAAATGATTCAAGGGACGAAAGAAGGCTGAGGGGCGCCTGGGTGGCTCAGTGGGTTAAAGCCGCTGCCTTCGGCTCAGGTCATGATTCCAGGGTCCTGGGATCGAGGCCCACATCGGGCTCTCTGCTCGGCGGGGAGCCTGCTTCCTCCTCTCTCCTCTCTCTCTGCCTGCCTCTCTGCCTACTTGTAATCTCTCTCTCTGTGTCAAATGAATAAATAAAATCTTTAAAAAAAAAGAAAGAAAGAAGGCTGAGAAAGGACATGATTGAAATAAATAATTTCAATTACCATTTTGAACATTACAAATGGGAGTCTATAGGCTGATACATCCAATTTTATAAAAAACACCTTACAGGTTGTAAATTAGAATAATAAGAAGTATATCTGAGTTTCAGTTTCCAGGGCAAGTTAAAGTGACACACTTCTCCCTATTTTTCCTACTAAGTGCACCTAAAAACCTGGCCATTACATATAAAACAATTAGAAGAAGACTCCGAAGGTTGAGAAAAGAAGGCAGACTAGCTAGAGACTTTAGGACCCAAGGAATGACAAAGTGGTGAGTTCTGTGGGCATTCTTTTACTTCATACATCCCAGACTGGATATTGGAGAAGACACCAACCCAGAGACGCCAATGGGCAGACAAAACCAGTTTCAAGAAAACCTGATCTCTCTAGCCAAAAGACCAAGGGGCAAACAGCAATCCAGAAAACTTTTAGACCATGATTACCCTACGATAGACAAAAAAACATAAGAAAAACTTGGGCCTTACCCTCATCCCTGTAAGCAAAGCCTAAGTAGGGAACCTAGACTTCCACCCTCTCCAGTCTCAAATGACATTTCCCAATGTGTCTACTGGGGTGGTGTAACAGAGAAGGTGAAATGGGTCTTTCATTCCCAACCAGCAATGTCAGCAGAGGCCGCAAGGTGAGCAGGGAATCAGGTGCCATTCTCTCTATCAGCCAGGGTGACAGAGGTCTCTCTATCAGCCAGGGTGACAGAGGTCTCTCTATCAGCCAGGGTGATAGAGGTCTAGAGGGGAACTTCAACTTTTATACCAATCAGCAGTAATGGGGTCCCCATCCACTTTTCCAGAGTGTCAGTGGAGGCTGAGTAGAGAAACTGAACTTCTACTTCCATGTGGTAGTATTGAAGTGGTGACAACTTCCCTGCCAGCCTACCATCAGAGTAGACCTACTAAAATGGAAGTTATTATAAGATCCAGAGTTTCAAAAATAATACTCAAAATGCCAAGGAGTCGATAAAAAATCACTTGTCATAAAAAGAACCCAGAAAGTCTCAACTTAAAGGAAAACAGACACCAATGCCAAGATCACAAAGATGTTGGAATTATCCGACAAACATTTAAAATCAGCCATCACAAACATGCTTGAAGAAGCAATTTTGAACATGCTTTAAACAAATGAAAAAATAGCCTTGGCAAAGAAATAGAAGATATAAAGAACAAACAAATGGAAATTTTATTTTTCTATTTTTTTTTAATTTTCTTTTTTAAAAGATTTTATTTATTATTTTACAGAGAGAGACACAGTGAGAGAGGGAACACCAGCAGGGGGAGTGGGAGAGGGAGAAGCAGGCTCCCTGCTGAGCAGGGAACCCAATGTGGGGCTCGATCCCAGGACCAGGGGATCATGACCTGAGCTGAAGGCAGACGCTTAACGACTGAGCCACCCAGGTGCCCCCCAAGTGGAAATTTTAGAACTGAAAAGTACAATAGCAAAAATAAACAACTCACTGGATAGGCTCAACAGTAGAATGGAGATGACAGAGGAAACAATTACTGGACTTGAAGACAATAATAGAAATAGCTAAGATGAGCAGTAAAGAGAAAATAGACTGAAACAACTGAATAGATCTTCAGGGAGCTGTGGGATAATAACAAAAGACCTAACAATTGTATGATTGAATTCCCAGAAGAGGAGGAGAGTAGTCAAAGAAATAATGGGTGAAATTTTCAGAATTGCCAAAGACAATAAACCTACAGAATAAAAAAGCTGAGCTAACCCCAAAGAGGACAAACAAACAAAATACACATCAACCTACATCATAATCAAAGTACTGAAAACTAAGACAAAAAATATATATTGAATCAGTGTGAGAGAAAAACAACACCTTTACCTATAAAGGAAAGGCAATTAAAATGATAGCAGGTATAAGCAAAATTATACATCGTGTCCAAGGGGGTTTATTCCGGGGATGAAAGGCTGGTTCAGTTTTTAAAAATCAGTCAATATTATCCACCATATAAACAGGTTAAAGAGAAAAAAAATCCTATATTTATATCAGCTGATGCAGAAACAGCATTTGAAAAAGTCTCAGAAAACAGGAGGGGAACTTCCTCAACTTAGTAAAGAATACTTACCAAAAAAACCTACACCTAACATCTTACTTAAGGGTGGAAGACTAAATACTTTCCTCCTATTATTAGTACCAAGCAAAGATAATTTCTGTCAACACCCTTATTTAATACCACACTGGAAGTTCCAGCCAGTGCAAGAAAAAGAAATAAGAAACATAAAAACAAGAAATGAGAAATAAAGCTGTCCATATTTGCAGATGACATGATGTTCTATGTAGAAAATCTCCTGGAACTAATGTGGAATTCAGCAAAGTCAGATGATATAATATCAACTACAAAATTTACTTGTATTTCTTTTATTTCTATATTTCTTTTTTTTTTATTTGAGAGAGAGAGAGTGAGAGAGGGAGAGTACGAGAGGGGAGAGGGTCAGAGGGAGAAGCTCCCCACCGAGCAGGGAGCCTGATGTGAAACTTGATCCCGGGACTCTATGATCATAACCCGAGCTGAAGGCAGTCGCTTAACCAACTGAGCCAACCAGGTACCCATTAGTTGTATTTCTATATACAAGCAATGCACATGTGAATACCAAAATTAAAAATATATATACCATTTATAATTGTTCAAAAACAAGAGAAATGCTTAGGTATAAATCTAATAAAATGTTTGCATGACTTATATGCTGAAAACTACAATAAATTATGAAGAAATAAAAGATATCAATAAATGGAGACACTGCGCTCATGGATTTCCCAATCCATGACTCATCATAATAAATATGTCAATTCGCCCTCAAAATGACATATGGAGGGGGGCTGGGTGTCTCAGTTAAGCAACTGCCTCCGGCTCAGGTCATGATCTCAGGATCCTGGGACTGAGCCCCACATCAGGCTCCCTGATCAGTGGGGAGCCTGCTTCCCCTTCTCCCTCTTGCCTTTGCTTCCCACTCATACTCACGCTCTCTTTCTCTCTCTCTCTCGAATAAATAAAAAAAATCTTTTAAAAATGACATACAGGTTAAATGCAGTGTTTCTCAAAATCTCAGCAAGACTTTTTCTAGATATAGACAAGCATCCTAAAGTTTATATGGATAGACAAAGGAACTAGAATAGAAAGAAACAATTTTGAAAAAGAAGAATAATGTAAGAGGAATCAATCTATCCAATTTCAAGATTTATATAGCTGCAGTAATCAACAAATGGTGCTAGAGCAATGAGATATGCAAAATGAACGTTAATTATAATCTTCACATGTCAAGCAAGTTAATTCATTTTGGATCATGGGCTCTGTAAAATGTGAAACTGTAAAACTTTTAGAAGAAAACATAAGGGAAAGTCAATGGGACCTAGGGTGTGGTGAAGATTTCTTAGACATAACAACAAAAGCACAATCCATAGAAGAAAAAAATTCATAAACTATACTTCATCAAAAATTTAAACTTTTACTCTGTGAAAGACTATCAAGCAGATGAAAAGACAAGCTACAGACTGACAAACAAAACAAAACAAAACAAATATTTGCAAAGCACATATCTGACAATGTACTCATGTACATAAGTATATAAAAAAACATTCAAAGCTCAGCAGTAAAAATACAATCCAATTAGAAAAAGGTAAAAGGACATGAAGAGACATTTCACCAAAGAGGATATACAGATGGCAAGTAAGCATGGATGAAAAGACATTCAACATCACTAGCATTTAGGGAAATGCAAATTAAGATCACAATGAGATATCACTGACATTTATCAAAATAGCTTAAATAAAAAACAATGACATCACCAAATGCTGCCAGGAATGCAGAGAAACTGGATCACTCATACTGCCAGTGGGAATGTAAAACGGTACACTCTAAAAAGTTTGTCAGTTTCATAAAAACATATGGAATGTCTCATGCACCATTATGAATTCCACATAGAATCCCTTTTGATCAAGAAACTCATTCACAGCAAATGAAGAGTGGCAATGATCTCAGGGTTCTGAGATGGAGCCCCATGTCAGGCTCTGTGCTGGGAGTGGAGCCTACTTAAGATTCTCTCTCTCCCTCTGCCTCTGCCCCTCTCCACTGCTCGCTCTCTCTTCTCTCAAAAAAAATTTTTGTAGAATAAAGTAAAGCAGTGCTTAGAGCAGAATATACAGCATTAATATGTCCATAGCAGACACTCAAGATAGACAAAAATTGGAAGCAACCCAAATATGCATCAACTGATGAATGACTAAATCAATTATAGTTAATTCATATAACTATATAATTCATATAGTTAATTCATATAGTTAATTCATTATAATTCATATAATGGAACATTACGGTGAAAAGGAAAATACTACTAATAATACCGAACGATATGGGTTAATCTAAAAAATAAAAATGCCGAGGGGAAGAAGCCAGACACAAGAAAGTATATAGTATATGATCTCATTTCTATGAAGCTTAATAACAGATAATTTGTGGTAATAGGAGTCAGAATAGTGGTGCCTTTGTAGGCTGGAAATCAACTGAACGGATCATAGGGGAACTTTCTGGTATAATGAAAATGTTTTATGTCTTCCTTTTGGGGTTGATTACAAGGGTATATGCATCTGTTAAAATCACCTAATTGTACATGAAGATCTATGCATCTCATTATGTAAATTTTATCTCAATATTTAAAAAGTATTTCTTTAAATAGCAAAGTGTAACTAGAAAACTCTTTTGTCTCAAATATAGTGAAATTTTTAAAAATTACAAATGAACAAATTTAAGTAATTTTAGATAAAATCTCAGACAATAGATTTCTAATGAACTATTGAAAGAAATCACATGTTTTTCCTTCCCAGGGATACTTCTAAGCTATTTTGAGATTGGTATTAGGTAGACATATGATGATTTTCTAATAAATCCCTCTCAAAAATAGAATATTGGATCAGGTGGATGACAGGTAGGCCTCATCATGGACATTTTTTACATTTCTACCTATGAAATAAAGGCCACCAGGGGGAAAAATTTTTACCCTTTTAGCTTATAATAAATGAGTATTTTTTAAAGATTTTATTTCTTTATTTGACAGAAAGAGAGAGAGAGAGAGAGAGAATACAATTAGGGGGAGCGGGAGAGGGAGAAGCAGGCTTCCCACTGAGCAGGGAGCTGGATGTGGGGCTTGATCCAGGACCCCAGGATCATGACCTGAGCTAAAGGCAGACACTTAACAACTGAGCCACCCAGATGCCCCAGTAAATGAGTATTAAGTACACTTCTAAAAGTCCAGGATAGTAATACTTTCTTTCTTTCTCCTCTAAGGTACAAACAAATTTCAGTCTTTCCATAAGAACTTACTTTACATGGTAAACGTATCCCAGAGAGGTAAATGCAGAACCTAACAAATCTATCTTGTGAGGACTGGCTGTATTGCAGTAACTCAGATGTATATTGAATACAATGGGGAAGATAATATTCCAATGCTATCAAACCCATAGCATATTATTATTCAGCATGCTGCTCCCGCATCTGAGATGCAAATCAGTTATCCTGCCCCATAACTATTATACTAGAATTTTAAATTGAAGAACTGGAAATAATTCAAAGTTATAGAGAAAAATTTATAACCCTCCAAACTGAAACTGACATATCCAGAGCAAGTAGAAAAAGTGACCACTCATTCAATCAACATTTATTAGGTGCCTACTATGTGTCAGACTCTCTACTAGGTGCCAAACATTTAAAGATAGGTAAAATATCATTGCTTTACTCCAAGAAATAACAGCCTAAATGGGAAAAACAGATAAATAACCAGATAATTACAAAATAGTATGGTCAGGGCAACAATAAAAATATAAACAACACTAAAGTACTGAGGAAAGACCAGGGAAGGCTTTCTAAATGAGACAAAGCCTGAGCTGAGTCTTGAAAGATGAGTAGGAGTTAGCTAGATGATGAGAAATATAGAGAGGGTATCTTAGGCACAATGGACTACCTGAGCGGAGGCAGAGGCATGGAGGAGAGAAGCATCAGAATGTGCATAAACTACAAATAGATTAAGTGTTTCAAGCAAAGAAGTAATGGGACCCAATTCGTGTTTTAAATAGAAAAGTCTGGCAGTGTAGGGGATGGATCAGAGGGGGATGAGAAGGCATGAAGACCAGTTAAGAGACTGTTATAGGTTAGACAAGTAATGGTGGGATGCTGAACTAGGGAAAGCAACAGCAATACAGAGGACAGAAGAGATTATAATCAATGGTCAGTTTAATTGAAATTGGGTTTTCAAGATGCCATACTCTCTTGATTTTCCTCCTACCTCTCACTGGCCACTCCTTCTCAGTTTTCTTTTTTTTTTTTTTTTTAAAGATTTTATTTATTCATTTGACACAGAGAGAGAGATTACAAGTAGGCAGAGAGGCAGGCAGAGAGAGAGAAGAGAGGAGGAAGCAGGCTCCCCGCTGAGCAGAGAGCCCGATGTGGGCCTCGATCCCAGGACCCTGGGATCATGACCTGAGCCGAAGGCAGCGGCTTTAACCCACTGAGCCACCCAGGCGCCCCCTTCTCAGTTTTCTTTGCCGGTTCCTCCTCTTCTCCCCAGCGTTTTTTAAAAAGGTTTATTTGAGATGGGATGGGGGAGCAGAGGGAAAGGGAGAATCCCAAGCAGAATCCCCACTAAGCGTGAAGCCCGATGAGGGCTCAACCCCACGACCCCGAGATCATGACCTGAGCTGAAACCAAGGGTCGATGACCAACCGACTGTGGCACCCAGGTGCCCCCTTCCCAACTCTTTAATAATGGATTGACCCAGGGCTCAGTCCTTGGATCTCTTCTCTGTCTTCACCCCCTGGGCTTTAAATACTATATATGTGCAAGACTCCCAAATGTATAGCTCTTGCCCAGAACTTTCCACTGCACTACATACTCATATACCCACCTACCTACTTGACATTACCACTGAGGCATCTATTAAACATTGCAAACAAAACATGTGCAAAACTGAACTCCTGCATGTCAGGCTTATTCCACCTAATCAGTCCCATCTCAATAAATGTCCTCCTCTTCCTCAGGCCAAAAAACCTTCAATTAATCCTTGACTTTCCTCTTGTATGCCCCATAAAGAATCTATCAGTACATCCTGTTTGTTAGACTCTCATAAGATATCCTGAATCTATCTTCTCTCACTATCTAATAGTGTTTCCATACTGCTTCCAGCCACCATCATCTCTTGCTTGGATTACTGCAGCTGCTTTCTAGCTGGTCTCCTGCTTCTACCCTGCCCATACCCCTCTAATCTCTTCTCAAGATAGCAGCCAGCATGATCTTTTTAAAAGTCAGAGTACCTTACTACTGTGCTCAAAACCCTCCAAAGTTTTCTCACTTTACTCAAAGTAAAAGCCAAAGCCTTACAATGGCTGCAAGGCCCTATAAGAGCTGCCCTCTCCCCCAATTATATTCTTCTGAATCAATCTCTTGTTTCCCTTACTCACTCTACTCTTAGCCACACTAGCTCCTTGAATGGTAGTTCCTTGACTTTCCAGACACTTTGACTGAAGGTCTTTGTGCTGGTTGCTTCCTCTGTTTGAATGTCCTTCCCTCAGATAGCCACTCTCCTTCAAATAATTGTTTAAATATCCCTTGTCAATAAGGCTACCCTGAACATCCTATTTAAAACTACAACCTGCATCCTAATAATGCTCTCAATCTCCCTAATTCTACTTTATTTTTTCTACTGACCATACATATTTGTATACAGACATAATCACTTGTCACATTATATATATATATGTATGTACACACACGTATATATGTATATGTCACTGAAGACTGTGTGTGTAATATTTGCCTATCTCCTCCTCCTAGAACCTAAGCAATAGAGCAGAGATTTTTTTTTTGTACCAAATGTTTTTCCAGCACCTGGAACTATGCCTGGCACATAGCAAGCACTCAAACATTTTGAAAAATAAATGAGTATGAAACAGAATCTATGGGGGATGAGAAAATATGGAGGAACAGCCTTAGTTAAACCTGAGAAGAATAGGGGAATTTGAGAAGAAAAGCCTATTAGAACAGAATTTCGAAGGACATAGGGAGGACTAATCACAGCTTTCTTCTTATTCTAATGGATTCCTGAGCTACAGAAAATACAGAGGTAGTTTACATCTGTAAAGCAATTACCTACATTCCCTAGTAGGACACAGAAAGATTGAGTATCCTATTGCAAGGTGCACAGCACTGCCCCAATTCCATAAACTCCAAGCCCGGATGCCTTGACCACATGCATCCACATGCATACACACACACACACACACACACACACACACACACACACACACACACACACACACATCTGGTATTGACACTAGTAAAGTTTAGGTTAAAATGAAGTTTAGGGGCGCCTGGGTGGCTCAGTGGGTTAAAGCCTCTGCTTTCGGCTCAGGTCATGATCTCAGCGTCCTGGGATCCAGGCCCGCATCGGGCTCTCTGCTCAGCAGGGAGCCTGCTTCCTCCTCTCCCTGTCTCTCTGCCTGCCTCTCTGCCTACTTGTAATCTCTCTCTCTGTGTCAAATAAATAAATAAAATCTTTAAAAAAAAATAAAATGAAGTTTAGAGATTTTAATTATGTATGTTCTCTCATTCTCCTTAAGACAAATAACCAGGACTTATATCTCAAGTGTATAATCTGAACATGGACTCACAGAACATTTAGCTAGGAGGGACCTTAGAGACCATCTTATATAAACTCTTCCTCTTTCACTTATTATTTTCCCTTTTGAGAGCAAAGATGTCTGTCTTTGCAAATGACTACTTCATAAATGCAACCCTTTTGAAAAACACATACATAAATGTACTTTTTTTTAAAAAAGTATACATATTTTCTTCTTCAGTTTCAAACACGCATCTGATTTTGTTATGATTAATAAAGCACTTTTCACTCTTACTTTATTCCTTTCTTTGTCTCGATAGAAAAGGACAGGGTTATATCTTTTATTTGAAGTAAATGGGATATGGTTTATGAATGTAAATGAATACTATAATTTCTGGATTTAGATAGAATGCAGACCTCATGAAATTAATTTAGTTAAAAATTGAATTTAAAGATGTGCTGCAAGACAGTATTGTTCTGCTTCCTGCTAAATTACCATTTTTATCATCAAAAATGTGTATTTTTATAATTTTAGTTATTAAACTAAAATGTAATAGAGGTAAAGAAAAGGAAAAAGGAAGAGATAGTTCTGACATATGAACTATGAGGGAATCTATAATATTTGTTTTTAGAATTCAATTTCTCACTGGTTTAGTCTACTTTATCTTTGCCTTCAAAGATGCACTAAAAATATGGGGGTTACATTTAATTGTAGTTTATATCTTATTTCATATTAACTTACATTAATTGAATAACAGCATAGAAATTAAAATGGAGTTACTGTTAATGTCAAACATTTTCTGCTGTCTTTCTGGGTGTTTTTGTAATTAAAAGAATCACTTGAAGATAAATTTTATTCTGTGTTAACTTTTTTCTCACTTGGCTTTTCAGTTACTTCTCACATTGTGTTTCGGTAAATACACTATGTCTGTAAAATCGTGTGTGTGTGTGATTATAAAATTATATATAACTTATTATACATGTGTTTAAGCTTTAAGAATTTTTCTAAAATCCTTTATAGAAGAAGATAAAAATTTTCATACTTCAGGAGACAGGATGTGTTCATGGTTTCATCACAAAACAGTTGACTTTAGCTCTGAGTCTTCTCTCCTTCTACACCTTCAGCTGTGAGTTTTGAAGGTAAAATAGGTGTCATCAAACCAGTGGTTGGGAAGCTTCTAAGTTGGTTCCCAATGATCTCAGCCTCCTGTTATTTACAAATCCTTGTGTAATCTCCTCCCCTTGAATATGGTCTGAATGTATTGACTTACTTCTAACAATTATAATATGCTGAAGTGATGGAATATCACACCTGAGATTAGGTCATAAAATGATACTGGCTTCTGTCTTGGGCATTCCTCCTTACTCTCTTGAATTACTCTCTCTGGGGTAGCTAGTTGCTGTGTCGTGGGGCAGCCCTGTGGAGCAGCCCACATGGCAAGGACCTGAGGTCTACCAAAAACTATACAAGCAAGATTGAAAGCAGACCCCTCCATCCATTCAAGCCATCAGATGAAATCACAGCCTCAGCCAATAGCTTGATTGCAGCCTCATGAGAAATCTTGAAATAGAGGCATCCAGTTAAGCTATGTCTAGATTCCTGACCCACAGAAACCATGAGATAATGTATACTATTTAAACATGCTAGGTTTGGGGATAATTTTCTTACACAGCAGTTGATAATAACTAATACCAAAATCCAAACTTAAAACCCAGTCATTAAAAAAAAATAAGGCAATAAAGAAATGACATACACACACACAAAAAAAACCCCCAGTCATTGCTATATAACTCATTTGTGATAAAATCCATGAATATAAAATAACTTGTTTCCTCTAGTAAATTCACCTATATTTCTCTAGTGTCCATTATGGCAACTCATGCCAAAACTGAAACAAAAGAAACTACTTTAACCACCAAATTGGACATAGTCTTTCCAACCTGACCAAAGCACTGAGCTTTGGAAAGACTTGCAACTAAAATTTATAAATGATACCAAAATACCAGCAAAGGAATATATCTTATACAGATAAACAGCACAGACTAAAAGGACTGAAAGGTAAGGCTACCAGATGTGTTTCTGTCATGGAGTTATGCAAATAGACATACATCATCTACCTCTCTCTGGCTGCCTCACATGCAAGTCGATAGCTAAACAATCAACCTCCATTTTCACTGTGCATTTAAAAAATATTCTGCTAGCTTCCAATAACACTGCCTGATAAGCAAATAGGATCAATATATCTACAGAAGTTTGTATCTGAAGACATTGTTCATTAATTATTTTCCTTCAATGTGCTTATATTTATAAGGTTTGCAAAACTTTTAGCAGCAGTAGCCAAATGTAGTCATTTATTTATTGATCACATCCACTATGTGCCAAGTACAGTTCTAGGCACATAGGAAACATCATTGAGTAAAACATACAATACAAAGAGCCCTGCTTTCACAGAGGTTACATTATATATTTAATCTTCTCTGTGGAATCTGAAATGGTGGATATCCATCTCCCTCTTGACTCTATCCTCCCTTGGCTTCTGCATTCTGATATTATTCTGTTCTCCTAATAGTTTTCAATTGTTTCTTCAGTCCTCTTCCTTGGTTCCCTATCAAAACCTAGTAGCTTTAGATCATACATCTTAGTTCCTGGCCTTCTGATTTATATAATTTGTTTCTCAGAAGACTCATTCATTTCCTCAAATCTAATAATCATCTCTCTAATCTAGTCTCTCAATTCTATACTTCTCATCCAACTTCCTATCTAGTGACTCCCTATGCATACATATCTCCATTAGGATGATCCCATACTCTGAACAAACAAGTTAATTACCTAGTCATCACCAACTACTTAAAATGGGTCTCCCTATGCTCTTTTATATTCAACGACAGCGCTATTCTCTCAGTCATCCAATCTCAAAATTAATCTCCTCTTTCTAATTGATCAAGTCCTATTCATTTTGCCTTCACAATATCTCTTGTATCCATTATTTACTTTCCATTCCCACAACTAGGTCCTCATCACTTCATGCATGAATGACTATATTATCCTAACTGATTTGTAGTCTATTTCCAATCTCTCTTTTACTCTATTTCTAGGTTAATTTTCATGAAATATCACTTTCATCATGTCATCATCCCGAATCACAAAGCTTTAATAGCTTCTCACTGTCTGTAAAATCAAAATTCCTCACGCATAAACAATGAATCTTGGATCACTGAAAAAAAAATTTTTAAAAAATTAAAAAAAAATTCCTCACCCTGACATTTAAAGCCTTCCATGATATGCTCTAGTCTATTTTATTCAACTAATTTCTTGCCATTCACCAATATAAATTATCTACTCCAGTCAAGATGGTCTCCTACTATTCCTAGAACATATTATGCTTTTTTTGGCCTCGGGGACTTGGCTCATGGTATTGTCAAGCTTGGGGAGTCTTCCCCACTCTTGTTTTACAAAATCCTACCTATGCCCAGGTCTCCCATTCCAACAAATCCCTTACCACTTTAGTCCACCCTCTTCTTTCCCTTGGTTAGTGCCTACTGTCTATGCCACTTGCTTTGGCACTTAGTCATATTTTCCCATATCGTTTTTTCATTATCTCAGTTCCCCTGTAGGAGCCTAGGCTACTTAACAGTAAGACAAGTGTCATCATTTGTAGCCCCCACCACTTTCTTCAATAGTCTACTGCAGCAGCTCCAAAACTTTTCAGTTTTGAGACCCCTTTATCCTTTTTAAAAACATTGAAAATCTCAAAGAGCCTATGATTTTTACAGGTTTTATCTATTAGTACCTACTATACCAGAAATTACAACTGTAACATTTTAAGGATTGATTTATTCATTTAAATATAACAATCTAATACATGTTAACATAAATAACATGGGTATGAAAAATAACTATTTTCAAAAACAAAATTAAAATAATGAGAATAATGGCATTGTTTTATAAATTTGCAAATCTTTTTTTATAGAAGAGAGTTTACTACAAGACAGCTGGATTCTTATATCTGCTTCTGTGTTCAATCTGCATGGTATGTTCTTTGGTTAAAGTACATAAAGAAAATCTGGCCTCACATAAATATTTAATTGGAAAATGAAGGAGTAGTTGAGTAGTCTTTTCTGATTATTGTGGATATTCTTCTCTAATACTACACCAAAATTTGACAGTGGTAGTTTCCTTAAGATAAATGCAATGGGGAATCTGGATCCATATTAATGAACTTTTTAGATTTTGTTATATTAAAATCCACTGTTTAAATTCCAGTCTTATACTTTATGGATCTTTTACACAGGCATGTTTTTACACCATGCATTGATTATTTGACAAATATTGTTTTGCTGAGTTCTGCAGATCTTCCAAGTGGTGACATATTTCACTATACAATATTTTAAAAATCATATTAGTAATGTCACTGCTGATCTCATCAGAAAAAGCTATAATATTGGGGAGCTCTCAAGCTTATGGTGACAGATACAACTGTTCCAAAATTCTCATTTTCACTTGAAAGCTCAAATTTTATTGTTAACAGACAAATTCTGTCACAGCTACTTTCCTTAAAGTCATGGGCTTACTTCATTTTTGAGAAAATGGTTGCCAGATACCCAAGTCTGAATAGTTTGGTAGTTGTTCTTTCACGTAAAATTGGAGTTCTATGTAAAAAGTTGCTAGTTCAGTTTGCAACTCAATCATGCAAGTGCTTTACCTGGAGACACTATCATACTTATATATGCATCAGAAGTACCTTATGTATACTTTCCATTTTGATATACAGATTATTAAAAAGATATGTACTCATCAAATTATATATATTAAATACATGCAGTTCTTTGTATATCAATTATATCTCAATAAAATTGTTTTAAGAAAATGTTACAAGGGTCAAGATTTTAAAAAATTAGTAATATTTACTGGTTTATCAAGGACATCATTAAGTGAAAATGACTTTGTTTTTTAACTATAAGTGTATGGTGGTAAAGAATACAATTACTAACTAGAATAATTTGGTGCTACTCCCTTGATTTCTGCTAAGACACCAGCAGTTTTACCCACCATTGTTCTCGCACCAGCAGTGAAAATCTCAACTTAAAAAAAGGCAAATAACATCTTAGAATTATTGGGAAGACAGTTTCTGACCTCTCAGACTCCTTGAAAGAGTCTTGGGGAGCCCACGGGTCCATGAACCACATGTTAGGAACAACTCAAAGTGGTTCTATACTATGAATCTACACTAGGAGTCTACATTTTGAGGTCTACACTACGCCTGGGGCTCTTTCCTCCTTTCGCATTCCCTCTAGTCACTTGACTGGTTTCTTGTTGAGTGTGGTCCTCTTCTTTTAGCATTCTAAATATATTCAATGAGTGACATCGTCTGCCTTAATGGTTTCAGCTACCATCTATAAACTAATGATTTCCTCAAATCTGTATCTCTAATGCAGACATCTCCTAACCCACATACATGTATTTCTGATTAATATCCTACAGACATCTCCAACATAATATCCCTGCTCAGCGGGGAGCCTGCTTCCCCCTCTCTCTCTGCCTCTCTGCCTCCTTGTGATCTCTCTCCCTCTGTGAATAAATAAAATCTTTTAAAAATTTAAAAAAATAAAATGCGAATCTGAACTTATTTAAAATCCCAGCTTAAAACTTCATAATAGTTTCTAATCAACTATAAGAAAAAATATATATCCCTTATCAAAGTGTTAATCTATAATCTCCCCCTTCTACTTATTACTTCAATTTTGCTTTTATCCAATTTCCTAACCAAATGCCAAACTCCAGCTATCAATATTATAAGAGCTAAGGCTTATTAATCACTTCTTATATACCAGGCACTGCCCAAATTACATAAATTAACTCATTAGTCCTTACAACCATATAAGACATGTATCATTATTACCCCAACTTACAGATGAAGAAACTGAAGCACAAAGCCAAACTGAATCATTGGGAGTCCATCTAAAGTTTCTCATGTCATTTCAGGATTTTGTGTCTTTGCATATCCTATTCACTCTGATTGAGATGCTTTTTGTTTTATTTTCTAATGAACTTCTTCCATATTTCAAGATTGAGATTAAATATCTCTTTGAATTTACCTTTTCTGGCTACCCTCTTCCCCAGGTAAAGCTGGGTATTCCTTCCCAGCTTTGGAACATCAACTACATATTACAACTTACCAGAAATAGCACTTAGCACAGCAGAACAGTGGGTTACCAATAGCAGGTAGTCCTTGCTGTAAACAATACACTATGCCAAGAACTATAATTTTATAAACTACATTTTATGAAAGAATGAGAAGAAGGTAAAGGTGGTATTTTTCCTGCTCCCCCTTCTCAACTTCACTCCCCCACAATCACTATCCTATCCCCACAGCAGACAGTTCTTTGGAGATGATCCAAGGAAAAGTCTTAACTTCTACATGTTGGATAACCCCTATATGGGGCCTTACAATCCAGGACACTTAAACTTACTTCATAATCTCTCAATAAGGCGATGTCTGTTTGGATAATTGGAACTGTCAAAATCAATAAAAAAAGTTTTAAAACAGTCATGACAAGCCACTCTGAAATGAGGAAGAGACTATAAGTTACTTATTACTATGATTTTTACAGAGAAAGCTATATAGTCTTCCCTAAATTGAGCATTAAGTTATAAAAGCTCCTTATTCTCTAGCACATTTAGAGTTTGAACACATGTAATCTAGCATCTTTCACTAGGCAGGGATTTAATGAACATTTTGCGAGAACATCTGTTTGTTATTTATCTTTGTCTCATTTTATACATCAGCAAATCCATTTTTACCACCAGGATAGAATAAAAATCACCATTTCATTATACAGCGTTCATAATTTTAAACTTAAACCTGGGGGTAAGAGAAGCAATCATTAGCACTGTATTCTACCTGACATTACAAGGATGAAGTACAAGGGTGAGGAAGTGCAGAGGGGAAACGATTAAATATATAAATCCCTTTAACACACATTCTGCCAATGGTTACCGTGTTTTACTGTTCTAGTAACTGCTAAGGAGAATTAAAAGCCACTCTGTCTTTCTAGAAGGGTATTTTTTTTTGCCCTTTTGAGTTTATGTAAAAAAAATGGTTTTGTCTAAATAACCTTTTTCCCATTATTTCTACAGAGAGAACTTTAACAAAGAAACAACTATTGAGATTACCAGGTAGAGATCTTTTTTCCCCAGAGATGATAATTGACATACAACACTGTGTAAGTTTAATGTATACAATGTGATGATTTGATATACATATATCGGATTTGAAAATCTGGGAAATAAGAGAGAACTACTATATTTTCTTCAATGGTCCTATCCTATTTCATGAAGCTACTGAGTGGCATTTCAAATTGCTCACTGTTCATTATGAGAAGGAGCCAGTGTCAAGGCCTTAGCCATCAGGAACGGCCACAGCCATGATGAGCTAAGGTTAGTGTGAAGCAAGAAAAGAATGCTGCCAGCTTAGGCTGAGTGACTGACCCCATTTCAAGAAGCATATCAATCATAGCATCCACCTGCAAATGTATGTTTTAAGGCAGGTAACAGTATAAAATAAAATCTCAATTATAAAAGTAGTTATGTTTATTTTTCCCCTGGACCCAAATATACCGTCCTATACACCACGAAGAATAATGAAGCAAAGAATAAGAAAGACACAGTCCTTGCCTTCAAGAACTTACAATCATTTCCTTCCAATAGTCACATATAGTACACATATTTCACTAGTCCTGTATAAGGAGAACAATTTTAGCACATATAAACTCATTGAAGAACCCGAGGAGACATAATACCAAACTGAACACTGGATTGGGTAGTACAGGGAGTAAATACTGTTGCAGTTCCGAGAAGGGGGAATCAATGTAGCCTGGCTGAAAAGGGGGAGGCTTTCTGGGATGTGTAGAAATTGAGTTTGGTAAGCTGGATAGGATTTAGAAAGGTGAAGAAGGGGACAGACTAAGAATCAACTTAATCTATATCATATACCTTCATCCTATCCCAATGATTGAGTTCTTTACCACAGAACTGTTTTTGAAAGTCCCTTTGCAGAATACCATCAAACAGGTAAAGAAGAAGAGGAAATGCACACACTTCTCTTACACCTTCCTTTCTCAAACACTCAGGCAGAAACCTCAGATAAGAATTGATCTGAATATCTGATTAAAGTAATTGATGCTAAAATATGATTGAGGTTTAACTTTCTCACGGGACATTGGTATCTCAAAAGAAAAAAATCTCTAATTAGTACAATTATGTGGGAAAGGTATTTTGAAGCTAGGAGAGGCCCCCAAAGCATTTTTCTTTTCTTTGTCCATTTCAGACAGAGGTGTTTCCATCCCCACATAATCTGCTAGAATTTAAGATGCAGAATCACTGCAGGGAGCACAAGAGCTTCTCTACATCATTTGGCTCCTGGATATAGCAAATTGCAAACATTTTGAACTATCTGTGAAGTTGTTCTAAGTAAGTTTCTATTGTCTTCAGCATTTGTTCTTTTGTTTCATTTTGTAAGGCAAAAGCAATTATTAAGATACAGAGAGTCATTTCAGATTGATGAAAAGTAAAATGCTTATGGATGACAGAGCAGTCATTTTATTTATCTCAGTGATCCTCAACCACGCTGGTGTAATACCCACTAAAGATCATATCAGAATCTCCAAGAAATCTTTTCAAAAGATGTCTCCCCAGCCCCTGATATTTTGATATTTCCCCAAGGTGGCATATCCCCTCTCTACTTGATTTCAGCATTGGCCTAGACTTAATAATACTTGCCAACTATTACCCAGCTTCATTCCCAATCTACCTCTGCATGATCATCATACTAATGAGAGAAATGAAAAAAGGAAAGAAAGGAAAAGAAGGAAGAAACGCACGAAGAATGTAAAAAAACATGAGAGGAAATATACAACACCAGCCTTGTAGCTGATTAAGCTTTAACATACGAACTAAATTCTCTTCATTCCTAAGGATTGGTTTCTATACTCCATACTCTAAGAAGCGTTTGTCGTGGCCTAGAAACACATTGTTCCGTCTGTAATTGGGAAGCACTTTTGGCACCATCTGAAGCATGGGGTATGAGGGAATTAGAAAGGCTCTGTAGAACTGACTCCTTGGTAGTAAGAGGTGGGAAGAAAGGACAAAGGTCAGTAAACCAGCATCACAAGGTTAGCAGCACAGGCCATCACAGCAGTGCAGGGAGGTAGATCGAACTATAAAGATCTTATGGAGCTACAGTTTAATAACCAAGAAGCAAATGCAGAAATTGGTATAAAGCAAAGGGAATAAATAACATATAGGGAAAAAAGCAGAGAAATAAAAAAATAGATTATAAACCCCCTTTTCAGGTGGGACAGCCAGATTCATGTGTAACTCTGAAATCTCAATAAGCTCAGCTAAAAGGATGAAATGACACAATGCTTATTTGGAATACTCTATTTCATTATCCAAAGGCACTGTTGCTAGAGTTCAAAAGCAAAAACAACACAGAAGACACAAGAACAACACACACACATACTTGCACATATATAAGCATATGCACACTTCCGAGCATATGGATGGAAACATAAACATGCATGCTCACATACACAGCCACTCAGCACTCACACAGACCCTGACATCGAAACACATACACACACATGTGCGCACATACACACACACTCACACTCTCTTTCTCTCTCTCTCTCTCTCTCTCTCTCTCTCTCTCTCTCTCTCTCTCTCACACACACACACACACACACACACACACACACACACACATGCCTGCATTCCAGGATGGGACTGAATGAAAAGAAATCATCTCTGATTAGCCAATTTTCTTCTTCAAATTTGTTTCTTGATTTCTTCACTTCAATAGGAAAAATCACAGTTGAATGCAAGAGATGTGCTGGTCACTGAACTGTGCACTTCATTTTCGTTGTCTTATATTACCTACCTACACCATGGGAATTCTGGCTACTTCAGAAATAAAAGATTAGTTGTAAAAGGTATAAGCTTTAGCTCTGAGATGGTGTTGCTAGTAAGAAAGGGCATATGGAAATTGTGTATGGAGCTACCCTTCCTGGGGTCCCATTCTAAATGATGTTTGAGCCTTTTAAAACAACACTCTATAGATAGATTCAATGCAATCCCTTTCAAAATCCAAGCGAGCTTTTTTTTTAAAGAAATTGATATACCCATTCTAAAATTCACGTGGAAATGTAAGCGACCCAGAATAACCAAAACAACCTTAAAAAAGAAGAACAGAATTGGAAGACTCCCACTTCCCAACTTTGAAAATTACTAAAAAACTACAATGATCAAGAAGATATGGTACTGTCATAAGGATAGGCATATAGAAATGTGAAACAGAATTGAGTATCCAAAAGTAAGCCCTTATATTTACCATCAGTTGACTTTTGACAAGAGTGCTAAGATCATGCAATGGAAAAATAATAGTCTTTTCAACAAGTTGTGCTGGGACAATTGGATATCTAGATGCAAAAGAATAAAGATGGATCTTGATCTCATACTGTATACTACAATGGACTAAAAATGGATCACAAACCTATATATAAGAGCTGAAAATGTAAAACTCTTAGAAGAAAACACAGGAATAAATCTTTGCGACCTTGAGGTAGACAATGGTTTCTTATGTACGACACCAAAACGTAAGCAACAAAAGAAAAAAATAGATAAATTGCCTTCAACAGAATCAGAAATGTTTGTACTGCAAATGGTACAATCATGAAAGTGAAAAGACAGTCTACAGAGTGATAGAAAATATTTGCAAAACCACAAGATACCACTTCACAGCTATTAGAATGGCTCCTTAGTAGTATTAGATAATAATAATTATTGACAAGATTGTAGGCAAACTGGAACCCTTATTCATTGCTTGGTGGAAATATAAAATTATGTGACCACTTTGGAAAACAATTTTGATGACTCTTCAACAAGTTAAACACAGAGTTACCATATGACCCAAGTATGTACTCCTAGGTATATACTGACAATAAATGAGCACATATGTACACACAAAAACTTGTCCATGAATTCTCATAGCAGCATTATTTACAATAGCTGAAGAGTGGAAATGACCCAAATGTCCATCAACTCATGAGTAGATAAACAAAATGTGGCATAGCAGTACAATAGAATAGTGTGTAGTTATAAAAAGGGATGAAGTACTGGTATGTGCTACAACACTCATGAACCTTGAAAATATGCCAAGTGAAAGGAACCAAATGCAAAAGGACACACATTTCACATGATTCCATTCATATGGAATGTCCAGAATAGGCAAATCCGTAGAGAGATAGATTAGTAGCTGTCTAACACTGGAAAGAATGGGGAGTTAGGGAGATAATGGCTAAGGGGATCAGGGTTTATTTATTTGGGTAGTAATGAAATGTTATAAAATTGAATTTTTGATGATGGTTGTATAGCACTGAATATGCTAAAGATCATTAAAATATATACTTAAAATGAGTGAATTGTATGGTATGTAAATCATACCCCAATAAAGCTATCAATAAAAAAATCAGTCACTTAGGAAGCATATGATAATTGTTTCCAACGTTTGAAGGGTTACCATATGGAAACAGGGTGAGGTTGCTTGGTGTAAGCCCCAAGGGGTAAGCAGAATCAGGGCTAGCACACAATATAACTCCAGAGGGTTCAATTCATGTTGCAGTTTGTGTGAACGGTGCTATGCCTGAATAGGAACATTAGGTGGACACTAAAGGAAGAGATACTTTGGCTCATTTATGCAAACATTTAATAACTGACACTATTCAAAGATCAAATGTGCTACTTCATAGTGGAAAGTGCCAAATTATTGGAAGTATCCAAGCATAAACTGGATGACCATTTGAAGATTGAGTAGATGGGTTCATGTAACAGATTGTATATGTATTTGGTGGAAGAGGGAGACACGAATTAATAGACTTTATGGTTTCTTAAAACACTAAGATTCTATTAAAATGCATATATTATAAACTTTCATCTGTAAACCTTCTTCTCGTTCTTAATCATTTCCTCATTAGTCAGGAATAAATAAGTACTTACACCCTAGACTCATAAATCCCAATAGTCATTTCTTATGAAATAATAAAACTTGATGCTGTGGTCTAGGCCATTTCTAATATTTATATGCTGTCTCTGACTCACTCATTTAGCAATGGCACATCTACTGGATTACTTTTTGTAGTCTATAGCTTTAAGGGTAGCATTACACAAATATTAATAAGAATAGGATCCTACACTGCACTTAATACTGATAATAGTTAAGTTAATGAATACAAATCATTCTGAACTCTGTCTTTTCTCTCTTTCTACCATCCTTCGTCCTTTCATCAGATATAGAATATGCAGGCTGCTGATTTTTACAAGTTGCTTCCCAAGCTCCAGAATGAACCTCTTGGCTGAAGGATTCAAATATTTTGGCCTGAATCCACAAATGCCATAAGAAACTGGCACTCCATTCTGTAATGCTTTTTCTCTCTGTCAATAACTTTAACTTGGGATCATAAAGTGGAATCATCTGTCAGGTGGTCCATTATGATCTAGATTTAAAACCTCCTGGGGTAGCAGTCCTCTACTCCACTTCACATTTTAGAACTAGTCGGAATCATGCCATACTGGAGAAGAAAAGTTTAGACACAGTGAGAAAAGCAGCTTATCCATCATCTGTTTCATAACAGCAAGGAGCATTTTAATATCCTGCGAGGGGCAGCTTACCAATAGTGACAAGAGGGTCAGAAATGACTAAACAGCTTCAAGTCAAGTACCTTCCTCACTGGACTGGTGAAGTACAGGCAACACAAATAGTCAGTACCAGTTAGAAGTAATTCTAACTTATCCTCGCTCATTGATATCCTAGGCATACACAAATCCCTATATCAAAAATCTCAAATGGAAATCATCTGCAATTAAATTGTACTCATTGTCCAGCTAGTACACCAGAGCTGTACTACAAATCCCAACCTCGGGGTTCATGCCTTGAAACTGTGTTCTAATGTTCTAACATAGCCCTTCTGTTACTTCCAGTAATAAATCCCCATGGAGAAGTTCCAAGAAGGGCATTGTCTGAGATCATATTCCATGTTAGAGTGAGGTTCTTCTCCACAGCTTGTGCTTCTTCTGGTCTTGATGTGAGGCCAGCAAAAAAAATGTTCTGGAGAGTTTGTGCTAGGTGGGAGTTCTTTTTATTTTAAACAATTGTAAATATTTAACAAAACAATTATGCCCTTGTCACTTCAAGTCCTTCAGACCTTTTCTCTCCAGACCTTTTCTTTCCCTTCTTGTTAAAAGCCTCACAAGGCCCAAGAGGAATCAGGGAATATATTCCTGACTAATCAGGGAATGTGATTTGGGAGGGGGCAAGATACTACTGGAATCTCAGGCTCATTTCTCCAATGGTCATATTTCTGCCTGTGTTTATCCCTTTTTCTGCCAGATTTATGCTCTTTATTGCTCACACCACTCAAAATAGTCATGGACAGCAATATTCACTAAATACTCAAGCTGATATCTCTATTGTATTTACTTTGTATCCCACCATTATAAACCATTCTCCCTAGATCCTTTAAACATTTCAACTGCTCATTTCCATTTTAAGCATCTCAATTCCAGAGAATGAAAACTTGGGCATAGTCTTATTACCAATTAAAAAGAGATTCTCACTACTTTGCTCTAAGAAGTTATTTGTCTATATCCATGTCACTCAAAAACATATTGGTTTTTTAAATGCCAGATCATATTGCACTCTTAATATAATTTACTATCTCTTATCACCTGTAGACTTTTAAAAGCATGAATCAAATTTTCTTTTGATGATAACCTCTTTGTATGACATTTACAACAATGAAAAAAATGTAATATGTCATCCAAAAAGCTTTTGCAGAATAGCATGACTTACTTGCAGATTATTGTAATTTTTATTAAATATGGATTGTCACAATTATTTTATATTCTTCACAGTCCTTATCAAAAGTTTACGTGAATACAGATTGTACAATTTCCACTGAATAAGCTGGGAAAATTTCTATAGGAAATTCCTCAGGAAAACATATTAAAATTGTAGTTCTTTGCAGTTCTGGCCCCACCTCCAAACCAAAGGGCAGTGTTTGGGAAAATGCCAACCATATTTAGCAGCAAGAGTTAGCAATTTAGCATAGCAGATGGAAGTGGCGATGAGTAGTGTATAAGGAATTTAAAGGAGGCTTTCTTACAATCTCTTCATGAGAAGCTTTAACTGGACACATACCAACTCCTGTTTGGTAGACAGTTAACACAGAGAATGTTTTCTTTATATTCTCTCACTTGACACTGATCTGGAATTTTTGTGAGGAAACACCCTAGTGCTGAGAACCCTCTCTCTCTCTCTCTCTCTCTCTCTCTCTCTCACACACACACACACACACACACACACACACACACACACACGCACACCCCACAGATAGGAAAGACAACCATTCCTAAGTTCATGTATAAGTAAAAAAGCGACAGGGATGCAAGCTTTGGAGCTGAGTCACAGAGCTGGAGAGAAGTTAGTGGTATATACATCTTGGGTGATGCAGACAATTAGAGGGCTAATGTGGATTAAATGAAATAACTTAGGTACAGATCCTAGCACAGTTCTATAATATACCTTTAAAATATATTTGCTTCCTTCTCCACCCTGGTTTGAATTATGAAGGGTCCTGATCAGAGTAAACTTTTTCACTGAAAGCAGAATTATCTGGCTTCCTAAATAAAATAAAAATGTCATTGAAAATTATAGATATAGTTTGTTGTTAGGGGAAAGGGAGAGGCAAGGGGCTAACCGTTTCCTTTCATTTCAAATGGGTTTTGTCTTTACACATTTCTCAAAACTGTAGCTGTGATACTATCTCTTTAGTTCTCAAAACAAAAGAACCTATTTACAGAGTGCTCAAGGGTGGCACTTTCAAACACCCGGTTTGAACTCCTCTAGGCAGTTCAGTGAGGCTGGATACAACAATAGATTCTGGGATTCTGAATGGTACAAGAAAAGTGGGGGTGGAATAGGGGGTGATCTGCTGTCCACTGAAAACAGAAAGCAGAGTCAAGCAAGTGAAGAATGTGAAGGGAGAAAAGGAAATTTCAGGATGTGCTAAAATTTTTAGCAACTGAAAAGAGTACAAAGAACTGGAATCCAGGCAACAGCAGCAGGTCAGACAGGCATAATTATTTATCATATAGTTTCCACAGATAGCAATAGTCAAGTACAGTATTTTACCTACATGTTTTTCCCCCAAAACCATAGATTCTGGTATTCAGTTCATTTAGAAAGCCACCGAATACAAACAATACACATGATGAACTCCACACAATAAAAAGGGTACCTAGATTTATGTCTGTTTATGTAGATATAATCAATTTCTAATTCAAATTTTTCCAAAGTCTTAATGCTATTTAAATAACGAAATCATGCTGAAAGGGGGTATACTACTGGTTCATGAAAGGTTTGTCAGAAAAAGAAATGGAAGCTGAAAAGTAATGATTAATGAGTGACTAAGGGGCTGATCAATCCAAAAGAGAATGGTTAAAGGGTTTATGAGAGCTAAAATGTGTGAAAGTGTCTATGACCTAAACACTGGAGCCAGGAGCTCTTTCCTCTGATTAATTCAACATTCTTATCCCTAGCTCAGAAATCAGGGCTTTATCAGCCAGCTCTCAATAGCATGCCAATATGATTAGAAAAATAGTACTGATGAGAAATGAAGACTATAGATCTCATTTAAATTTAATTGAGATCATAATTGGTTAAATCATTTCTGAGGATAACTCACTTTAGGCCATTTTAAAATTTTAAACTATTCAAAAAAAGAAATGCAATGTCCTCTATGTCAAAGAAAATGATTTTCCTGTTTTATTACTTACTGATATAATGATCACTGTAGCCATCTAGACCCCTAAAGAAATTATTCATTCTAGATAGCCAACCTTTCTGGATCTGCACTTACAGTATTGCATCAAATAGGCACATGTAACTATTTAAATCTCAATTTAACTGAACTTAAAAATTCAGTTTCTCAGTTGCCATAGTCACATTTCAGTGCTTGAAAGCTGTATGTGGCTAGTGGCTACTATGTGGGACAATGGAAACAGAAAATTTCGTCATCACAGGAAGTTCTATTGGACAGTACTGGGTTAGACATCAGAAGACTAAGACTTACAATGTCAGACCAAAAAATTTAAACCATTTTAATGACATTTTTCCACAACACAGTTAATATTCTTAACTATAGAGAATATAGATTAGGATTTAACATTTTTTTTTACTTTGGACAGTTATTAAACATCAGTTGTACAGAAGAATCATCTGGGAAATTTGCTAAATGCAGATAACTCAGAGATTGAGTCAGTACGTCTGGGATGGGGATCCAGGAATCTGCATTTGAAACCTATGTCCTAGGTAACGATGACATAAGTAGTCACTAAACCACATTCTAAGAAACACTATGATTATGCATCAAAAATCTTCGTTCATCATTTTACACATTCTGATTCATTTTCTTGTAAGGATAAGTATGAATATATATATACACAGGTAAGCCCTTGTCTCTCTACAAATGTGCAAAGTGTTCCACAAACACAAAAGAAGGAGCTTTCAAGGCATAGTAGATCTGAGCAAAGGTGAATACAGAGAAAAAAAAATCAAGAAGATAATCATGCTAGAAATAAGACAAATCTTCTGAACAGAAAATTACATAATATGTAGGCAGGGCAGAAGCTATCTAGCCATTCAGCTTCTGGAGCTCTCAGGCTCTGAGAAGAGCTCTGAACCCTGAGCTAGCCGGAGAGAAGAAAAACTCTGGTGGTGCGGTTTCTGAAGACCTAAATATTGCATGTAAGTGCTAAGTATGTACAAGGGACTAGGCTAGGTGCTAAGAGCCTACTAAAATGAATTTTTTAGCTTCAAAGAGCTCAGTCTAGTGGGGGAAGACAGACCAAAAACAAGTATTATAATATAGGAGCAGGTGTCGTTTAAGCTGAACTTTAAATGTTGAGTGGCTCTAGGGTGATCAAAGATGTGGAAGAACGGTAATTAAAATGTGGAGAACAGCATGAGGAAAAGCACAAGAGCTTGAAAATTTGGGGTGTACCTCATGACCTAGAAGTGGTCTAGAGTGGCTAGTGAACAGGGTTTAGAGAAAGTTGTGTAGTGAGAGATCATGTTCCGTGTTTCTGGGACAAGACCCGGAATGGTCCTGAATGCCTGTTTGGAAAAAAGCAAAAAACACCACCACCAAAGCCTTTAGATGCTTAAGGAGAAAGGTGATATGATAAGATCTACATTTAAGAAGAACACTCCAACAGCTAGGCATAAAATGCAGTGAGAGTAGATGCAGAAAAGATGTCCTATGATTGGTCATTTGGCTGCATGGAAGAAAAACTCCACCCCAGTTGGCAATGTTTGTTCTTGCAAAAAGCTGGGAATCGAGAGAGAGGCAACAGAATATGAGATTTTGTTTTAGCTGAACATCTGAAGAAAGAGCATGTCTAGTGGCAGTGTTTTTTTTTTTTTAAGATTTTATTTATTTATTTCACAGAGGGAGAGAGATCACAAGGAGGCAGAGAGGCAGGCAGAGAGAGAGAGAGAGAGGGGGAAGCAGGCTCCCCGCTGAGCAGGGACCCCGATGCGGGCCTCGATCCCAGGACCCTGAGATCATGACCTGAGCTGAAAGCAGAGGCTTTAACCCACTGAGCCACCCAGGCGCCCGGCAGTGTTTATAAGATGCTGGGGATACAATGATCCACCATGACTCTGACAATAGAGGACCAGCAAGGAGGGTCAGAAAAAAGAATCGTCCATTGTCTGGTAAGCAGACAGACAGCTCTACACTTTCTATGTCTTCCAAAAGCATGGACAATGGGATCCAATGGGTGGCATACCAATGGCAAACAGCTTCTTTAGTGAAGTGCCCTTAAAGATATAGAACATATTGCATAGTAGTTAAGGGCATAGGTTCTGGAGACAGACTTCCTGTGTTCAAATCCTGATTCTGCTACTTAGTAATTATGTGGCCTAGTACACAGGTTACTTAACTCTGTGTCTCAGTTTTCCTACCCTTAAAATAGAAATAATACCACCTACTTTATAGGAGTGCTATGAAAGTTGATGATTTTATATTTATAAAGTATTTATAACATGGCCTGGTACATAGTAGGTACTCAATAAATGTTAGCTATTGTTATCATGTGTATAAGTATACTTACTTGTTGCTATGTTCAACAACCCTCAGAGGCATTAGTGCTGTATCCAAGGGATGAGGATCATTGTAGTTTAGCAGACCAAAGGGCATCTGCAGTATACAGTCCTACATAGACAGCATGCCTTAACTATTACACATAATGAGTACCTTAAGTCTTTTTTGGAAAAAGACAGATATGAGTAAATTTTTAAATTCATAGATATTCTTAGTGATCCCCTTACATAAGGTAGTGCAAGCCAGTTCCATCACACCACTGGCTGGTGTATACTAACCTTCATACCCCCATCTATGAGACTTGGCTTCATGACCCTACAACATTCTGAGATATAATGAAGGGAAAAATCCATCAGACAACCAACTTCAGCTCCCTGAACAGCCAGATCCTAGAAATCTACGCCCTCTCTAAATTCTCTTGGCCTCAAGAACATAGGGGAAAAATGATTGTTTTACAAATGAAACACTTTTTCTTTCTCTAATCAGAAAATGTCAAATTTTAAAAAGTCCTAATAAGCTCCTTTTCATTTATATTTAGAGTACTTATTCCCAGAAAGAGGAATGGGGTGAGGGGGGTTAGCCAGAGCTTTCAACTGCATAGAAAATTTGTTACCCAAAAGCAAGTTTAATATGTAGCTTCCAATTAATTCAAAGCCCCGTTTTCCCAATTCCCCTCCCTCTATCCCTGACCTACTCTCCCAAGTTCCCTCCTGCATTATTTAAGTGTCAAATTCCATTTAAGTTTAAAGAATGATAAAAAAGGGCTTTATAACATCCTCTTTTCCTTTTTGCTAGCAAGCAAAACATAAGAATAGCTTTACCTTAAGATATGTTAAAGTATAAAGATATCATCTTAGATAAGGATAAATTTTAATTACACAGCCTCTAAGACAATATATCCATTACTATCTTTCCGAAAGTCCCATAAATAGGTCCTAATAATACTGGCCCTATCTCTGGTTCATTTTCTTGACAATGTTCTCAAATATTCATTGTCAAACACTGAGGAAGAGTTGTCTATAGTGTGAGCAACCAATCATTTCCCCAGTCTATGGCATAGTCTCTAATAAATTCAGAGCTAAGAATGATAACTTCAAGAATGTTTCCTAAAGAAGTTTTTAAAACCGTTTACCAGAGAACTATTAAGAACCCCTTAAGTGTCTAGGCTCATCTGCTGATGTGGTAACACAGTTTTAAACAAGTGTTTAAAGAAGTGCTTTAAAGAAGTAGTCCCTTCTTCAGTGGGACAGAAAATATGTTTTTCCCCTTTAAACTATTGAATTTAAAATTGAGAAACCAGGGCGCCTGGGAGGCTCAGTGGGTTAAAGCCTCTGCCTTCGGCTCAGGTCATGATCTCAGGGTCCTGGGATGGAGGCCCGCATCGGGCTCTCTGCTCAGCAGGGAGCCTGCTTCCTCCTCTCTCTCTGCCTACTTGTAATCTCTCTCTGTCAAATAAATAAATAAAAATCTTTGACACAAACCATAAGAGACTCCTAATCTCACAAAACAAACTGAGGGTTACTGGGGGGTGGGAGGGTAGGGATAGGGTGGATGGGCTATGGACATTGGGGAGGGTTTGTGCTTTGGTGAATGCTGTGAAAGATGTAAGCCTGATGATTCACAGACCTGTACCCCTTGGGCAAAGAATTAAAAAAAAATTGAGAAACCATTTGGAAATTTTAAAAGATGAGAAAGCTGGTTTAATTATTTAGATAGATAGATAGATAGATAAGATAAACAAAAAGAAAAGTATGAAACTGAGTTAGCTGTATATTTTTTGCTGTTGATCTAGATAAAGTATGCAAATTTGAAAATATGTAGCACTTTGCATGGCCAGCATATTTTAAAATACATATACTTTTATGAAAACAGCTGTATACGTTTATTGAGCAGAATATTAAAAACAAATTAGCTTGCTTTAGAAGAAAAATATTCCACATTAACCTTTTTGATTGAACATTTTAATTCCCCCAAATTTCACAAGGCTCTATGTTCATTCATATTGACGTATAAATTAATCAAAAGACTAATGTTTCTTTATATATCTGTAAAATTAATCTGGAAAGCACTCACATATTAAAATAAAAAAATAGTTTGAAAAAAAGTCTCTAGAGTTCTACCAAATAAGACCTTTTTTTTTTGAAAATGAATACATTTAGTTTTCTTGACTAGGAGCTTAAGTCAAATTTACCCTTGATCCATCAACTGAGAGGCAGCCCAGTGTATGGGGAGAAAAAGCACAAATTCTTGAATCAGTTCATCTAAGCTATGAGTTCGGGCTCTGCTACTTGTTAGATGTGAGACTTCAAACCAGTTATTTATCCTGGAAGTCTCAGTTTTCTTACCTCTAAAATGGAGCTCATAATGCCATTGCCCTCACACCGGGTTGTCATGAGGATAAACTGATCAAGTACATGTGAAATCACTGCATAAATATTTTACAACATATCCACTATCAGCCAATAACCAACAACTGTACTGTAATTAGAAGTTATTTTTTATAGAGTAAAATCATGAGGAAATTAAACATGTATTCTTAGTGACATGCAAATAAAATTCAGTCACAGTAGGCACCTCGTTGGGTTTGACATCATTCATTATGTCAGCCCGGAATTGAGAAATGGTTATCTTTTTAACATGAACACTTTTATTAACACAGAGAACTTCTTCCCAGATATAGTAATCCAGTAGCATAACAAAGTCCAACATTTTTCACTGCCAGCAATTTAAACCAGTAATACAGGGCGCCTGGGTGGCTCAGTGGGTTAAAGCCTCTGCCTTCGGCTCAGGTCATGATCTCAGGGTCCTGGGATCGAGGCCCGCATCAGGCTCCCTGCTCAGCGGGGAGTCTGCTTCCCCCCCCCTCTCTCTGCCTGCCTCTCTGCCTCCTTGTGATCTCCCTCCCTCTATGAAATAAATAAAATCTTAAAAAAAAAATAAACCAGTAATACAGATCCATGAGAAACCTCTATTTATTGAAACAAGCAATATTTTCCATGAAAATGTATCTGTTTGCTTTTGTAGTAGAGAAAACAAGATAGTCTCTGTTTTTAATCCAAAGAGAAAAACCACAAGAACTTCTCACATTAAAAATGTACAGAGACGGCTCTTCTGTCGTCAAGCAAGCATCGGGGTATGGAGAAAACATCCAACAACCACAACTCTCCAATACTTAGTGAAACAAACCAACCGCTACCCAAAGAAAAAACTGAAGCTATAAATTCAAATAAACGGGCTGCAGGGAGACTACACAAACCTGCTGTTGCTTTAATTGCAGACAATTCAATTCAGCAGCTGTTGGTCCAGGCACTAAGGTTCACTGTATGCTCTTCAGCGTAACCTTGAAATACTGTCACTCACTCACTTCTCCACATCATCTGCATGCTGTCCAATTAATGAGGAGTGAAATCAACTGTCAAACCACGCATCAAAACAGAACATGATCTTTTAGCTCTTAAGCATAGGACCACCGTGTATTTTAAGGACAATAAAGCATGAATGGAGGTGAGAGTCCTTGACAAAAAATGATATTTAAACTTATCAAAACATATAGTTGTAGGAACTAAGCTTCTGTTCTGTTCAGCAGGAAACTGAAACTTTCTCAAGGTTTTTTCACTTGGAAGGATCCTTTCTAACTGCTGTATAAGAAGCCTTTTAAACAACATTCACCAATGTCTGCTCAGTCTTCGAGTTCTTCATTATTATAGAACAATATGCTTCTGAAAGCTTAAGAGAATACTTAAGGAACATTTCCGGTCCAATATTTTACAATACAAAGTGATTTGCCACTGGCATGTTTAGCCTTGCGTTTCCAGCACTTTTTCTTTTTTTACTACCAGGAGAACAAACAACAATAACATATAATGTTCATCAATCTGAATCAAATAATGAAATAAAAATAAATTTATCAAAATAAATGTGTTCTGGAATGCTTCCTATTTGAAGTTTCCCTTCTCTTAACTATATCCCAAACCTAGACAACCAATTAACAAATATGAGAGTTAAAAACTCAAGAGAAACACAACATACTAAGTGTTTAAAAATTGCTTTTTGCTTCCAAAGCACTGTGTCTTCTGTGCAAACACTCTAGGCTATATCACATACTACCAGTTGCAGATGTAAGACTTCAGAAATTCAACACAAGAATACGGCAGAGAAACAGAACAATTAAGGGATCGGGACTACCAATTTAATAAAAAACCCAGATTTTACATAGCAATCTGCTATAAACATTATAGCAAGGGGCAGGCATGTTTCATGCAGCTGTTTTGTTTAGTTCATTAGAACCTTATTTGTCCTTCAGTACAGTTGAACTGGAGGCAAAATAAGAGAAGAATGCACTTTGAAACAAAAGGGAAATTTCAGATAAAATAAAACATACTATACCTGTATATTGTAGCAGGAACATCGTGACACTCTTCAGGGAACTGTTTCACGTTGTATCCTACCGTGAGTTATTCTCCCCTTACCCCTTTCTCTCCACAAAAATAAAAGCCAAAGCACCCCAAACCCCACTACACACTACCCCTAACCCGCCCCCCCACCGAGGAAAAAAAAACCAGTTAAAATTCAGCTTAGATCCGATGCTTCTGTTTAGCTCAGCTCCAGCCGAGCAACTGAGCTCTAGCAACGGAGCATAGGGAGGTGGATTCTGATGCCAGTAGCACTTCCATCCACTTCACTTACACAAAAGCAGGCAGTGGAAAATCCAGGAGCCTTGAAGACAAGGGCTGGAACTGGCTTTTATGAATTGCTATTACTGCATGTGTCACCATCCATCTCCAATGACGGACACTTATAGGCTGAATTGGGAGTGGAGGGGGTGGGGAGGAAGAGGTTGGAGAGCAGGTGGAGAAGCAATTAGCAGTATGTTCATCGGAGAATTCGTTCGGGATTTCATACATCAGTGCCTAAAGAAACAGCACGCAGTTGACAAATCAGAACTTTACGATTTGCATGCTTTAGAAGAAATCTTAGCTCATAGCTCCAAACGAAATAATGTTTCCCCAGTCTTATAGAGCATGAAAAGTCACCCCTCTGTTTTCTCTTTCCTCTAGCTACTCCTGTTCCTGAGAAATCAACATTCAAAATGAATATCTGCTAATTTCCCCTAAAGAATTGTATTTAAATGGCTGGAAGCAAAAGAAGTATGAAGAAATTAAGTTATATCGAACCAGACATCTCTTAACAAAAAGGCAAGAAGCTAATTATTTTAAGCCAACTTTTCATCCCTAGTCCGATTCCCCAGGTGCAGCTTTCACACCTATAATCACTAGATCACACAACTTTTGTGCATAAATTTAACACTGGAAAACAATCTACGTACATCTAAAAATAGTTCAGTTAAAGTCAAGATGAAAAGCTAAAAGCTATATGCAAGCCTCTCTCCATAGATGACCTTAAGAAGGCACTTTGCCTGAAAGTGCTTCAGTTTTACTCATCTGCTAAACTGAAGCACATTTTTAAAACCAATTTGAAGACTAATCACGAGTAGGAACAAAAAGAAGATAGTTGCTTAGAAAGGAAACATGACACAATTGAAGGAATACTGGGGCTGTGTATCAGGTAATGTGGATTCAGGCTCCAGTTCTACAACTTTCTAGCTGCGTTACCTTGGACAAGTCATCTAACTCCTCTGAGCTTAAGTTCCCTTGTTTATAAATTTGACACAATAGCATGTATCCTGACTGGTTCACAGGATTGCTATGAAGAGCTAATGAGATAATAGATATAAAAACCCTTTTGTAAATTTTAAAAGACTGTAAGATTGTATAGAATTATTATTGTTATACTCTGAAACAAATCCTGCCTAAATGGTTGAAGTCAGGCACCCCATCACATAAGAAAAATAAAAAGAAAGAGCCAATATAATTTCATGAAAAGAATTCTCAATTCTTCCAATTTTAAAGTTGGAAGGAAGCACTGTTTGCTCTTAAAGTGCCACAAAGGGGAAATTGTTTTAAAGGAAAAAAATCTAAATCTGATACGTAATACACCAAAGTTTATTAAAGAAACTGAAGCCCTCTAATTCCTTCTATCCTTTCTGGAAAGTCAGTTCATTTGTTTTCATATGGCCTGATATTATGTTCCATCTAGAATGCAAGCTATAGGACAATGAGCATCACCTTCTGTTAAATCTTTCTATTAACCTGGTATATCCTCACTGCCCAGTGTGTGTGGAAGGATTCAGGTTGATTAGCTAAGTCTAAATCCACAAGGTAAAAATCCAAAGTCATGTTTATGAGGCTCCAGGCTGCTTTGATACTATATATACAGTGACCAGCTGGCTTAAGCTGGAACACAATTTTAGCACATGAAGTCCTGGGGTGGCCACACCTGGAGCACTAAATGATCCAGGCAATGTTTGGGGACCTATGGTTCAGCCAAATCCCACATGTCCTGATTTCTATCTGTATGGTGGTTACCCAAGTGTGTGTCTGTCCACATGGGCTGAATCTGAAGCAGCCAAAAAAAGTGGGAGCTATAGCAGAAATATCAGATGTCAGCTCTCCTTGGCCCCCTCTAATGCCACCTGTGTCCTTAAACAAGTGCTGAGTCCACTTCTGGAAAGAAAAAAGAAAACTTTCTCTAATTGCCCCCTTTGAATGCCATTGCCAATACTGAAAATGCCAGTAAAAAATATATATCCAAAATCTATGTTAAGTCAATGGGGAAAATAGATAATATGAATCACAAAGAGTTGGGTGACTGGTAGCTAGAGGGAGTGAACTATTAAAAGGGGGAAAGGAAGAACAGGGCTGGGAGGGGAGGAGAGAAGAAGGGGAACAAGAGAGAAGAGGTAAGGAAAGCAAATGAATCCAAAGTGAGAGCTTTTTATTTTTTTTTCCTAAAGCAGAAACATACTAGCTGGAATCACCCAAAACCTCACCTCCTAGAAAATGCTTGCTTTTTGAGGTATTGGAAATAGCCTTTTTACCACCACAGCTGCTACCCTAGCCTTCCAAATGCTTAGGTAAACAGTCAACAGCTTGAAAAAGCACTGACAGCCCTAGCACCAGAACTCACTTTCATTTGGCATGTGGAAAGTCAGGCAGGTGGGATACAGTTCTCCAGAGGCATAACTGCAACCCCCACCCAAACTGCACCACAGCCTCACCTGTGGCATGGTTGGCCACTAACAAAAGTGTCGGCGAAATTTCAGGTTTGGCAAAGGAGGCTGCCTGAGATTTTTTTAAACCACACTAGTAAGTAAGAAACAAAGGCTGTATTTCAGAATCGGGCTGTTCTGCCTTTGGGCATTGCAACTGAACTCTTCCACATATTTAAGCTTGAAATTCATATTCCCCAAGTTCCTTAGTAGGGCAATTCAAAGTAAAGGGGAAAGTACAGGGAAAATAATTTTTTTGTTAGCTTCTTTCTCACAGTAAAAAGATGAGGATAACATCAAGAACATGACTGACAGTGTATATGAAAAGGCAATGAAGTAGGAGACAGCAGTTTCAACCCAGATTAGGAAGAATGGAAATGAAAGCACCAGGGCATCCTGATAAAAACAAACACACAAACATACACACCAAGAACCTTTGCAATGTTTCCATTATCTTGATTTGAAGCTCTAGAATGTAAGCACTAATGGTTCCCTAGTCCACCCAAGCTGCCTCACAGCAGCCATCAATAAGCCTGACCTACCTTTTCAAATAAGTTCCCACTGTTGACCACCTTAGATTCTAAATATTTTTGTCAAAAACAAAAATCCCAGTGGAAAGAACCAAGAACTTGAATCAAACCATGACCTTAAAACAGGAAGAAACAACATCAATTTGCTAAACCCCAAACAAAATAGAAATGCTAACAGTTTGAAAGCAGCAACTAGTAAGCTGACTTGAACCAGAAAAAAACCTCCTGTTTTCTGAACTTGTAACAAACCCCAAGAGTTCAATCATTTCAAATTCCTGCAAAGAGCACACACATCAAGACTTGGTTTCACCTGCCTAAGAACCCACAGAGGAACCATAAAATTAACACTGGATAAGAAGTTGGGAGAACTGGGTTCTCAGAATTTTTCCACTGTTTGACCTTGGTCAAGTCACTTATACTCTTTTGGTCTCAGCTTGTTTGCTTTGGAATGGCTAGGGCTGTGGTTACCAATCTTCCATGTTGAATAGTCTATGCCAATTGTGAAATTTACTCTAGTGACAAAATAGAAAACAACTGTCACAATTTGGCCCTAATTTCCAGGAAGGAGGGAAATGGACCTCTCCAACTCTCTCATGGTTTCTGTTTCTAGCTTATTTTGAAATACGCTCACAGAAGAGTTAAGCACCTGTGTTTGCTTAGCCTTGGGAATAGTCAGCTTAATATTCCTCTTCAGAATGTTTCTTCTCAAAAAAATGTCCCAGGAGCAGTTTGTTTTCTTCAAATGAAAGCTACAGGTGAGTTGTCTGGCCCAAAACGGGAAAAAGGAAGGAAAGAAAGTAATCTAGAAAATGCTGAGCACCTATTGCATGCCAGACAAGGCATGATACTTTACATTATTTTTTAAGTTAGACCTCACAACACAGCTATATGTTAAACATTATTATCTTCATTTTATAGGTAAGGAAACTGAGGCTTACTGATGTTAAGTGACTTGCTTACACTCAACTGATAAGTGATAAAACTGGGATTTGAACTCAAGCAATCTGAATCCATTACTATACTAACATTCTAATGATTGAAGTCTGAATGACTGAATTCCTTCTGAATTCAGTGATTCAGTTGGACTTGCTTAGGGAATGAATCACATGCTGAGTCAATACAGTGAAAACAAACTTCCTTGCATTGGAATTGACATTTTTTTAAAATTTCATCAGACAATGTGGTTAAGACCACTGGGCTCTAGAGTAAAACAAACATCAGTTGCTTCAATTCTGGCTTATGGACAAGGAACTTAATCATGGTGACTCTCAAGTTTTCTCATCTGACAAATGGGAAAAGAAGTATCTACCTGATTGGGTTGTTGGGAAACATTAATGATGTGACAGCATCTAGCATAGTGCTTGGCACAAAATTGTTCAATAAATGCATATTAGGTCTATCCTTGTACTCATATGCAACAGAGCAAGAAAGGAAAGGTTGTAAAGAAAAAGAAAACCAGGATTCATTGAACTCAAGTGCTCCTTGGCCTGTAGAACAGACTTAGCGTGAAAGTTTTCAGTGGCCCACCCATACCCTCTAAAACTAAGCTGCATATTGTAGATTAGCATATTCATGAGGCAACATGAATATACTAATTGGCGGTGCCTAAGTAGTAGCAAGAAGACTTATCATGCGGTCTGCTGAGCAGCAATTGTCCCTCATTTCCTGGAAACTATCCTTCTAAAGAGAGGGTTGGAAAGTAGCAGATAGAAGTACTGCTGGAAGTACCAGGTGGGCTAAGGCCCTTTTCTTCCCTCAATTCTTCAAGCCCTAGCTTCTCTCTCACCCATTCACTTGTGGCCCACTTCTCATATACTCCCCACCTCCTTCAGTTTATTCTAGTTTTATTGTGATTCTTTCCTTTGCTCTAGCTCTGTCTCTGTACATCAGCATCAAGTGGTATTTATGGAATGTGTCTGGCACTGCACTAGGTGAAGTGGAGGGACATCCGAAAGTTAATTAAGAGACATGTGTTCCATGGCAAATAGATCAAATATACACAGGTAGACCGGAGTTTTGGCAATATAGTAAACGCAGATATAACAATATGATCTGGTTGATTTCAGAGCACAAAGTATTTTGTTCATCCAGTCAGTGATATACATATTGAAGAATTTAGAAAAAAATGTAGTTATCTGCAACTTAATTTGAAATGCATAAAAAGATGTATAAATGGGTGGATAGGTGATAAAGCAAATAGAGCAAAGTGTTAGTTATAGAATCTAAGTGGTGGATACAGGGGTATTCACTGTACAATTCTTTAATAGTCTCTGTATAATAAATTTTTTCACCATAAGAGGTTGAGGATAAAGGAGAGGAATAAAGGGTATAGCTTTTTCAATTTCAAATGTTTCAGAACAAAATATCATATTTATATAAAGAAGCACAGGGGCGCCTGGGTGGCTCAGTCAGTTGAAGGGCTGACTCTTGATCTCGGCTCAGGTCATGATCTCAGGGTCTTGGGATAGAGCCCTGCCTTGGGCTCCATGCACAGCAGGGAGTCTGCTTGAAATTCTCTCTCCCTCTCCCTTTGCCCCTACCCCCCATAAATATTTTTTAAAGTTTTTTTAAAAAGCAGCATAAACCAAAATAGGACAAAATGTTAAAAATTGGTGAATCTGAGTGAATGCCATGACAGTCCTGTATGATTCATGAAATTTTTATTTAAAATGATTTCAAAATAGAAGGTTAAAAGATAACTTGTTGAATGTTGACCCCTTTTACCTAATGCCTCAGTTGCCATTTTTAGTAAAGAGGATATTGGGTCAATAGCAGTGGAGAAACTGGAAAGAATGGGGGGGGTGCAAAAATCAACCCATAGATATACCTTGGGTGTCTACTATATGCAAGACACTATGCTAGGCACTGCAAAGGATTCAAAGACACAAGGAACACAATCCCTGTCCCGAGAGGGCTCACAGAGCAGGTGAGGGCATACCAAAGTAGTGTCTGAAAGGGTAACTGGCTGGAGAAGAGAAATTCCATAAGAGAGAAGTATGAAGATTGGAAAGGTATGTTGGAGCCAGACTGTAGAAAGTACTAAAGACCATGATAAGGACTTTGGACTTCATCCTATGGATAATGGAAAACCATTTTACAATATCTGAGTTGGGGAGAGAGTATGTTCTAAACTGACAGGTTAGATAGTATAATCTCTTGGAGCACAAGTACCTTCAACATGTATTTGTTTCATATTCATATACTTCTGGCCCTTCTATCTACTTCCCATATCTGGATGTGGCCTTTAAGGTTTTTCAACTTTCTGGATGCTACCCATTTTTGAAACAGCCACTTTCTGTCATCTTTCCAGCCTCTGTCCCTTCCCCCCGCCCTGACCCAAGGGGAGTTGCTCAGCACTCAGCTCAGCCCTGCTGACTCAATAAGCAATAAATAAGCTTCAGACAGTTTTTTAAACCAAGTTGCTAAGCTTTGAATCTCTGATTTCCTTCATGGTAATCAAGCTCCAATTACTACTGAGATCATTGCTTTGAGTTAGAAAAATGAATATTCACCTACGCAACATGTCAAGGAGTACAGGAAGGTATGTCCTATGTGGAGAAGGAAACAAACTGTTCCAGAGATTTTTGGATATAAAAAAAAGAAAACCTAGTGGAGACGACACTGCTGAATAGGAGCAACTGATTAGGGTCAGACCTCTTAAAGACTGCCAAACTAAAAGGTGGATGTTTTCTGTCTCTAGTTGCCCACTCCACCCCCCAGCTCACCCTCTAATCCAGTCATGTCACTCCCACATTTAAAACCCTGTGCTGGATCACGGCTGCCCAGCTCCTTAGCAAACAGACTTCCTTTACTAACTGGCCACAAGATACCTTTCAGATTCTTATCCTGTCCCCCACCCAACTCCCAGTGATTCACACACAATATCTTAGCTTTTTCTAAACTATCCATTCTGACACATGTGACTGCTTTGCATGTGTTGGTGGCCCCCCTGCCCACCACCTCTTTTTTCCACCTGAATTCTAGGCAATGTCCACTCATCCTTTGTGATTTGGCATAGTTAGACTCTGGTCTATGTTACCCACCTCTAGCAGTTATTCCCTCCATCGTGTTTCCAGGGCACCTTATATATAGCTCCTTCTCTAAAGTAATATATCTCTCCCACTGTAATATAATTTTGGTTTGGGTGTCTATGTCCACCCCCTCCACTTAACTGTGAGCTCCTTAAGGGCAGGCAGGGACTACGTCTAATTCATTACTCTTCCTAGTGTTTATCATAGGGTCTGGTCTTGTATACGTGCTCAAATGTCTATTGAATAAATGAGCTTAACTATCAAGTGCTCCTTGAATTCAAACTCAACATCTCTTGAAAGGTAAAAATTAGAATATTGTGTGACCAAAGTAATCCCAGTGAAGTATGTTTGAGGACTTGACTAAAGGAGAAATGGTGGGAGGACATATTATGGGGACTTAGTGTGGGACAGATTCTACCTTAGGAAGCTCTTACTGGCCGTTGTTGCTGGCTAAAAAGAACAGCTGGAGCGGCCAAGAAGGGCCCTTACTGAGGATTTCCCCATCGCTATCTTTCACAGTTCAGCACTGAATGAAGTAAAGTTGTTTACATAACATTCTCCACACAGTGTTTTGATTCTTCTGAATTACAGCCAAACTTTCATTTGTGCTCTGCCTACAGATACATTTGGACCAGACTTGTTAACGGGTAGTCACTGAGAGTTCTCCAGTTCACATTCTCACCTGTCATTATTACACCAAGGAACAACATTTTGTGGGGAAGGGACCATTGAAAAACTGAGAGCCAAAAAGGGGGGCAGGGCAGAGCTAATAAAAATTACCTTTTATTTTTCTCCTAGATTGCCAATATTATTTCACAGCACTTCCCGTCCTGCATTGGTTTATACTGTGTATCAGTAAAGGCAAAAAAAGCAAATGAAGACTTTAGCAAAACTTGACGCTTGCAGGCAAGAAAAGAGGAAGCAACACTGAGGCCTGGAATATAAATCTTTAGACATATGATCCGTTGCCACTTCTGGAAAGTAAACATTTCAGCTGTTTTAAACAAATAGCAAAAGCAATTAGCCCCTTCTGTAGACTAAACTGAGATGTATGCTGAATTAAAAAAAAAAACCGAGTCTGTTTTGATCTTCAAAAATGTCAAACTGGTAAACATTTTGCTTTTTTGTACATATAAATCTATGAGCCAAGCCTAGCTTGAGGAAGATTTAAGAGACATAAAATTTGTCTGAGGTGTCTGCCAAATCTCTGCAGCAGAGAGAAACCCTGGAAAAGCTGACATAGTCATAACTCTCACATCCCTAGCAGGCTTGTGCAGGGGGCTGGACGTACACAGTCACTGTTCCTTCTCTCAAACTGTTTGTAAACAGAGAAGTAGATCATTTGCTTATCATCTATCTGGTAGCTCATTTTTGCCTATATATCCCACGGAGGAAAGAGGGGGGAAAAAAGAAGTCCCTACTAGCACATATCCCAGTTTTCAGCTGGGTAGATTTTCATTTATATGATTGACCTGCTTGTTAAAATTTTCTGTGTCATTTGCTCTTGCACACTCATTCTTGTATGTACATTAAATCAATCTGTCTCTGCCTCTCTGTCTGGAAGGCAATGAAAGAGGGTATTTATAAGTATCTAGTGCAGTGTCTAACAGAGTGCTTTGCACATAATAAGCCCACAATAATTCATCAAATGAATTGAAACTCTACCTGTAATTTCTGTATTCAACTTATTTGATCATGGAAAAAGAGAATTACAGATTCTTTCTCTTGGAGTATTTAAAAGCGATAATTCCTTACAAAGTAATATCATTTTATTCAGACAATTCATGCTTAGGACTTCTGTCCTTTAAAAGCATCCATTTCTGTACAATGGATATTATTTGTAAGGCAAATGAAGGAAAGACCATGCTGCAGGATCCTGAATGACAATATGAACACTGATACATTTTGTAGAGAAAATCAGATATCCCATATTCACCTGATTGTATGTCGTTATAGTAATCCACTACATATGTCTAAAATCACTTAACAATGCAGGAATATAGTGCACACATGGGCTGCATTCTGTAAACAGGATTAACAGTTGAATTCAACCAAGGTCTTCCCTGGGGAGAGATTGCTGGAAAATGCATCTACATGACATTTAAAAAAATAATTTAACCAATGACACTGGCTCCCATGAGACACATTGTTTCTTGTACATTCAATTCTATCACAGTTTTCCGTAGCTCTCTGCTGACATCCCCATCCCAAAAGACATAGAATTTCAAAACAGAAAAAAAAAACGGAGCAATTGGAGCTCTTCTGTCTCTCCTGCATGAAGTGTTATGTACACAAAGGAAAGATTTCTGTACACTAGCACAATGTGAACTGTGACATGGTGAGATCATGTCAATCTGGACTGTTCTTCTTATGCCGTGGTCACATAAAACTTGCCCAAGGGAATAAACAAACTCTGTGTGTATACTGACTAAGATTGGCAGAGGCTGCAGGAAAATGAAGAGAATTGTGTTATAGCAGGAGGTCTCAATTTTTTCCTTTAAAAAAATGTTCTTTTTGATGATGATTTTTCTTCCCACTTTTATGTATTTAAATTAATTTTCCTCATCTGTAAAATAGGGATAACTACTGCATGTATTTAATATTTTTACTGAGGATGAAATGAAATCCTGGCACACAATAGTTAACCCATATAGTCCACATCAATATTTGGCTAGCATTAGCTAAAACACCTATTATATGCCAGGCACTGGCCCAAGACACCAAGAAAGAGACACCAAGAAAAGGTGACACTGGGTATAAAAGCAGGGTGCTGATTTTCAAAAGTTTTATAAGCCAATCTAAGAAGTTTGGATTCTATCTTGAGGACAATGGGCAGCCTCTAAATTATTTTATATAGAGCTGGATAGCTTCAGATTTGCGATTTAGAAAAAGCATTCTGTCAGCACTGGAGGAAAATGGACTGGAAGGGAAGCAGGTTGGAGACAGTAGTAATCCAGGATAGAAGGTGCGTGTGTGTGTGTGCGCGCGCGCGTGTGTGTGTTGCAGGGTCTGTGTGTGTGTGTGTGTGTGTGGGGTGTGCCCCAAACTAAGGCAATGATAATAGAGGTAGACATGGAATAAACATTTTTAATAACTTTTAAAAAGTAACAAATATACTATTATAGATGATTAGAAAGTAAAAATATGCAAAAGGTTAAAAACAGAACTAGTGTTACCTTACCATTTACAGCAAACCACTATTGTATTTTTGTGTGTTTAATATTACAGGATAATGATAATTTCTAATGTACACATGCATAGGGGTGGGTGTGGGGGGACCACGTGCATGTGTATGTGTGTGTTTAAACTGGAATTTGTCAGCTTCATAACCTGAATTTTCTCTTAATATACATAAACAACTTTCAACATCATTAAATATTTTTTAGTAACATCAACTTACATGGCTGCTTAGTATAGTAATCTATTCTACAGATATACCACAATTGATTCAATCCAAATCTCTAGCACTGGGGACATTTAAAAATGCTATGTTTTTCTCTTTTTTCCTGGGATAGATATCCTGACAGCTAAAATTTTGGAAATATCGCATGTACTTCCTCAGCAAAGAGCCCTAAAATTTGAAGTGGTAGACTGAAAGCTATGTCCATTTTTAAGATTTTTGATACATACTGATAATTTCTCTCCAGAAGGGTTGTATTAAATTATAGTCCCACTAGCAGCATCTGTGAGTGGGAGACCCATTTGAGAGTGATTTCAAGGATGGAGTCAACTGGATTTGGTGGGTAGAGAGGAGGGAAGGATCCTTGGCAGACTATCAGGACAGGAACAATGTGAACTCTGTCAAGAGAAGCAAAGCAATGAGCAGACCTAAGGAACAGGTGGCTGGGTTGATAATTGATGAGAATGATAAAGGTAAGGGGACCACAGAAGAGTGGAGGAAAATGAAAAAAAAAAAAAAAAGAAAGAAACCTCTAGTGAAGTTATGCATTCAGGTCACTTTAACCTACTGCTTTATTCAGCAAAAGCAGCTAATGTAGCAAACAGCTAATCTTCTTGTAACATTGGGCACTATGGTACCAAAGTTCTGAATTACATTCATATGAATATGTTTATCCATTTTTTTCATCCAATAACCATTTACTAGGTATCTACCAAGTGCTAAGAGCTGTTCTGGATGCTCTGGGTATGGAGATAAATGAGACCTGGCCCCTGCCCTCGAGGAGCTCACAGTCTAGGGGAGAGCCAGACAAATCCACAGACTGACACACTATAGTGTGGTGCAGCCTAGGGCAAAGGTAGGTGCAGGGTTCCATGGAAGCCAGGAGCCTAACATTGTTTCGTGTATGCCTGCATGTGTTGTGTGTAGTGGGGGGAGGGGGAGAGTTGCAGGAAAGGCTTCAAAGAGGTGTTGATATTTGAACTGAGTCTTGAAGGAGGAGTTCCTCAGATGACTAAAGGTCACAGATCATACTCATATTCCTTACCAGTGCCTTGAATATTTGTGCCACTGCTGTCAAGGACACTCAGTAAGGCAATGAAGATGCCTGTGTGTAATCCGAACCCATTTGTGAAAACAGCCTCCACTGTTAGCTTCATGTATATGATGTTCATGGCCTGATCTGGGCAACAATATGTGCATCTTAGAATATAAAGGATAACAGACAAGTTACCTACAGACTTTTAAAAATAATTCTGATGACATTGAGAGAATAATGATAGTCACCTCTACCAGGGCGCCTAGGTGGCTCAGTGGGTTAAAGCCTCTGCCTCAGCTCAGGTCATGATCTCAGGGTCCTGGGATCAAGCCCCACGTCGGGCTCCCTGCTCAGCAGGGAGCCTGCTTCCTCCTCTCTCTGCCTGCCTCTCTGCCTATTTGTAATCTCTCTCTCTCTCTGTCAAATAAATGAATAAAATATTAAAAAAAAATAATAGTCACCTTTACCAAGTCCTACTAATTCTACCTCCTAAATGTGTCTGACATCTCTTCCCTCCTTTCATATGCAGCTCCCTTGGGTCCTCATCATCTCTAGCTTCCTAACTGGCCAGGGCCCCCTCCAGTGCATCCTAAAGTAAAAATCTCATTATGGTGCTCCTCTCCTAAAATATATTAATGTTTTTTATTGCCTACAAGCAGTATGTCCCAAATTTTGAGTGTTATCATATTCACACACCACGTGTACTATTATTTACTTAATATTTGTCTTTAAATCAACAAAAAACTTGTTCACTTTCTATTTTTACTAAGCCATTTCCTCTATAACCTTAGGTTTGATGATATAGGTCAGTTTTATCCTTTATGAAACACATCAGAATATATAATTACTAAAACTTAAAATGCTTGTGGAAGTACAACATAACCACCACTGGCAGATCCCCTACAGTTTGAAGAACAATGGCTCATGGGAGCACATGCAAATTTCTTTCTTTTTTAAAAAAAAATTATTATTATTATTATTATTATTTTAAGTAGGCTCCACGCCCAGCATGGAGCCCGATGCAGGGCTTGAACTCACAACCCTAAGATCAAGACCTGAGCTGAGATCAAAACTTGGATGCTTAACTGAGCCACCCAAGCACCCTGAGGACATCCAAATTTCTTAGCACTGCATTCAAGGTACTTCACAAATGAGCCCCAACCTATCTTTCCATTACAAACCTTCCCTTCCCCAAACAATCTTTACCCTAGTCATGCTGAATTCCTAAATATTTAATGGACATGCTTTGCTCTTCTACAGACACATGTCTTTCACAGACTGTTCTTTCTAATCGGGAATGCCTCCCCTCTACTGTTCTCTGCCTGGCAAACTCATTATCCTATAAGACCTGTCAGGTCACCTCTTTAAAGAAGCCTTCTCCCTGACTCTCCCTTAGTTAGACACACTCCTTCCTTTACCCTTCCAATATCACTGTGTACCTGTCTCTGTTATACTACGCATTATCTCAGAATTATGGTCATATACCTCCCAAACTAGACCTAGGGAGAGCTTACATCTCACACTCTGTTGCATCCTGAACACTCCATGTGAGCAAAGGTCACAGAGGAGAACTCGTGACCTTGGAGGTCACTTAAAACAAAAGCTATAATAAAACAAAACCTAACGTACTGTCCAGGTCCAAATAGCTTACATATAAGAAAGACATTTTTTTTTAAAAGAGAATTTATCTGATTCAGGAATAGCCATACTGACTATAGTTTTGGCAGACACAATTAGTTATGGCTGCAATAGCAGTTAAGCTAATTTGGTTTTGGCAGTTACTTTACAGCATACACATACTGACATAGAAACTAAAAGTGAATCATTTGGGTTTCTGCCAGAATGATCGACACAATAATCTTTCCTTACCACAAACGGAAAGTCAAGAACAAAAGTGAACTAGTAAACCATGGCAGACAGAGCATGGGCTTTTAAGCCAGAGATCTATACATACAAACCCCAACTCAACTCCTTACAATCCATGTGACTTTGGGTAAATTGTTTCACTTCTCTGCCTTTTAGTTTTCTTTTCTAGAAAACTGGGGAAAATAGTAACTACTTCATAAGACTCTTAAGATAACGCAACAAAGTGCTTATGATAGTACCTGGCATATTACATGGGTTCAATATATAGTCATTATTGTTGCCCCATGAAATGACAATTCAGATAACATGATGTATAAGGACAGCAAATACATTTCTTAAGAAAATAAATTTATGGCACCAGGCTTTAAAATGACAACTATAGACTGTAGCTAAGAATAGCCACTGACAAAACAGTCTATAAGACAAAGTTCTCCGTGGGTTTAAATTAAACTCACACCTGGAACATACCACCACACTTCTTTGTGTTCTCCAAGAAATGATCTCAAATCAGGTTCCCCTAGATGAAAAAAAAAACAAACAAAAACAAAAACAAAATCACCCAATCTTATTTTTTTGTCTTTAGTTTTATTTGATACAGAATACTATCCAAATTATGTGGATGCTTTAAAGTATCTTGTTATTATGACCCCAAGCTTTCCAACACTATTTCTTTTGCAGCCTCTCCTTGATGACACGTTTTATTCCAGTCAGGCATACCCGCCCTTCACAAAAGTACTCCCTCTTCTATCTACCCTTTTCAGATATCAGTACTGGTACCAGAAGGCATTTTCTCCCTCCTCTTTGCCCATTTCAAATCCTCTTTACGCCTTTGGAGCTGAAATTAAAATTCACCTCCTCCACAAAGCCTACCAGGATTGGTCTGGAAGACAGAGGACAATGTGAAGCTTACAGCACTTCCGGCGTTAGGCTTGACCTTCCACAGATAACTCCTAACCCCATCAGTACTGCAAACCGTTTGCACGCTTTTTAAATAATAAAATAATTGATACAGTCTGTTTCGCAGTCTACTTTATTCTGCAGTCGATATGCCCCCTAAATCATTGTCAATATTAATGCTGTATCAGTCCGTGCTAGAAACCCCGAAAGTGCTCGATTTTTAAGAGGTCTAACTTGCCTTTGACTTTCACCAGATCACTGCACTGAACCTTAACCACGTTTGTCAAAGGCGAAATTTCTTCTATCTACTGCTCCCCACCCCTTCTAGAAACTGAGGAGAAACCCTTTCCACTCCTAAGATCTGGTCAGGGAAGGGGCGGGTGGCTGGAAGGGCCAATAAAGAGAGGGCGACGATCTTTATCTCACGAGCAAAGAAGCAAAAAGGGAAAATTTGGCAAAAAGTCACTCCCTGGGCGTGGCGAGGAATTCCCACGCCCCCAGAAGAAATTGGAGAATGTGTGCACTGGGAGCGGTGTGTGTCCAAATCTGAACGTAAACGGAGGGAAGAAAGGAAAGAGGTCACCCAACTCCTCCAAGGAGTAAGAAGGAGAGTCCAAACGTCGCCTAAGGAAGACCCCGGTCAAGAACCCTAACTTCAAATCTCTGAGGCGGCACCGGACGGGAGCGGGGGCAGGCGATGGCGTTGTGAGGAGAAAAAGAGAGCAGGCAAGGTAGAAAAAGGAGAGAGGGCGCGCTCCCGAGGCTCGAACCTCGAGGAAACTGGCGTGGAAAGCTCAAAAGCCCACCCCCGACTCCCAGTCCCGACACCCCCTCCTCGGCAGAGGCGGAGCTGGGCGGAGTTACACGCTGAAGACAGCGGCCCGGAAGCACCCTCCTCCCTAGCCCCCCTCGGTCCCACAGTCCCCAGCCATAGCCACTCGGGCTTTCTGCCTCTCTGACCTCCAGCTCCCCGGCTACCGAAGGGCTACTCCTTATACAGCCGCGGAATATCGGGCCGGCGTGACAGCTTCTGAGAGTACCGCGCCCTCGCGGCGCCCCACGCCACGCAACTGCCTTCTCAACTCCCCGCCTTGCGCTAGCCGGCTTAGGCCCGGCACTCAGGCCCAGGGCTGGACTCTCACCCAACTCGCGGCTGTTTCAGCGTCTCCTATTGGTTACTGGTCACCAGGGAAGTCGGAGGCCCTAGCCATTGGCCTCATGGGAAATGTAGTTTTAGGCCGCTGGAGGCTGTTCTTCCTGGGGGATCCAATACTGTCATTGGCGGAGAGCCTCAAGTGAAGCCAGAGGATTGTGGGAGATGGAGTTGAGGCACTTCTTTCTGTATACCCACAATTCCTACCTCCAGTCCAATCGTCCCGGAGTTCAGGTAGGGGATGGTATTGTGGGTCTTGTAGTTTGCAGTGTAGTGCTCTGCAGAATCTCCCGTCTTGGGGTAGATGAAGGTTCTAGATTTATTTTACTATTGGTTAAGCTACTAGCATTTTAGGGGAAACACTTTATGTCGTGATTTAAAATTCTCATTGAGTTTTGATTGAATGACTTAAAAATGTTATTTATGCTCTGATAAACTTAGAGTAACTGGTCCTTTAAAACTGTCACAGTGTGTTCTGTGTGAACCATCTGCATTAGAATCACTTCAAAGGTTCTGGGGAAGATGTATACTATGTTTCTAGTAGGGTATCACATTTTTCCTTTGAATTAGTATCGTAAGAGGCATAGCAAAGTGATCTAAGCCAAGCCCAGAAGAAGCCCGCTTAACTCATAAGGAAGCCGCATTGTTGCCACGAAGAACAGTTGCCACACCACTGGTGTAATGCAACAATTTAGAACAGATAGATAATACAACATGAATAAGAAATAAATGTATATTTCTTTAAGAAACTACTGTTTTAGGAGCGCCTGGGTGGCTCAGTCATTAAGCGTCTGCCTTCGGCTCTGGTCATGATCCCAGGGTCCTGGAATCTAGCCCCACATTGGGCTCCCTGTTCCGTGGGAAGCCTGCTTTCCCTCTCCCACTCCCCCTACTTGTGTTCGTGCTCTCACCGTCTCTCTCTGCCAAATAAATAAATAAAATCTTTTAAAAAGAGAGAAAATATTGTTTTAGTAAAAGATGTCTTAAAAGAGGGAGATAAAGAAATGGAGACATCTAGCACTTTCAAGCGATTTAAAGGTTGAGGAAAATAATGGTTTATTAAGGTTGACTTCCCTCCTAATTTTTGACTTTTTTTTCTTTGTTAGAGTTAAATCCTTATGGCTGAGTGGATCATTACAGTTGGGTTACTACAATTTTACTGATCAGGACAACTTTTTGACTCACAAGCGGAATGAATGCAAAGAAAGAGGGATTGCATTTTGCTAAGGTAATTGCTGAAAATTTTAAAAGAGAAGTGAAAAAATAAGAGGACTTAATGGATTGAATGATTTACTCAGCAAACTGCTTTGTGCAAGGCTCTGGGTTAGACACTATTGCTACAGAATTAGAAACCAGCCCTCGCCCTTAAGTAGCTCACAATCTATGACAGGAGACGAGTATACAATGTGAAAAGTGCTCTAAAAAAAGGTCTACATAGGGTTTTACAGGGCCATAGAAGTGGAAGAACTCATTCTACTTCTGGAAGAAGCCATGCTTGAATGGTGATACTTGAAGAACTGGTAAGGTATCTGGGGGTAGGGAGGTCAACCATATTCCATACTGAGGAATAAGAATGTGAGAAAGTGCAGGCAACACCTCCCCCAACACCCCCCCCAAAAAAAAACTAGATTAGGCAGGAATAGGAGGCCATACCAATGAGTTAAAATTTTAACCTGAAATTAGTGGAGAGCTGTCAAAGGATCTTAAGCAAGGACATGATATGATCAGATGGACTTGGTGATAATTTTGATATGGAAAGTGAGGGAAAGGAAGGAATATCTTGGGACTCTCAAGTTCTTATTTGGAAGACTGAGTATGTGTTCATACCACTCATTTAGATAGGGAACCCAGAAAGAGTAACAAGTTTTGTGAAGGATAGGAGAAATTAAGTTTTTTGGAGAAAATTTGAGGAGTCTGTGGAACATTCAGGTGGAGATAACTGGTGGCTGCAAGGAAGTGTAGGTATGAAGCACAGGAGAGAGGTCTGAGTTGAAACTAAACATTTGAGAGGCATCAGTGTATTTAAGTGTATTTAAGACATCAGTGTAATTAAGCAAATATGGATTAAATTTCACTCAGAGAGTATTCAGAATAGTAATTTTTAGAACAAAGATTAAGTTTGGAATCCTAGAAAATAACTATATTCAAGGAGTAGGTAGAGGAAGTCAAGCTTCCTTGCCTTCAAAGGAAGCCAAGAAGAAATGGCCACATAGATGAACCAAGAGAAAATAAAGTATAATTACTAGAATATAACACAGAGAGGTCAAATAAGAGGAGAGAAGAGTATCAAAGAACTACTCATTCATCCATTAAACAAATATTTATTGAGTACCTACAGCTTTCCAGGCATAATTCAATATGTTGGGAATAGAGAAGTGGGAAAAAAACAGATAATGTCCCTTTCCTTGGATCTTTACTCTAATTGGGGGGATCAATAAACAAGATTAATAATTAAAATACATAGTTGTGACAAGTAGTATTTCTGCAAGGCTTATTAGATTGCATGTATACGTATGTGTATGTTACATATACAAAGGTGAGACTCTTGATCTATTGTTGGTAGAAAGTATGCCTGAAACTATATCCAGGAAAAGAAATACTTGAGTCTAAGAAGATAAATTTGTGAAATAACGGCCCAGGGTACGTTAGTCTGGCAGGATTTATAGATCAATCAGTAGGCCATGGTTAAGGTTTTGTCAAGAGATAGTGTAAAGTTCAAGTCATGGTTATGGTTCAGGTTTATAATGTGGAAAATGTTTGGCTTCAATCTTTGCTTAGGTTAAGGGTTAGTCAGTCTCTTGCTATCTTTACGAGTCAGTGTGGATCCCTTGTTAGAGAACCATGTAACCAAATTTAAGGTTTAGCCTGATATCAACATTAGGCCCCGGAAGTATAGCCATGGTTCAATCTGTGCCAAGGGACAGAGTCTGTTTCTGATTGGTGTGAAAGCTCACTTGGAAGCTGTCATTCCAGCGTGGCCTGGATTATACCTCATTGGGAAGTCAATATACAAGGTTTGGGTTCAAATTTTGGCCGATATGAAGATTTAGTCTGTATGTAGGAAGAGGCCTCATTATAAAATTAATCTCAGAGCTGTCTGTGGGCCAGCCTTAGATGTACCACAACCAGGGATAGGGCTCAGCTCAAGGTTTGACTTTAGTTTTTTGGTCAGTGTTGGAATCACTTGTATTTCTAGGCTTAGAAATCAACAAAGACCAGTTATGGCTCTGCCACAGGCTGCTGTTCATGCTGATCTTGTTGCCCTGGAAAAGGCTAAATAAGAATCTGAATAGAATTTATGATCAGTCTTTTATCAGGTAAAGTGACAATTAGTGCTCACAGTTAAAGTTTATTCTTGGTCCAGCATTAGGCTCAGTCCGTGGTTAGTGTTAAGGCAGTCAGTGATCTTTTAAGTGTTAAGGGAGTCAGTCAATCTTGTGTCATTTTAGGTCATTACCTGTGATGTGCCCTGGAGTTTTGTCTTAGATCAACATTAGTATTTCATCCAGGATAATATAAGTGTAGAGATTGTGGCCAGGATTTCAACTATGCATATGAACAGGATTGGGGATGTACATCTGGCCAGAGAAAGCCCAAGGTGTAATTTCTGGCTTTAGCCAATGTCAGTGTTCCGTCTTCGTTGAAAGCCCCTAACAGGAATGGTCTGTGAAGCTAACTCATGCAGTTGCCATTGTACCTTACTCTGTGGCCAGAGCACAGCTCAGTCAGTGACCTGTGTTAGCACTTCCACTTGGCCTGTGTCAGAGTTGATTCTGCAGATAGTGGTCCTATTTTGACTCTGTGTAGAGTTTCTGTTCACTGAGTGCTGCCATTAGTGCCATCTGATGAAGCTTTTATTTATCTATTAACATTTTCATTGATGTAATTCCAGTATTATTCCATACACATATACATACTTTTTGCTTATTTAGATACTTGAAGGGGGCTTATAATTATCACTAGCTAGACTGAGTTTTTGAACAAACTCAGTCAAATGTTTTATCAAACATTTTTAAATAGATTCTTTAATAATGATATTAGTTTGCTGTGGCAATACTGTTGATTGGTTAACCCAATACCTTTAAAACATCCCCTTGCTTTATACTCCTCGAAATACAGACCCTAATATTGATAAGGCACAAAAGGAAATACGGTTTGATTTATGGAAAAACTTATTTTCCTGGTTAAAGTAACAAAAATCATGGGCAATGGCCCTTCCATTTTTTATAGATTTTATTTATTTATTTCACAGCGGGAGAGAGATCACAAGGAGGCAGAGAGGCAGGCAGAGAGAGAGGGGGAAGCAGGCTCCCTGCTGAGCAGGGAGCCCGATGCGGGCCTCGATCCCAGGACCCTGAGATCATGACCTGAGCCGAAAGCAGAGGCTTTAACCCACTGAGCCACCCAGGCGCCCCCCTTCCATTTTTTAAAGCTTTATTGAGGTATAACATACACAAAAATTCCACATATTTAATGTATACATTTCAATGAGCTTGGACATGGGTCTGTACCCATAATACCATCACGACAATTAAGGCCCTAAAATATCCATCACCTTAAGAAATTTGTGTGTGTGTGTGTGTGGGGGGGGTGTTTTGTGATAAGAATGTTTAATATGAGATCTATCCTCCTGACATATTTTAAAGTATGCAATACTGTAATTTTAACTATAGGCACTATGCTGTGGAGCAGATATCTAGAACTTATTCATCTTGCAAACTGAAACATTATACTCACTCCCCCCAGCCTCTGGCAATCACCAATCTACTCTCTGCTTCTTTGAGTTTGACTATTTTATTATTTATTTATTTATTTGACAGAGACACAGAGAGAGCACAAGCAGGGGGGTGCAGTAGAGGGAGAAGCAGACTCCCCACCGAGCAAGGAGAGCCTGATGTGGGGCTCGATCCCAGGACCCTGGGATCATGACCTGTGCCGAAGGCCGCTGCTTAACTGACTGAGCCACCCAGGCACCCCAAGTTTGACTATTTTAGAATCCTTATAGAAGTGGAATCATGCAATATTTGTCCTTCAGTGACTGGTTTTGTTATTTAGCATAGTGTCCTCTACATTCATCCATGTTGTCATAATGGTAGAATTTCCTTCTTTTTTAAAAGCTGAATAATATTCCATTATATTTCTATACCACATTTTCTTTATCCATTCATCTGTCAATAGACGTTTAGATTGTTTCTATATCTTAGCTGTTGTGAATAATGCTGTAGTGAACATTGATATGTTAATTTATTTTTGAGATACTGATTGCATTTCCTTTGGATATATACCCAGAAATGAGACCGCTGAATTATAGGGTAGTTTGATTTTTAATTTTTGAGGGACCTCCATACTGCTTTCTATAGTGGCTGCACCATTTTACATTCCCACCAAGAGTGTCCAAGATTTCCAATTTCTCCATCCTTGTCAACACTTGTTATGTCTTGCCTCTTTGATAATAGCCATCCTAACAGTTGAGAGGTAACATTTCATTGTGGTTTCAATTTACATTTCCCTGATCATTATGACAAAGAGCATCTTTTCATTTTTTATTATGCTCAGTTAGCCAGCATATAGTACATCATTAGTTTTTGATGTAGTGTTCAATGATTCATTAGTTGTATATAATATACCTGTTGGCGATTTGTATAAGACCATTTGGAAAACTGTCTGTTCAGTTCCCTATGAATTTTATGATTGTTTTTAAAATTTCTTCTTAAAATGCCATTGGAAAGTTGATAGGGATTGTACTGGATCTGTAGATCATTTTAGGTGGTATGGACATTTTGACAATATTAATTCTTCAATCCATGAACCACGGATATTTCTCTATTTATGTGGTAAGCTTTAATTTCTTTCATCAGTATTTTTATTGTTTTCAGTGGACAGGTCTTTCACTTTCTGGATTAAGTTTATTTGTATGTATTTTATTATTTTGGTGTTTTTACAAATGAGATGTTTCCTAAATTTTATTTTCAGATATTTCATTGTTAATATATAGAGATGCAACTGGTTTTTGTATCCTATTAAGCTTTTACCAGAGTTTAGGGATTACCAGTGGCCAGATTAAGGTTTACTATGGAGAAGGTTTTAGGGCTGAGTGTAAACACGTTTTTCATATAGGTTGTTGATGTTACATGTCAGTCTACAAATAAGGTTAGTGAATAGGCAACACATAGGATCCCGCTTGTGTTCAGGTTTAGAGGCTCAGACTGTTGCCAGGGTTTGAGTTCAGAGTGTTCATGTCCTGTTGTCAGTTTGGGATTTAGACTCTGGCTAGTGTAGCCGGCATTCTGGTATCAGTAATAGAGTTCAATCTGTGCTAATTTTTAGTGCCTCTACTGTGCCCAGTGTCATGGGAATATCTCTCCCAATTTAGGATTAGGTTTGTGGCCAGGCTGATTGCTCAACCTCAAGCCAGTGCTAGGACACATTCTGTGGCCACTAATATAGTAAACTTTGTTTATGGGTTTAAGGCTCAGTCTGTGACAAATGTTAGTACTCAGTCTTATCCTGTTACTAGGCCTAATAATACAAGGAGGGTTTTGACTCAGCCTTGCAGTGTGAGGAATTGTTTTTTACCCAGGAATAGGCTTCAGACTTTGGGTCTCAGATTGTGGACAGGATTTATATTTTTTTAATCCCAGGGTGGTGCTCAATATGTGGCCAGGAATAGGGCTCAGATCTTGGCCTTGGTGAGTTGCATCTGTGCTCAGGGTTAAAGTTAAATCTCTTGCTAGGTTTCACACAAAGAATCTGAGAAGTATTTGTTTCATTTTGTCCTTAATTCATGTTCAAGGCTTAGGTTCAGTCCTAGCCCAGAGTTAGCATGCAGTTCAGTTTCTGGCATTGGGAATCTGTCTGTGGCTAGAGTTAAGGTTAAAACTGCAGTTGAATTCAGTCTGGGGCTAGCATTTAGCTAGAGATAGGGTTTAGTCTATGTCAAAGATTTGGGCTCAGTCATTAACCATTTGGGGAGGATCAGTTCTATTTTCAGGGTGAAAACTCAGGTTGGAGGTTAGGCTTATGGGCTCAGTCTATGTTGAGAGTTAAGAATTCAGTCTGTGGCCATAGACTCAGTTTAAGAAGTTAGAAGCTATAAGATTTAGGGCCAAATCTGTGGCTGGTGATGAGGCTCAGTCTGTCTCAGGTTCAGTGGATTATTCTGTGGTCAGATTTATGATCCCAGTTTCTGGCCAGGTTCATAATTTGATCTTTGAACAGAGTTAAGTCTCAGGCTGTGGTTATGTTCAGGGTTCTGTGGGCAGGATTAGGGCATGTGATGTGGTCAGAATATATCCTCAAGTTTTGTAGATGATTTGATTTCACTTCTTGGCCAGGATTAAGGCAGTCTCTGGCCAAGTTTAGAGTTCAGTCTCTGCGCATGTTTTTGTCTCTGTATCAAGCCAAGTTTAGTAGTCATTCTCTTGCCAGTGTTGGGGTCATTTTCTGATTAGTGCTAAGTCTGTGGAAATTGTAGCTGGGTTGGTTTCCAAGATCAAATCTCAGGCTGTGACCAAGTTAGAGCCTCAGTGTGTGGTCAGGGTTAGAGCTCTGTCAGTATCAATGCTGAGCACTCATTTTGTGGTTGTAGTATAGGATATTAAGTATATCCCAGAGTTAGGTCACACTCTGCTTGAGACTCAGCCTGTGACAGGTCATGTCTGATGATAGGCTGGATCTCTGTATCATGAGAGGGCTTATCAGCTGCCATAGTTACGGTTCAATAGGAGATAAAAGCTAGAGACTCAGTCAGATACCAGTCATAGGTATTTACTCTTAGATCAGGCATAGACAGTGAGTGTAACTAGACCCAAGGACTCCATTGAATCAGGGTTAAGGCCTTGGAGTGTTAAGTCCAGAAAGGGGCTCAGTTTATGGATAGAGTTAAGGTCTCCCTTTGAGGCTAGGGGTAAAGGCTTGGTGTGAAATTAGGGTTAAGACTCCCAGTCCAAAGTGAGGCACTCAGGCTATGTCTTGGGTTCGGTGTTCATTGGTAACCAGGGAATGAAGGAACTGCATTCAGGGTTGGCAATTTGGTCTATGAGCAGACTGATGAGACCAGCTGCTTGGGATATGGAATGATTGTAGTTTATTAGTATATGTGAATAAATTTGTCATAAAAAAGGTTAAAAGCAAAGAAGATTCCTACAAACAAAATAGGCACAATACAGGGAAGGAACCAGGGCAAGAGGCTGATTACTGAATTAAGACCAGCGATGTCCTTGATGTCTCAGAATTTTAGGTGAGGAGGGGCAGGGAAAACACAGGAGACTGAGAGGAAAGGAAAGAACTGGTGAATAGGGAGTTGGTACCCCCCAAGAAAGTAAGTACATGCTTCTTAAAGGAGAGAAACTTTTACAAGTTGCCTGGGTCGAAGTGGTACAGGTTGGAAAACTTTACAAAGGATGGGAGCTCATTTTCTGCTGAGCTCTTCTGTCATGCTCCCTGTATGTTCAATAAATATTAGTGGCATGTATGTACATAGGTTTGATTTGACTTATATTCTCCCACTGGGCCATCACAACAATCCTTTGTGATACGTCTTCTTATCCCCACTACACAGACAAGCAAAACCAATCATGCTAATTTAAAAACCTCAAAAGGGTCACAGGGCTAGTAAAAGCAGAGCCACATTTTGAATCCAGTTTTATCTTATTTCAATCTTCTATTTTCATGCCACCGCTTTGCTTGTAGTAAGTTTGTGAGATGTGACTTTATAAACTTTGTCTCATTTAATTCTCATAACTCTGTAAAATTGTTCTTATTACCTCCTTTTTACAGTTGAGGAAACATGTTCAGAGAGGTTAGGTGATTTTTCTTAAAGTCACATAGCTAATAAGGGGCAGAGCTGAGATTAAAACCTAAATATCTCTAACCCTCAGTAGAAGTTTTCTCAACTGGTTTATCTTGCTTCCTCAAAATACCTTAGCCTCCAGGAATGACTTTTGATGGACCTTTTGAACTTTGGTGCAGGCTGATGTAGGGAAGGACTTAGTGGTGGGACCATGTTTGGCCTCCACTATGTCATTTATTACAGTAATTTGAACTTGTGAGGGATTGAGAGTACCCACAAGGGGGTATACGACAGGCTTTATGGGGTTACATGTAGCTGTAGGTCACCTCCTCCATCAGAATCCTTCCCTGAGTGCAAAATGAAAATTACTGATTATGTATTGTATGTATGAAGGGCACGGGGATAGAAAAAAGGTAGATGATCACTGACATGGGCCTCCATATTTTTTTTCCCTGCCCAAGGACCAGCCTTGCAAACAATATTTCTAAGGGAACTTGAAGCCAAATTTCCATAATTTCCACACCCTGTTCTTGACTCAGTTTATCTGCATTGTATCAGGCATCCATATCTTCCCCTGGGAAGTTTATATGCTGAGGTCAAGAAGGATTTATTATCTTTCTGCCTTCTGTATTGCAGGGTAAACTCCTACTGGACCTATGGAACACCATCATGTAGACCAACATAATTATGATGGGACTCCTAGAAGGAGAAAAACGAGAAAAGAAGGCAGAAAGAATATTTGAGGAAATAATGGCCAAAATTGTCTCTCATTTGATGAAATACATAAATCCATGCATCCAAGAACTCAACAAAGTCAAAATAGAATAAAATCAGAGGCCCGCTTTTTTCAGCTTTATTGAGGTATACTTGATAAATAAAATTGCAAGATATTTAAAGTGTATGATATATTGGTTTGGTATACATACACATTGTGAGAGATTACCCCGCCCCATTGAGTTACTTAACATATTTAGTACTTAACATGTTTGTATTTCTTTTCTTTTTTTTTTCTTGGTGAGAACATTTAAGTTCTACTCTCAGAAAATTTCAATTATACAATTCAATGTACTTTTCAATAGTGTGGTTGATATATTCTTTGGCTACAATGTAATACCCTTTCTACAGGCAAAATCTAGTGCATGAACTAAATACATTAAAATAGCAATCCAGAGCTGCTCTGTTCTAGTCCTTGGCTTCTTGGTGCAACTCAGGGTCAACAATTGGCCACGGTGATTGAGGTGCTGCTATCCCAAGATTATGTTCTAGGCATGTATAGCAGGAATAACTTTGCCTAAAGGCTGATCCACAGCCCTACACTCAAGTCATATGCACTTTGGGGACACCAGGCTACAGGAAGATTGCAGTCTCTGGCTGGAGAAAGTGCAAAATGGGCCTTCAATCCACAACTAAAGAGCCTTCAGAATGGTCCCATTAGTAAATTTCACCTAATTTCCTTTGTTCTCATTTTTTACCTACCCAACCATGGACCATGATCCATCATCTGTAATCCCCAAATTCAGTAATTTGTAAAAACCTAAAGTTTTCATTAGTTTGCCACCAGAACTCACTAGGCAGCAAAACTTGACCCAAACTGATATGATGCTGTTTATAGTCTTTAACCTACTCATGTGACTATCCATTTTATTCTGAAATACTAACGTGTTTGTAACACCTACCAAGCGGGTTATGTAATATACCGTGTATTCACCATATTACCAGTCTAAAGTACCTCCAAATTATGAATTTCAGAAAACACCTGACCCTAAGGAATCTATATGAGGCATTTGGGACATGTACATCCTTTCTTTCTTGCTGTCTCATTCTGATGCCACCTCACTTTATCTCATACCTGGCAACATCTGCCAGGCCAGGGAATGGGTCCACTGAATTTTTTTGCAGTAAAGCTACATATCACAAAATAAATAATATTAAGTTATATTAGTATGACACAGGAGGAAGTGCTAAACAAAATAATATCTTTATTTTTTCCTCCCATCCAGGTTATATTTAAAATAATATTCTCCCACACCATATTGACAAGCTCTCTAGGGTTCTCTGTCTAGGTATCTACTTGTAATCCAGCTGGAATCAAGGTCTGGATGCTAAGCTCAAAACTTGATAACTGCTACTGCTATACTAACATTGAGTACAACTTGGCAAGTTCTTGTTCTATGACTTAGAATTCAAGCTCTTTAGATGTATTAGCTCCTGTAACCTTTGTAAAGATCTTGTAAAATGGGTACTATTATTATTATTGTCTCAATTTTACAGATAAAGAAACTGAATCAAGAGAGATTATGTGTTCAAGTCCACACAGCTAAGAATTAGCCAAGCAAAGACTCTGATATATAGTGTGCCTCTTTTGCACCTTCACCTTCTTTAGAAATTGGCTTATGGCATAACTTCATGGACAGACTACACAGTGTGTGGGTGGGAAGGGGGCTGGATAAACTCTGAGTTGGGATAGCCAGCCAGCCAGCCACCCTCCACTGCTAGGATCCAGCAAAGCCAAGATATTTTCATACCTATTTTTCCTATGGAGGCAGGAATGTGCAATTCATTATGAAAAATTTACGATGTGACGATTTGGCTAGAAAAGCAGACTCGATGGAAATGTTCCCTCACTGATACCTAAAGACCACTCTGATGTAAAATATTATGTGTTGGTGGATATAGTTTTATTTATGTGCATGCGTGGGTATGCATTTACATGCATGATTCTGTGGCAGGTAGCACATCCCTATTAAGTATAGTACATGGGTTCTCAAACTTCAGTCTAATGTCCACTACTTGGATAAAACCTCCAATATTGCTGGAGCTTATCCTCAGAGAATCTGATTCAGCTCAGATTGATGGGGCATGTAACCATTTGTTACGTGCACCTGAAATGATTCTAATGTAGGTGGTTGATGCAGAACACATTTTGAGAAACAGGAGGATAATTGTTTAGCATGATCACTGCAGCCAGGCTGCTAGTGAGTGGCTCTAGGCTTAGGCAAGTTACCTTGCCTCTCTCAACTTCAATTTCCTCATCTGTGAAAAATGATGAACAGTACCTGCCTCACGAGGTTGCCATGAGGATTGAATGACATGTATTTATTTAAAGCATGTCTCATTTGGTGTGCCTGACCCATTGCAAGTGCTCAGTGAATAGTAACTCTTATTATTCCTGTAACATTATTTTTGTTAATCACTACACCAGGAGGAATCTAAGACATGGTCACTGCCCTCTACTACTTAACAGTTAAGGAGAGAAGACTAAAGTACACAAAGAAACTAGAGAACATTTAAACATGTTAAATTGTGGGGTGTTGACTTTAAGGGTGAGTAGTAAATAGGAACCTTGAGAGATTGAAGTGACTGAGAGTCAGGAAAGGGTTAGCACCTTGTATGGAGGGCTTCAGTGTGACCAAAGACTGCTAATAATAAGATAAGTGTAGGGGCACCTGGGTAGCTCAGATGGTTGAGTGTCTGCCTTCAGTTCAGGTCATGATCTCCAGGTCCAAGGATCAAGCCCCATGTTGGGCTCCAGGTTCAGCGGAAAGTGTGCTTCTCCATTTCCCTCTGCCTCTCCCCATGCATGTGCTCTCTCTCTCAAATGAATAAATAAAATCTTTAAAAAATATTAGTGCTACAATTAGATAAATTAGGACAGCACTTTTGACATGTCAGATATTCATAGAAGCAAGAGGTCAATTTCAGCTAGGGAAATCAGAGAGAGATTTGTGGAGGTGTTAGGCATTGAATATGACCTCACTGGATGGGGAGGATTTGAATGGGTGGGGGAAATGGGAATAGGACATTCCAAGGAAAGGAAATAGTCTGTGTATGGGCATAGACACAGGAATAAAGTACAGGCAGGGGACAGCAGTCACACTGTATTCCTGGAGTTGCTCACCAGGGGGCGCTGGTCACACAGCCACAATGATAATGACAAGGATCAAGGTGCCCCTCACACCAACACCCAACCCAGAATTGTGCAGTGCAGTTGCCCTTAGTGCATGCTAGTAAGTTGTGAAGAGGTGGGAGGGACCAATTCCTGGGGGGCTACTGTGATTGGGAATTTTTGTTGAAACCTATAACCTCACTCCCTGAGAAGGATTTACAGAAAGCTGAAAAGGTGGAAGGGGTTGTAGATGGCATGAGAGACAGTAAGGGTAGATTTAGGACAATGGGCCCTGTGTCCCAGGAAAACTGGAGGTGAGGTGTTGCTCTTGTATCCCTTTTCCAAGATCGTAAAGGGAGACAGTTACCCAAGACTCTGGACATCTTGCCTGTACCCTTGCCTTTTGAGGTCCTGGTCACTTTGCTGGTGGCCCTATGGCAGAAGAAGACTTACATTCATTTAGAGAATATTTATTTGGTAGATTATTTATGCCTAGATCAGGCCTATTAAGTGCCTCGGTTTGGCTGACACTTCCTGGATTATAAGTAACATCTGTACCCATCCTCTCACTTCATCCTGACCGTGCTTTGTAAAAAAGATAAATCAAGGATGATTAACCCCATATTATAAAGGCAGAAACAAGTCTAAGGAGCATGGCAGCTCAACCTAGAACATGCAGTTAGTAAGTGATATATGCTCACAACCCAAGTTTTCTGACTTTAAGACAAGTTCTATTTCTATGATGTCATTGGCCTTCCACCATATAAGACGCTATATATAGAGAAACACTAATCAAGTAGAAATCATGGTCCCTGCCCTCAAAGAGCCTAGAGTCTTTGGGAAGAAATGAACACAGTGGCATTGTGATTTTAAGCAAGTGTCCTCCTACCTCTTGGTTGAAGCATTTTCTGTTAAGATGATGGTTTTTACTGTATGACTTTAAACATTGCATATTTCTCAACCTCCTAGAAATAAACAGTCGAGTCACAGAAAGCAGCACATGATGACATGGTGTGGTAGGGTGAGGAAAGAATCACTCAGGCCAGCATGGGAAGCTGCTGCAGAGTCCAATGGCTAGAGTTACTAACCAGAAAGAATGGGCGAAATGGGATCAGGGAGAAAGTTCTAGGTCTCTCGTTGGTGTTAAAAATTCCTCACTCTGATATCTACCAGTGGGCTGGTACCACCGATAGGCCATATGTTGGCTTTTTGAGATACCTCCCTGCTTATTCATCCCCAGCCCTCTTGCTGCCCATTGATTTTAGCTAAAAGTGGCGGTTCATTAACAAGGACGTTTTTGAGAAGGATGTCATAGATCCTGTGGTGTATCAGAAAGAGTTCAGGATGAGTGAGAATCTGAAGTCCCTGAAGTAACTGAGAACCAGGAAAAGGTCAGCCTCCTAAAGCAGCCTCTCTGGAGGGGGTCTCAGAGTGACCAAGGATTGGTAATAATAAGATAATCATAGTATTACAATTTTGTAAATTGAAATAGCACTTTCTGGGGCCCCTTGGTGACTCAGCCAGTGAAGCATCCAACTCTTGAGTTTGGCTCAGGTCATGATCTCAGGGTGGTCAGATCTCGCCCCACTTGGGCTCTGTGCTCAGCAGGGAGTCTGCTTGAGATTCTCTCTCTCCTTCTTCCTCTGCTTCCCTTCTTGCAAATAAATCAATAAAAAAATCTTACAAAATAAAATTAAAATAGCACTTTCTACATGCCAGGTATTGTTACAACTGTTTTACAAGGAGTAACTCTTTTATTATTTATAAGAACCTTATGTATAATATAGCAACTATTATGGTCACCATTTTACAGCTGTAGAAACTGAAGCATTTTAAGTACTCTCTATCCACCTCTTTTTCTCAGGGTTATTTTCTCAATTCTCTCCCTCTACCCTGAACCCCACTAATGATCTGTCTTATCTTTGGATCACATTTTAAAAAATATTTTATTTATTTATTTGTCAGAGAGAGAGAGAGAGAGAGAGAGAGAGAGAGAGAGAGAGCGCACAAGCAGGGAGAGCAACAGGGGGAGAGGGAGAAGCAGGCTCCCTGCCAAGTAAGGAGCCCAATGCGGGGCTCCACTCCAGGACCCTGGGATCATGACCTGAGCCGAAGGCAGAGGCTTAACCGACTGAGCCACCCAGGCGCCCCTTTGGATAACATTTTATTCCAAAAATGTTCTAGTTTATACGATAAAATGCTCAAACTGTAGAATTTTGAGGATTCCCGAACCAAGGTGACTTGAAAATCTAACCAAACATAGCTATCTTCCCTTCTGCTGCTCTCACCTCATTGACCTGTCCCTTAGGGGGACATCTTCCAGGAAGTACCAGTGAGTGAATTTGGGGAAACAGGGAGAGGTTAGAAGTGTGGGTGGAGCAGCTGTCTCCTGGTAGAGGGGATTAAGAGGATTAAGAGAACTTCTGGAAAGAATTTCAGAGGCATACTTTGTCTTAAAGGCCTCCTGGCCCAAAAGCTAGAAAGGAAGGGTTGGGGAAGGATGAAAGAAAAGTATGGGCAGGGCTATAACCTGACTTATGGGCTATGACAGTCCATGCAGTCTGATTTGGGGCAGCCTTCAAACAGACAAGAAACAAAACCTCTTCTCGCATAAGAACTTCTTGTTTCCTTCTCCAGGAAACTTCTCAGTGAGAATTCATAAGCCTCTTCAAAGTTTCCACTCAGCTTTTTGGCTCCTCGCATTCTCTGGTGCCACCTTGTGGAGAAAAGAAGAGAAGTAATGACTAGGATATAGGAAATTGAGCCGTTTTGTTTTGTTTTTTTTTCTTTTTTAATTTTATTTTTATTCTTTGCCCAAGGGGTACAGGTCTGTGAATCATCAGGCTTACATGTTTTAAGGGAAAGAAAGAGGATGTGAGGCTGGACTCCTGGGCAAGTGCTGTGGTGGGCAAGGCCGGAGGGGGGCGGTCTAGGGCACCCTAAGGGTAACTGGGTGTCTGGCCAGGCTGGTGGAACATGGAAAGGGAGTCGAGGAGTGTAGATCAATAGAGATGGTATGTGCAAAGCCCCTGGCCTACAGACCCTAATGCACCAAAAGATACTGCTGAGTGCTTACCACATGACAGGACTGAGCTAAGAAATTTACATGTATTTTAAAATTTAATCTTACAGCCATTATTTGAAGCAGACAAGTAAAGTGGGGTTCAGAAAGGTTAAGCAACTCACAGAGCTGGTTAGTAGCAGAAATGGTGTTCATGTTTTTAATCATGGTGTCATAAATTGTAGCAACTGCCATTGGTAATTATATGGTGTGGAATTAGAAAAGACAAGGAAGCGCATTAAATACTTTGAGTTTGGGTCAGGTAGGTTCTGGAGCCTGTGGGGAGGAAGGGAATCAGTGGTATCACATACCCCTCCACCTCTACCATGTTCACCTTCAAATATGGGCTTCCAGTTATAGAATGATTAAGTCTCAGAAATAAAAGGCACAACATAGCTAATATAGCCAACGATTTTATAATAGTTATGTATGGCTTCAGACAGTAGCTACACTTGTAGCCAATAAAGCATAATGCATAAACTCATTGAGTTGCTATGTTGCACACCTGCAACTAATGTAACATTGTGTGTCAACTGTACTACTGTACTAAAAAAAAATGTGGGGAAACAAAACGAATCCTGCGTTCCCCCATCCACTCCCTCAGCCAGTAGGCACATTTTATTTTATTTATTTTATTTTTTTAAAGATTTTATTTATTTGACAGAGAGAGAGAGATTACAAGTAGGCAGAGAGGCAAGCAGAGAGAGAGGAAGAAGCAGGCTCCCGCAGAGCAGAGAGCCCGATGCGGGGCTCAATCCCAGGACCCCGAGATCATGACCCGAGCTGAAGGCAGAGGCTTTAACCCACTGAACCACCCAAGCGCCCCCAGTAGGCACATTTTAGGCACCTACTCTACCCAGGCCTTTGTGGGCTCTAAGGGTATTTTTTCCCAGGAATCCCAGTAGGCCAGTATTACTTGTTGCATCTCCTTCTCCTCCCCATACCCCCACACTCTAGGTCTTCTAAAGCCCTGAAGTGGAGGAGTGTTGTCAGTGTATCTTTTTTTTTTTTAATTTAGAGAGAGGGTGCAGGGAGGGGTAGGGGGAGAGGAAGAGAGAGAATCTCAAGCAGACTCCATGCCCAGCACAGAGCCCAATGGGGGACTCGATCTCATGACTCTGAGATCATGAAGCTGAAATCAAGAGTCCAATGCTTAACTGCCTGAGCCACTCAGGCACCCCTCAATGTGTCTTTTTAAAATTAACTGAAGTATAGTGGACTTACATTGCTTACATTACATTACTTTCAGGTGCACGACATGGTGATCAACAACTCTATATAAGATGCTATGCTTACTACAAGTGTAGCTACCATCTATGGTATACATTTCATCCCTGTGACTTATACATTCCATAACTGGAAGTCTGTACCATTCACTCCCTTTCAACCATTTTGCCCATCGTCTTTCCCCCTTCCCTCCCGTCTGGCCAGATTATTCTCTGTATTTATGGGTTTATTTCTGCTTTTTTGTTTGTTCCTTTGTTTTTAGATTTCACATATAAGTGAAATCATATGGCATTTATCTTTCTCTGTCTGACTTATTTCACTTAGCATACTCCTTCTAGGTCCATTCATGTTGTCACAAATGGCAAGATCTCATTCATTTTCTATGGGTGAGTCAATATTCCATTATACCTATATATCTATCACATCTTTATCTGTGTATGTATCAGTGGACAGTTAGGTTGCTTCCATATCTTGACTATTATAAATAATGCTGCAAAAAAAGGGTGCACATAACTTTTTGAATTAATGTTTTAATTCTCTTTGGGTAAATATGTAATAGTGGAATTCCTGGATCATATGGGATTTCTAGTTTTAATTTTTTGAGTAACCTCCATACTGTTTTCCACAAAGAATGTACTGACTTACATTCCTACTAACAGTACCCAAGGACTGTCTTTTCTCCACATCTTTCCCAGCACTTGTTATTGTCTTTTTGATAGTAGCCATTATAACAGGTGTTAGATAATAGCTCACTGCGGCTTTGATTTGCATTTCCCTGATGATTAGTTTTATTGAGCATTTTAAAAAGATTTTATTTATTTATTTGAGAGAGAGAACATGAGAGTGAGAAGCAGAGGGGGAGGGCAGAGAGCAGAGGGAGAAGCAGGCTCCCCACTGAGTGGGAAGCCTGATATGGGGCTCCATCCCAGGACCCCAAGACCTGAGTTGAAGGCAGATGCTTAACTGACTGAGCCACTCAGGTGCCCCTGTTGAGCAATTTTTCATGTGTCTGTTGGCCATCTGCTTGCCTTCTTTGGAAAAATGTCTATTTAGGTCCTCTTCCCATTTTTTAAAAAAGATTTTTATTTATTTGAGAGTGAGAGAGGGAGTGAGAGAGAGAGAGAGCACAACGGGGGGGGCACAAGGAGAGGGAGAAGCAGGCTCCCTGCTCAGCAGGGAGGGGTTCAATGTGGGGCTCGATGTGGGGCTTGATCCCAGGACCCTGGGATCATGACCTGAGCCAAAGGCAGTTGCTTAACTAAGCCACCTAGCTGCCTCAGTCTCTTCCCATTTTTTTTTAACCAGATTGCTTTTAATGTTGAATTGTGTGAGCTCTTTATGTATTTTGTATATTAACCTTTTCTTGGATATATAATTTGCAAATATCTTCTCCCATTCAGTAGGCTTCCTTTTCATTTTGTTCATGGCTTCTTTCACTTTCTAAAAAGGTTTCTACTTTGGTAGAAAGTAGATTTTTGCTTTTGTTTCCCTTGCCTGAGGAGACATGTCCATAAATATATTGCTAAAGCTGATGTAAAAGAGATAACTGTCTACGTTTTCTTCTGGGAGTTTTATGGTTTCAGATATCACAGTTAGGTCTTTAATCCATTTTGAGTTTATTTTTGTGTATGATGTAGGAAACTGGCCCAGTGAAATTCTTTTACATGTAGCTGTCCACTTTTCCCAGCACCATTTATTGAAGATACTGTCTTTCCCCATTATATGTTCCTACCTCCTCTGTCATAGATTAATTGACCATATAAGCATGGACTTATGTCTAGGCTCTCTATTCTGTTCTATGATCTATGTGTCTATTTTTGTGCTTGTTCTTTATTGTTTTGATTACCACAGCTTTGTAGTATATCTAGAAATCTAGGATTGTGATGCCTCTAGCTTTGTTCTTTCTCAAAATTACCTTATTTGGTTCTTCTTTGGTTCCATACAAATTTTGATAAGGATTGAATCTGTAGATTGCTTTGGGTAGTGTGGATATTTTAACAATATTAATTCTTCCAATTCATGAGCATGGAATATCTTTCCACTTGTCTGTGTTGTCTTCAATGTCTTTTATGAATATTTTATAGTTTTCAGAGTACAGGTCTTTTACCTCCTGAGTTAAGTTTATTCCTAGGTATTTTATTGTTTCTGGTGCATTATTAATGGAATTATCTTCTTAATTGTTCTTTCTGTTACTTTGTTATTAGTGTATAGAGATGCAATAGATTCCTGTAGGTTAATTTTGTATCCTGTGACCTTACTGAATTCAGTTGTTCTAATAGTTTTTTGGTGGAGTCTTCAGGGTTTTCTGTATATAGTATCATGTCATCTGTAAATAGTGATAGTTTTACTTCTTCCTCACCATTTTGGATACATTTTATTTCTTTTTCTTGTTTGATTGCTGTAGGTAGGACTTCCATTACTATGTTGAATAAAAGTGATGAGAATGAACATCCTTGTCTTCTTCCTAATCTTAGGGAAAAGCTCTCAGTTTTTCACCATCGAGTATGATGTTAGCTGTGGGTTTTACAAATATGGTCTTTAGTATGTTGAGATATGGTTAGAAAACACTGTCCCATGGGGAACAAAAGACCAAAAGCAGATGCCATCTGTGTTCATCAGGAAATTAGGGAATAGCTTGGTAAAAAAGGAGAAGCTAAGGGACTCAGGAAGTACTGAGCACTTACTATATGCTGAGTGCTTAATTGGAGGTTCTTACCTAAGCCTTCCAACTTCTTTGAGGCAGGTTAAATAAGTAACCCCATTTAAAAGTCGGGGAGACAAACCATAAGAGATTCCTAATCTCACAAAACAAACTGAGGGTTACCGGGGGGTGGGAGGGTAGGGATAGGGTGGATGGGTTATGGACATTGCGGAGGGTTTGTGCTTTGGTGAATGCTGTGAAAGATGTAAGCCTGATGATTCACAGACCTGTACCCCTGGGGCAAAGAATAAAAAAATAAATAAAATTGAATTTAAAAAATAATAAAAAAAATAAAAGTGGGGGTGACAGAAGTTCAGAGAGGTTAAGCAACTTTTCACACTAATCAGTAGGGGAGCTTGGCATGACCACAAAGCTTATGCTCTTTTAGAATAAGGATTTTTTTATTATGGAAAAGTTCAATCAAATAAAAAGTAGAGAGTGTAATGAAATCCATTTTACCCATCATCCAGTTTCAGTAATTATTAGCATATGGTCAATCTTTATGTGTATTCCCATCTACTCCCTCTCACCCAAACTTGATTATTATTATTTTTTTAAAGATTTTATTTATTTATTTCACAGAGGGAGAGAGATCACAAGGAAGCAGAGAGGCAGGCAGAGAGAGAGAGGGGGAAGCAGGCTCCCCGCCGAGCAGGGAGCCCGATGCGGGCCTCGATCCCAGGACCCTGAGATCATGACCTGAGCCGAAGGCAGAGGCATCAACCCACTGAGCCACCCAGGCGCCCCAAACTTGATTATTTTGAAGTAAATTCCATACATCATGTCATTTTATCTACAAAATTTTCAGGATGCACCTCTAAAAGATAGGGACTTTTAACAAAACATAACTGCAACACTGTTCTCATACCTACCAAATTAATACTAATTCCTTCATATAAGCAAATATATATTTTTTGTTCAAATTTCTCCTATGTCTCATATCTTTTGTAAATTTTCTGATTATTTGTTTATTGAGATGTAATTTATAGATGGTAATATGCACAAGTTTCAAGTGTACACCTTGACAGACTTTTACGCGGATACATATCTGCATAATTAAAGAATATACCATCAAATTTACACTTCTGCCAGTGATGTATGAGCGTTCAAGTTGCTTCACATCCTCAGTAACATTATTATTAGTACTTCTAAATTTAGTCATTCTGATTAGGAAAGGGATAGGGTAGGTGATCTCTTTACTGTTTTATGTTTCTCTGATGAATAATAATGTTGAGAGCAACTTTTTGTGTGTCAGTAATTAAAAAATGTTGGTTTTTCAATCTTTTTCTTATCGATGTATAGAAATTCTTTATATGTTCTGGATATTTGTCAATATATAAAAATATCTTCTTTCAGTCTGGTGGTCCATTTCACTCTATTTTTATCTTGTCTTTTGATTAAAAGATATCCTTAGCTGTAATAAAGTCTAATTTTTCAATATGCTCTGTTTGGGTTTTGTGCCCCATTGAAGAAAAATTTGTCTCTCTGAATGTAATGAAAAATTCTTCTATGTTTTTTTCTAGAATTAATGTTTGTGTATAATGTGAGGTAGCGGTCAAGGTTAATTTTTCCATGTGGATCTTCACTTGGCCCAGCATTATCATTTCACCACTGAGTGATAATAATGCCTCCGTCATAAAACAAGTTACTGCATATATAGAATTGTTTCATGGCCCTTTGTTCTCTTCCACTCCCCTGTTAATCTGTGGTTTCACCAATAACACACTGTTAAGTTGCTGTAGCACTGCATTAATTGTTGCTATCTAGTAGTATAAGTACTCCAGCTTGGTGATGGTAGATGAGGTAATGATTCTCTCCTTCTCCCTCTCCCTCTACCTCCTGTTTCTCCTCCTCCTTTGTTATCTTGGCTATTCTATGTTCTTTGATTTTTCATATACATTTTTTATTTTTCATATACACTTTAAAATCAATTTGTCAATTTCCAAAACCTGCTGGAATTTTGAATGCTATTACATTAAATGTATAGATCAAATTGGGAAGAATTGAAATCTTTTCAATTATCAATTATCATATGATCCCTCTGATATGAGGAATTCGAGAGTCAGGGTGGGGAGTTGTGGGGGAAGGGAGAGAAAAATGAAACAAGATGGGACCAGAGACGGAAACAAACCATAAGAGACTCTTAATTTCAGGAAACAAACTGAGGGTTGCTGGAGGGGAGGAAGGTGGGAAGATGGGGTGGCTGGGTGATGGACATTGGGGAGGGTTTGTGCTATGGGGAGTGCTGTGAATTGTGCAAGACTGATGATTCACAGACCTGTACCCCTGAAGCAAATAATACATTATGGGTTAATAAAAAAAAACACAAAAGACTCTTACCTATAGAGAACAAACTGATGGTGACCAAAGGGGAGGTGAGTGGGGGGATGGGGGAAAGAAATAGGTAATAGGGATGAAGGAATGCACTTGTTGTGAAGAGCATCAGGTAATGTATGGAAGTGTTGAACCTCTATATTGTATAGCAGAACTTACTATAAACACGGTATGTTAACTAACAGGAATTAAAACAAAAACTTAAAGAAAAAGGAAAAAAAGGAAATACCAAGGAACACTACCACCACCACCAAAAATTTTTCTTCCACTGACTTGTCTAGTATGTGTTTCCAGGAAGTATAATAGGAATGTCAACTACTTAGGCCATGGTATCCAAATGTATGAAAAATTCTCACTAGGATTTTTGCACATGGTTATTTCCAAGAAATATCAAAAGGAGAAAAACTGAAAGCTGTTCCCCTAAAGTCAGGAACATGGCAGGGCTGTCCACTATCACCACTGCTATTCAACATAGTAATAGAAGTCCTAGCCTCAGCTATCGGACAACAAAAAGAAATAAAAGGCATCCAAATCGGCAAGGAAGAAGTCAAACTCTCACTCTTTGCAGATGATATCACACTTTATGTGAAAAACCCAAAGGACTCCACCCCAAAACTGCTAGAACTCATACAGGAATTCAGTCAAGTGTCAGGATATAAAATCAATGCACAGAAATCAGTTGCATTTCTATATACCAACAACAAAACAGAAGAAAGAGAAATGAAAGAGTCAATCCCATTTACAATTGTACCCCAAACCATAAGATACCTAGGAATAAACCTAACCAAAGAGGCAAAGAATCTGTATTCAGAAAACTATAAAGTACTCATGAAAGAAATTGAGGAAGACACAAAGAAGTGGAAAAACATTCCATGCTCATGGATGGGTAGAATAAATATTGTGAAAATGTCTATGCTATCTAGAGCAATCTACACATTTAATGCCATCCCCATCAAAATACCAGCCATTTATTTCAAAGAAATGGAACAAATAATCCTAAAATTTATATGGAACCAGAAAAGACCCCGAATAGCCAAAGGAATGTTGAAAAAAAAAAGCAAAGTTGGCGGCATCACAATTCCAGATTTCAAGCTCTATTACAAAGCCGTCATCATCAAGACAGTATGGTACTGGCACAAAAACAGACACATAGACCAGTGGAACAGAATAGAGAACCCAAAAATGGACCCTCAACTCTATGGTCAACTAATCTTCGACAAAGCAGGAAAGAA
>LNAC01000249.1:1958034-1986026 GCA_002007465.1 Ailurus styani
TGCTGTTAAAGGTGTAAGCCTGATGATTCACAGACCTGTACCCCTGGGGCAAATAATAATAATAATAATAATAATAATAAATTTTCATGATTAAAAAAAGATGTGGTATATATATACAATGGAATGCTACACAGCCACCAAAAGAAATGAAATTTTGTTGTTTGCAATGATGTGGATGGAACTAGAGGGTATTATGCTAAGCGAAATAAGTCAATCAGAGAAAGACAATTATCATATGATCTCTCTGATATGAGGAACTTGAGGGGCAGGGTGGGGGGNGAGGGAAAAATGAAACAAGATGGGATTGGGAAGGAGACAAACTATAAGAGACTCTTAATCTCACGAAACAAACTGAGGGTTACTGGGGGGTAGGGGGGTAGTGATAGGGCGGCTGGGTTATGGACATTGGGAAGGGTTTGTGCTATGGTGAGTGCTGTGAAATGTGTAAGCCTGATGATTCACAGACCTGTACCCCTGGGGCAAATAACACATTATATCTTAATAAAAAAATTTTTAAAACCTAGACGTATAGTTGCTATATAACCAGCAATCATACTCCTGAGCATTTATTCCAGAAAAATAAAAACTTAAGTGCACACAAAGATGTGTACCCAAATGTTTATAACAACTTTACTTGTGATAGCCCAAAATTGAAAAGAACCCATATATCCTTCAATGAGTGAGTCATTAAACTGCTGTACATGCATAAAAAGGAACAAACTATGATACAACAACCTGCATGAACATCCAGAGAATTATGCTGCACACACAAAAAATCCAATCCCAAAAGTTACATGTTTTCCATTTATATAACATTCTTAGAATGACAAATTTATAAAAATTGCAAACAGATTAGTGGTTGTCAAGGGTCAAAAAGTGAGTAGGGGTAAGAGGGGAGTGGATGTGAATATAAAATGACAATGTGAATGATCAGCGTGGTGGTGGGGATGTTTTGTATCTCGACTGTACCTATATCAGTATCCTTGTTTTGATGATTTTCTATGCTTTTTCAAGATATTACCATTGGGAGAAACTGGATAAACGGCACACAGGATCTCTGTATCATTTCTTACAAATACATATGAATCTACAATTATCTCAAAATAAAATTTTAACTAACAAAAAGTTCCTGGGACAACAGAAAGAAGACTTAGGAAGTTACCTCTTCTGGGGAGAAGGGAAAAATTGTTGCATAGGGAATGTGTGGGTATAAAGATAACAAATAAAGATTAAATTAGGTAAATGAAATAGTAGGAGAGTAAGGTATTATAAAAGGTTAGTAGTATCAAGGCAAGCCGTGGAACAAGCTAAAAACTTGCTCAAATATGAATAGGAAAAAAAAGAGACCACGTAGGAAAACACAGTAAATATACCCGTAGCATGATTGTTCTTGTGATATGTCCATTTAGCTAGGTTACAGCCTCCAGTTAGTTATTCAATCAAACACTAATTTAGGTATTGCTCTAATAAGATCTTGCAGATGCAATTAAAGCTTTTAATCCATTGACTTTAAGTAAGGGAGATAATCTTGGTAATCAAAATGGGCCTAATTGAATCAATTGAGGAGTCTTAAAAGCAAGACAGATGAAATTCTGCCTGTGGACAACAACTTTGGCCTATATCTGTGGAGTTTGAGCCTGCCCATGATCCTCCCTTCATGACTACCTACCCTATGGATTTCAGGCTTGCTTAGCCACCCCCAAATTGAATAACCTAATTCTTCTAAGTCTCTTTACACATCTACAACGCATGCACACCTACATTCTACTTAATCTACTTGTCTGGTTTAACCCTGACTGATTCGCATAGTAAATGTAAAGTAAAATAGCATGACAGAGTTGAAATTAAACCTATCAGTCATATCAATAAATGTGAATGGATTTAATTTACTATTTTAAAAAAATGTGAAATAAAAAAATGTGTCAGGGAAAATACAACTGAGCCTGGAGAATCTTGCAATATCAAAAAGTAAGGAAGCCAATCTGCAAGCGCTCTCAATGGCCACAAAGTAAATAACATAGTACTGGATTATGATACAAAATATAAAATAAATATGAGTCTTTACTGATATAAATAAGTGATTAGATAAATAAATTAATGGAGGAAAAAACACAAATCATTTTAAAAAGAAAGTCCACATAACTTATGTGGATTCTCCCAGGAATTGGAGCTTAATTATCACCAACGTGCCCCCATCCCTCATACCAGTGTGGGCAGGACTTATTGACTCTTTCTGAATGGGGAAAAAAATCAACTTCTTACATGTCCTCTCACTACATCAGATCTGGCAACAGGGACCTCTCATTTCAAATCCCTCACATGCTTCAAATCTCTTTGACTTCCCTTTCTGCTACTAGCTGGAGAAAACTCTCTGCATGGAAGGTACTCATGTGATTTGACCAGACTCAGCTGAGTAAAGGTCAACTGTACCATATAATATAACACAGTCACAAGAGTGGTATTTCATCATATATACAAGTTCCAGGGATTAGGGCATGACACTTTAGGGGCCATTTTTAGAATTCTACTTAACACTCAGTCGTATAAATTTACATTTAAAATTAAATACACACTTATAGAAAACTGATTTGTATGAAGTGTTAGATCTTTTTAGAAAAATTGTTCTCTGAGGTTCATTAGCTCTAGGTATAACACAATTCATATTTCAAAATAATTTATCAGAAATTTATTTCAGTATTATAGGCTATAAATTGATGTTGCAACAATTTAAAATGAAGTTGCTAAAAGTATAAATTTCAAGTATTCAATAAATGATTCTGTGAAAGAGTGAGCCAGAAAAACCTTATGATCAATCAAGATATAGCAATAATAAATATTTATTATAGCATATAAAATTATGATTCTATTTGTGCAATTTGTAAGTTTATGTTGTTATTCACGTATCATAATTACCTTTATTATATTTTATACATAATAAACTACCTTAAGGAAAAATATTGATTTTTAACAATAAATAATAAAAAGCACAAAGATTGAGAAGAAAGTGGAACTGTTGCTGTTTGTTTGGTTGAGGTTTTTTTTTTATAATCAATATGATTGTTTACATATAAATCCTATGGAATCTTGAAAAAATAATAAAGTTACAAAATACAAGGTCCGTATTTAAACATCAATTGTACTTCTGCAATGAATAATTGGAATATGAAAAATAAGAAAATATTTACAAAAGCATCAAAAATATCAGATGCATAAGCATATATTTAATGAAAAATATGTAGGTCTTCTATACTGAACACTCAAAACATTGAAGACCTAAACACACTGAGGGATATATCACATTCACAACTTGGAATATTTCATATTTTTAACATTTGAATTCTCCACAAATTGATCTCTACTCTCAATGAAATTCTAATTAGAATTTCAGCTGGCTTTTTTATATACATAGGTAGGCCATTTGTATAACTTATATAGAAATGCATCTTGGCTAGAATAGTCAAAATAGCTTAAAAAAGATCAAAGTAGAACTTATACTACCTGATTTTATTTATTTTTATTTTGTTAAAGATTTATTTATTTATTTATTTATTTATTTTTTAAAGATTTTATTTTATTCATTTGATACAGAGAGAGAGATTACAAGTAGGCAGAGAGGCAGGCAGAGAGAGAGGAGAGAGGAGGAAGCAGGCTCCCCGCTGAGCAGAGAGCCCGATGTGGGCCTCGATCCCAGGACCCTGGGATCATGACCTGAGCTGAAGGCAGCGGCTTTAACCCACTGAGCCACCCANATTTATTTATTTGACAGAGAGATCACAAGTAGGCAGAGAGCCAGGCAGAGAGAGAGGAGGAAGCAGGCTGCCTGCTGAGCAGAGAGCCCGATGAGGGGCTTGATCCCAGGACCCTGAGATCATGACCTGAACCGAAGGCAGAGGCTCTAACCCACTGAGCCATCCAGGCGCCCTACTATCTGATTTTAATATCTAAAATAAAACTACAGTAATTAACAGTGTGGTACTTACATTAGAAAAATAGATCAATGGAACAAAATGGCATCAAGAAATAGACCAACTTGGGCGCCTGGGTGGCTCAGTGGGTTAAAGCCTCTGCTTTCGGCTCAGGTCATGATCTCAGGGTCCTGGGAATAGACCAACTTACTTATTACCAAATGATTTTTTAAAAAATATTCTTTATTTAAATTTAATTTAGTTAACATATGGTGTATTATTTGTTTTAGGGGTAGCATTTAATAAATAAATAAAATCTTAAAAAAAAAAAAGAAATAGACCAACTTACTTATTACCAAATGATTTTTTAAAAAATATTCTTTATTTAAATTTAATTTAGTTAACATATGGTGTATTATTTGTTTTAGGGGTAGCATTTAGTGATTCATCAGTTGCATATAACATGCAGTGCTCATTACATTAAGTGCCCTCCTTAATGCCCATCAGCTAATTATCCTCACCTCCCCACCAACCTCCCCTCCAGCAACCCTCAGTTTGCTTCCTAGAGTTCAGTGTCTCTTAAGGTTTTATCAAATGATTCTTTTTATTTTATTTCTTCAGTGATCCAATTTATTGTTTATGCATCACACCCAGTGTTCCGTCAAATGATTTTATTTTTATTATTTTTATTTTTTTCTTTATTTTTTATTCTTTGCCCCAGGGGTACAGGTCTGTGAATCATCAGGCTTACATCTTTCACAGCATTCAAATGATTTTTGACAAAGGCACTAAGGTGTTGGAACGGCTCAATATTGATATTAATAAAAAAAACTTGATTCATCTCTTACACAATATACAAAAATTAATTCAAAATGGATCTTAAACTTATATATAAAAATTAAAAATATAAAACTCTTCTAAGAATGGCTCATATTCAGAACATTTAAAGAACTCTTACAAATCAATAATAAAAATAAGGAAGTCAATAAAAGATGGACTTAATACTTAAACATTTCACAGAATAGTATTTAACAATAATTAATAATGATGTTCAACAACATTAGTCATTAGGTTAAAACCACAATGATGTATTACTACATGCACACTAAAATGGATAAAATTAAGAAGACTGTCAATATCAAATGTTGCAGAGGTTGCAGAACAACTGGATATATATTTACACACGCACAGAAAGAGATTTATTATAAAGAATTAGTTCATGTGATTAAGGAAGCTGAGAAGTCCCACAAATTGCCATCTGCAAGCTGGAGACCCAGGAAAGCTGGTGGTGTAGTTCTGAGAACCTGAGGGCCAATGGTGTAAGACCTAGTATGAGAGCAGGAGAAGGCTAATATCCCAGCTCAGCAGTCAGGCAAAGAGAGCAAATTCACCCTTTCTGCACCTTTTTTTTTTCTGTTTAGGACTTCAGTGGATTAGTTGACACTAACCCACATGAGGGAGGGCAATCTGCTTTACTCAAGTCTATCAATTCAAGAAGGTAATCTTACCCAGAAACACCCTCACAGATACACTGAGATATGCTTAGCCAAATATCTGGGCACCCTGTGAACTAGTCAGATGAATATATAGAACTAACCATCATATTATGTACCTTATGATCCAGTTATTCTACTCCTAAGTAATTACTAAAAGAAATTAAGACATGTCCATAAAAACACTTAAACAGACATATTCATTGCAGCTTTGTTCAGAATGGCTAAACAGTCGAAACAATTTAAATATTCATCAAAAAGAGAATGAATAAATAAACTGTGGTATATTGACATAACTGAACATTACTCAAAATAGTGGTTGCCTCTGAGTGGAAGGGGGATGACTAACTATAAAGGGGCATGTGGAAACTTTCTAAGTGACAGGGAGCTTTGATTATACAAGTGTATTCATTTGTTAAAACTCATGAAACTGTACGTTTAATATCTTTTCTTTTACCTAATTATAACTATACCTAAATGCACATGAAAATTTATAAGATATAAAGCAGTGCTTATAATAGGGAAATGTATAAACACACACACACACACACGAAAGATAAAAAATCAACAATCAACAACAGGTATGTATCTACCTCAAGAAGCTAGAAAAAGATTAAAAAACTGCACTCTAAGAAAATAGAAAACGGCAATAATAAAAATAATAGCAGAAAGCCACCAGACACATGAAAAGATGTTCATCATCACTCACCATCTGGGAAATGCCAATCAACACTACAATGAGATATCATGTCACACTTGTCAGAATGGCACACCTGGGTGGCTCAGTCAGTTAAGCGGCTGCCTTTGGCTCAGGTCATGATCCCAGGACCCTGGGATCAAGCCTCGCATCACATCGAGCTCCCCGCTCTGCGGGAAGTGGGAGGGGGTGCTTCTTCGTCTTCCTCTGCCTCCTGCTCCCCCTCCTTGTGCTCTCTCTCTGTCAAATAAATAAATAAAATCTTTTTTAAAAAACTTTAAAAATATATAAATGTGATAGACAAAATCAACAAAGGTAAAAGTTGATTTTTTGAAAATATTAAGAAAAATAACAGACCCCCTAGCAAGACTGATCAGGAAAAAATAGATACAAAAAATTTATCAATTCGGGTGCCTGGGTGGCTCAGTGGGTTAAAGCCTCTCAGCGTCCTGGGATCGAGGCCTGCATCAGGCTCCCTGCTCAGCGGGGAGCCTGCTTCCTCCTCTCTCTCTGCCTGCCTCTCTGCCTACCTGTGATCTGATCTCTCTCTCTGTGTCAAATAAATAAATAAAACCTTTAAAAAAAATTTATCAATTCCACAAATAAAGGAAATACTCACTATACATCCTATAGATATTAAATAAGTTATTCTGAAGAACTTATGCAAATAACTTTAAAAATATAAATGAAATGGAAAAATTCATATAAAAACATAATTTACCAAAAACAATCCTGAAAATGTGAAGTCTTCTGCAGCTGTTAAAGAATTACAGGGACACCTGGGTGGCTCAGTTGGTTAAGCCTCTGCCTTTGGCTCAGGTCATGATCCCAGGGTCTTAGGATCACGTCCCACATTGGGCTCCTTGCTTAGCTGGGAGCCTGCTTCTCCCTCTGCCTGCTGCTCCCCCTATTTGTGTACTCTCTCTGTGTCAAATAAATAAATAAATAAAATCTTTTTAAAAAGAAGTTTTAAAAAGCATAATTAAAAGCCTCATCCCAGGAAAGAATATGCCAGGACAGATGACAACACTGGTGAATTTTTAATATTTGAGGAAGAAATCTAACATAACTTTTTCCTGAGGAAGGAAAAAAAAGTTATACTTGGAAACTTTTTTTGTAAGGCCAACATAATTTTTTATCAAAACCTAGCAGAAACATTATAAAGAAAGGATAATTACACACCAATATCTGTCATCAGCATGGATACAAAAATCCTAAAATTTTTAGTAAGTAAAAGCATAGAATACTATGCTGTTGTACACTGTAAATGTATAGTACAATTTATTATACTAGGAGTAATGTTTCAGTAGCCACAAGTTCAGTGCTCATGCAACTTTATAGACCATAACTATTATGAATAATGAGAATCAATTGTAAATATATAATCACAGTCTATAGGTTTCATTATTTTATCAGTTCAAGTGCAGTGTAAAAACTTTACCTCCCTTTCTATCCTTAAGTACCCCCCACACTTATAATTATCTTAAAAGTTTCTTTCACATATATTTAGAACCATATAAGGCAATGTTACAATTTTTGTTCTACACATTACATTCAATTTAAAAACTTAAAGAAAGGAAAATCTGTTGTATCTACCCATATTTGGGGCTTTTGTATTCTTTCTTCCTTTCTGATGTTCTAAGATTCTTTTTGTTACCTTCTTTCTGGTTAGAGAATCTCTTTCAACTATGTTTTTAGGGTAGTTACTCCTTGGTTCACTAGGGGAAAATCTTTGCTCTGGCAGAAAGATTGCTAATTGAGAAACTGCCAAATTAGAATGAAGCATACTGGTATAATATAATAATGATATAATATAATAATAAAGACCTTAGGGTCTTTAATTCCACATAACAATGTGGAAATTAATAGCAATATATATTTTTTATTTTTTATTTTTTAAAAATTTTTTAATTTATTTTTTTTATTCTTTGCCCCAGGGGTACAGGTCTGTGAATCATCCGGCTTACATCTTTCACAGCATTTACCAAAGCACAAACCCTCCCCAATGTTACAATGGAATACTACGCACCTATCAAAAGAAATAAATATTTTTTTAATTCAGAAGATGTTTTTCTACCTACCTATGAACAACAACAAAAACAATTAGCAGCAATTTGATGCGGATATGACATTGCTTATTCTTTTACTAGGTTTCCCAGTAATATTCTTATTTCATCTTCATACTACCTTCACAGGTGTACATGACAGGTATTATTTTCCCTATGTGAGAGATGAGAATGTTCGGAAGTGGGAAATGACTTATCTAAGATCACTCATGTATCCAGTGAAAATACTTTCTATTCTTAGCCCAGCGCTCTTCCATGACACAAGAAATAGTACAATAATAATCAAATAAAGCCTCTCCAGGCCCTCCAGTGAAGTTTTGAAGTATACCCACAACATAAAATGCTTGTGCTCTCTCTAAACTCAGTAGTCCACTAAAAGGTTTAGGGACAGAGTAGAGAAGGTAAACCAACAAGATAATTTAATAGCTTCATTATTTAACTATTGTTGCATAACAAATTATTCTAAAATGTAGTGACTTAAAACAAGAAATATTATTTCACAAAGTTTCTGAGGATCAGGAATCCAGGAGTGACTTAGCTAGATAGTTCTGGCCCAGGATCTTTCATGAGGTCGGAGTGAAGGTGTCAGTGAAGGACTGAGATCTGCTACTAAGCTCACTCATGAGTTTGTGGAAAGGCCTCAGTTCCCCTCCAACTGTTGGCTAGAGGCCTCTGTTTTGACATGCCACATTGACTTCTCCATAAGGGCTATTTGACATGGCAGTTAGTTTCCTTCTCCCAGAGCAAGTGATCCAAGAAACATAGGGAGCAGAAGAGAGTGAGAGTGTCTAGGATGAAAGATGAAATCTTTTATAAGCTAATCTTAGAAGTGACATACCATCACCGCTGCCTTATCACACAGACCAACACTGGTGTTAATACCAGATGGTGGTGATCATTGGAGGGTCACCTTGGAAGCTGGCTACCATAAGAACTAACACGGACAGAGAGTCTTACCAGACACTGTGCTGAACACTTTACTTGTATTAACTCATTTAGTCCTCACAACACTGTGAAGCAGATACTATTACTATTCCTATTTTATAGATGAAGAAACTGAGGTTCAGAATCATTAAATAATTCACCCAAAGTCATAGAGCTGGGAAGCCAAGATCCAAATCCAGGCAATTTGTCACTATAACATTAAACTATATTGCTTCTATGTTCAGGTATTGTAAGTGTGGAGAAAGAAATAAAATAAGATAGTGCAATAGAGTGACCGGAGTAGGAAGCAACCAGGGATTTTTTGTTTTGTTTTGGTTTTGATTGAATTTTCAGGGTAGCCCATTCTATAGAAGTGATATTTAAGCTGTGACCTAAGTGGTGAGAGGAAAGCTGGCCTCAGGAACAGTGGGTAAAAATACACGCACACACACACACATATTTATATACATAAACTGTATATAAATATACACTATATATAAAGTGCAAAGATCTCAAGATAGGCAAGAACTTCGTATTTTCAAAAAAAAAAAGAAATCAGTGTAGCTTGAGTGTATTAAGCAAGAAGGAACACTAGCTGTGGTTTTAGAAGTTAAGCAGGGGGCAACTTATCTAGGTATCTCAGGAACCCTGTGAAGTAAGCATCAATGTCCCCATTTTAAAAGATGAAGACAAGGTCAACAAATTGAAAGGTTAAGCCTCCTGCTCACGGTCACAAAGTTGGTAAGGGTTCAAGCCAGGATTTGGCCTCACTTTGGTCTCACTTTGTTGCTTCTCTTGCCTCTTTCTTGCAACTTAGAGGATTCCCCCCCACTGATGTGTGTCTTATCTCCATCTTCTATCTGAGGAACCACTAAGGGGTTTTTCTGTAGTCCTGGCTAGGACCGGGTACGAATTTATACTCACTGGATCTGGTGAGTGAGTGAACCCAAAGGAAGCATCATGCATCCCAGAGGCAAGTGCTATGCAAATGCAACAGATTTTGAGTCTGTTAGTGGCTGTACAAAGAGAACCATTTTTGACATTCTATGAAGATGAAATAGTTCTAAACTCAGTTCAACTGTGGCTATAGCATATATATTTTGCATGTGTCATAGCTGCATTTTCTTCTTGCCTGTTTCTGTATTGAGCCATGCTATTAATGATGGTGTTTTTATTTTCCCACCCGGCTACTAATACTACCCTTGGTTCTGGTTGTCAATCACCTGCAGCCATGATCTGATCTCAGCCTTACATAAAAAGTTCACACAATCCTTTCTCTGGTGTGAGCAGCTTACAGAATCCTCTCTTTCAGAGAAGCATCTATTAATGTGGTCAAAATTATCTTTAAAAAAACTTTTAACATCTCTGGAGGTGGCACAATGGGGTTACATACAATTGGAAGGCCTTCACTCAACAAATTTGATTGAAGCCTGTAAGAAGTGGCAGGCCTTCACACATGAGCCACATCTATCTCTCCCCCAGCTCCCTGTGTGGAAGAACTGTTAGATGCGCACTGGATGGAATGAGCAGATGCAGCCTGGAAAGTAGTTTTTATCATCCCTAGTCCCCTGGTGTGCAAGATCTACACTGGAAATGTGTTATAAGCTGACTAATATCCTATCTCTCCCATCTCCACGCTGCAAAAATCTACACTGGATGGATGACAGCAGCCAGTTGATAGTGCCTGTTTCCTCAATCCACAACACCCACACCACAGGAAGCATCTGGGTGGAGAAGTCAGTGAAGAACAGTGTCCCCCAATGCTTCCCATGCCCTGGCACTGGGGTTCTGTCTGGTAAGAGGTGTGGGGCAAGCCGCAGAGACTGAAAGATCTGGTTAAGTCAAAGAGTAGACTTTATTTGGATCAGAGAATGGAGGAATTCTTGCCCCCAGGATGTTGCTAAATAGTATAAAAAGCAGCAATGTCCACAATAGCCAAACTATGGAAAGAGCCCAGATGTCCGTCAACAAATGAATGAATAAAAAGGACGTTGTATATATATCTACAATGGAATATTACTCAGCCACCAGAAAGGATGAATACTTATCATTTGCAACTACGTGGATGGAATTAGAAGGTATTACGCTAAGCAAAATAAGTTAGAGAAAGACAAATATATGATTTCACTCATATGTAGAATTTAAGAAACAAAACAGATGAACTTAGGAGAAGGGAAAGAAAAATAAAATAAGATGAAAACAGAGAGGGAAGCAAACCAAAGGAAACAAACTGAGGGTTGCTGGAGGGGAGGTAGGTGGGGGATGGTGTAACTGGGTGATGGGCATTAAGGAGGGCATGTGATGTCATGAGCACTGTGTGTTCTATGCAATTGATGAATCACTAAATTCTACCCCTGAACCTACTAATACAGTATATGTTAACTAAATTGAATTTAAATAAAAATTCAAAAAAATCATAGTGGCTAAAATCAGAGGAGGATAACAGCTTGGTGATATCAATAGAGTGAAATCGGCCATAAGTTTAACAGGTACATCAGAGAAGGAGACAGTCTAAAGAAAGTCCTGATAAAATTACAATCTTTTCCTGTGATATGGAACAGTTCTGTGCTCAAGGCTGCACTTTCTTAGGGATGACTAGAGATAGTACTTCCAAAATACAATTCCCTGACTGAACAGTTTTCTCCTGAACTATGAAAGCAGTTTCCAAGCTAAACACAGATCTGGGGTTTATGCACAACTTCTGGTCAACCAGTGACTAACCACTAAGTTATGCTGACCTAGGGGCAAACCCTAGGAAGCCAGACGTAAAAACAAAGGGGAAAAAATCTCAGCAGGGACACTTGAGGTTACACACTACAGATGAACTAGATTTCACAGAATTTGTCCAAGTATGCCACTAAATGAATAAGCAAATGAAAAAACAAACAACAAGCTGCAGAGGGAGATTAGAATTCAGAGTTGCTACAATATTATTTAAGATGTCAATTTTTCAACAAAAAGTTATATATATATAAAGAAACAGGAAAGTGTGGACTATACACAGGCAAAACAAACAAACAAAAACGGTCAACAGAAACTAGGCGATAGAAACTGCCCAGATATTGAGCTTAGCAGAAAAAGACTTTAAAGTAACTATTATAAACATATTCAAAGAAGTAAAGGAAACCACATTTTAATAATTTAAAAAAGGATTAAAGTATGGTGACAATTTCTCATCAAATTGAGAATATCAATAAAGACATAGACATTATAAAAAACACAGTGGGAAATTCTGGAGTTGAAATGTATAATCACTGAAATGAAAAATGCAGTAGAAGGGCTTAGTAACAGATTTGAGCTGGCAGAAGAAATAGTGAAGCCGAAGGAACAGAAAGAAAAAAGAATGAAAAATTTGAACAGAGCCTCAGATACCTCTGAGACACCATCAAATATGCATCATAAGCATAATGGGAGTCCCAGAAGGGAAGAAGAGAGAGCAAAGGGTGGAAAGAATATTTGAAGAGGTGATGACTAAACACTTCTCAAATTGGACAAAGGGTATTGATCTACACATTCAAGCAGCTCAGTAAGACAGTCTCTCGTTCTCTTCTCTAGTGGCTGGGTATCCTTAGTAAAGAGCTCCCTCCCTCCTCACCTTCCTGCGATTGGGCAACTTCTGAGTCTATAGACTAGAGGTGTATTGGGCAGGGTGGACAGAAGGTCTGCCGTGTAGATTTGAGCAGATTAGACCCCACACAAAGTTAAAAGGCCAAAGGAATTTAAGGAGGCTATAATCCAGCCCATTTTCCATTTCCTAAGCTATACACCTGATTCAGGGTTGTGTCGATCAAGAGAGAGCATCATCCTTTTCTAATTTGCCCAAAGTGTCAAACTGCTCTCTAAGCCCTGTGCCCATTGGGCTACATGTATTAGAAGGGACACCTTTTTCTAATTCTCACAAAGGTGATTTGTTAATTAGAATGTGTCCTGGTGTGGAGACAGGAGGAAAGTGATGAGACTCAAGACAGATAGAAAAGCCACTTCAAAGAAGCATATACTGGGTGTTATACACAGCTGATGGATCATTGAACACTACATCAAAAACATGATGTACTATATGTTGGCCAACTGAACATAATAAAAAAAGAATTGTTTTGACCGAAAAAAATTAATAACAACAACAAAGAAGCATACAATCACCCCCTACAATCATCCATGTTGGACTCAAGAGTTGCTAAAACTCAGGCCATCCCCAAACATTACCTTCAACTCTGAGACTTGAGGGTCCAATCATGAGTGGCTCCTTCACTTCTAATGACTCCAAAAGGCCTCTGCCAAAGTGCCCCTTTATTACCTGAGTGAGGTGATCCAGGCCTGGCAGAGTGGTTAAGAGCGATGTGACCTTGGGGGCCTGGGTGGCTCAGCTTGTTAAGCATATGCCTTCAGCTCAGGTCATGATCCCAGGGTCTTGTGATCAAGTCCCACATTAGGTTCCCTGCTTGGCCGGAAGCCTTCTTCTCCCTCTGCCTCTGTCTGTCATGAATAAATAAGCAAAATCTTACAGAATGGAGGAGATTATGCTAACTGAAATAGGTCAAGCAGGAAAGACAATTATCATAAGGTTTTACTTATATGTGGAACATAAGGAATAGCATGGAAGACATTAGGAGAAGGAAGGGAAAAACGAAGAGGGAGAACTCAGAGAACCATGAGAGACTATGGACTCTGAGAAATAAACTGAAGGTTTTAGAGGGGAGGGGGGTGGGGAGATGGATGAGTCTGGTGATGGGTATTAAGAAGGACACTTATTGCATGGAACACTGGGTGTTATACACAAACAATAAATCATGGAACACTACATCAAAAACTAATGATGTACTGTATGGTGACTAACTTAACATAATAAAAATAAATAAATAAAATCTAAAAAAAGAGATATGTGACCTTGGGCTAATTTGATTTCCTTTTCTAAGTCTTAGCTTTTACTTCTATAAAAAAGGGGCAATAACAATATCTGTCTCAGAAGATTGTCATAAGGAAGTAAAAAGAGTGATGCTTGGGTGGCTCAGTCAGTTAAGTGTCTGACTTGATTTTTGGCTCAGGTCACGATCTCAGGGCTGTGAGATCAAGCCCCTTGTTGGGATCCTCGCTGTGCATAGAGCCTGCTTAAGATTCTCTCTCTCCCTTTGCCCCTCTACCCTCTCCCTCCCTCTCTAAAAAAATAAATAAAAATAAGGAAGGAAAAAGAATGTAAAAGTATTAGGACATAATAAACTCTCAGTCTATGTGAGCAGTTATAAATGCTTAAAGTGTAGCCACCAAGGGCAGGAGTGACTCTTGACATGGTGCTCCTACATATACCATGTACTATCCCCCACAAGGAGAGCTGGAGCCTTTTGAAAGTCAGTCTTTTCCTTGGGGACACTTGTATCCTTTTCTTTGGCTCTACAAAGCAATTTTTCCTTGACCCATTTCTCTTCTAGACTACATTGGCTAGAACTGAGACTAGAGACTACAGTCCTAGCTTCTTGGAATTGGAAGGGGTCTTAAAGGGCCATTCGCTCAGAGATTTCCAAAGACTACTGTATAGATAAGATGATAAAAGCAAATAAACAAACAAATAAATAGCTAAAAAAAAGAAAGGGGAAAAAAGATTCAGATCAGCATCATCTGGGAGAGCTTGTTAAAATTCAGATTTCCCAGGGCCCTCCTATAGAGAATCTTTTTCAGGAGGCCTGGGGTGGGACTTGAGAATCTGTGCTTTTGACCAGTGCCTCCAAATGATTCTGTTCCTCTATCTCCTCTCCTTTATGTCTGCAATGATGGAATGTCCTAGAAGGTACCAGCCACCTATGCCAGGGATGTGGAAGCAGGTTGATAGGCAGGCAGGCTAAACCCATCCCCTCTGTATCTCATACCTTGCTGACATTAGGTCTGAGCTTTGAAGTCATAATGCAGAAACTTGTCTTTTCACTCATTCCCATGTTACCAACAGTGACAACCATGTCCCTTAAAGCTGAAAACAGCTTCTGCCTCCTCCCCAACCCTCTCCATGCTTCACTTCTCTAGACTAAGCAACCTTACCACCCTCTATGTAACTAATTGGCTTAGAGATATTGTTGTCTCACTGGGAGTCTAAGAAAATAAGCAATTGTCTTTAGCTTTCATTGCTTTCCCAGGAATGGCAGAACAGCAGTAGGTGGCAGCTGTGTCCCAAAGTGTCCTCATTCTCTCTTCCTTCCTCCCTCCTTTCTATTCTCCCTCTGGTTCTGTCCAGGAGTGACAGGCATTATGGGAATGCCATCTGTTTGTTGCTTTGAGTCCCCCCAAATCAACATGTTGAACATTGCTATATACATTTCATATGTGGGCATGTTAGTTTTGCTTGGTGAGCATGCCCTAATTGGGTTCCCAGAGGGAAATTCTAATACCAGTACAGAGAATTAAGAACCAACCAACAGATGGGTTGAGAAGAATGACAGGGAGGGTGGCAGCCAGACCTGCACATCTCCTTGAGCCTGTATCAACCATGAGACTGACAGGTTTGATCTGGGGGAAGCAGCCAAACTCTCAGTGGAAAGACTGGATCAGGTGGCAGAATGAAGTAACTCTTTACAATATTTACACAGTAAGTCTCTCATCACTTGGGGATGGCTTTGCAGAATATGAAAGCAGTCACTTTGAACCTGCTGGTTTTTGTTTTGTGTTGTCTGAGTTTTTTTCTTGCAGTGGGGGGAGGTACTTTTCTCCTTGGTTTCTTGGGTGGCATATGAATTCAGTCATGAGACCCATGTCCACACTTAAGATATCCTACTCCAATAATCTCCACCCCGTGGGCTACAGACTCATTATTGCAAATAGCATGTGAATCTATACACTTGAATATTCTGTACTTTCATAATTGGATAACCTAAACTTTTTGAGATACTTTTTTCCTCTGTTTTATTTTAATTTTATTTTGATCCCAGTATAGTTAACATACAGTGTTATATTAGTTTCAGGTGTACAATATAGTGATTCAACAATTCCATGTATTACTCAGAGTTCATCAAGGTTAAGTCTCCATCACCCATTTCATCCATTCTCCCATCCATCGCCCCTCTGGTAACCATCTGCTTGTTATCTGTAGTTAAGAGTCTGTATTTTGGTTTGTCTCATTTTTCCCCTTTGTTCATTTGTTTTGTTTCTTAAATTCCAAATATGAGTGTAATCATATGGTATTTGTCTTTCTCTGACTGACTTATTTCACTTAGCATTATACTCTCTAGATCTACCCATGTTGTTGCTAATAGAAAGGTTTCATTCTTTTTTATGGCTGCATAATATTCCTTGTATATACATGCCACTTCCTTCTTTTTTTATTAAAGATTTTTATTTATTTATTTGACACAGAGAGAGAGATTACAAGTAGGCAGAGAGGCAGGCAGAGAGACAGGGAGAGGAGGAAGCAGGCTCCCTGCTGAGCAGAGAGCCCGATGCGGGCCTCGATCCCAGGACCCTGAGATCATGACCTGAGCCGAAGGCAGAGGCTTTAACCCACTGAGCCACCCAGGCGCCCGCCACCTCCTTCTTTATCCATTCATCTATTGATGGACACTTGGGCTGCTTCCATAGTTTGTCTATTGTAAATAATGCTGCAATAAGGACAGGGGTGCATATATCCTTTCAAATTAACATTCCCATACTCTTTTGGTGAATACACAGTAGTGTTGATTACTAGATCATATGGTAGTTCTATTTTTAACTTTTTAAGGAAACTCCATATTGTTTTCCACAGTGGCTGGACAAGTTTGCATTCCCACCAAAAGTGCAAGAGGGTTCCTTTTTCTCTTCATACTCACCAACATCTGTTGTTTCCTGACATGTTAATTTTAGCCATTCTGACAGGTATGAGGTGATATCTCATTGTAGTTATGATTTACATTTTCCTGATGAAGAAGTGATATTGAATGTCTTTTCATATATCTGTTGGCCATTTGGATATCTTATTTGGAAAAATGTTTGTCCATGTCTTTTGCCAATTTTTAAATTGGATTATTTGGTGGTTTTTGGGGTGTTGAGTTTGATATGTTCTTTATATATTTTGGATACTAACCCTTTATCAGATATGCGATTTGCAATATCTTCTCCCATTCAGTAGGTTGTCTTTTAGTTTTGTTGATTCTTTCCTTTGCTGTGTAGAAGCTTTTTATTTTGATGTAGTTTCAATAGCTTATTTTTGCTTTTGTTTCTCTTGCCTCAGGAGACATCTCTAGAACAAAGTTCTTATGACTTATGTCAGAAATTACTGTCTGTGCTCTCTTCTAGGATTTTTATGGTTTCAGGTCTCACATTTAGGTCCTTAATCCTTTTGAGTTCATTTTTGTGAATGGTGTAAGAAAGTGGTCCAATTTCATTCTTTTGCATGTTGCTGTCCAGTGTTCCTAACACCATTTATTGAAGAGACTGTCTTTTTCTCATTACGTATTCTTGCCTCTTTTGTTGAAGATTAATTGACTATACACCTGTGCCTTTATTTCTGGGCATTCTATTCTGTTACACTGATCTATTTGTCTATTTTTGTGCCCTTCTTTGAGAACCTTCTCTGTAGTTTCAGTTCTTAGGTTTTTTTTTTCCTTTTTCTCCGCCTACAATTATTCCCTTGATGATATCCAGTCCCTACACTTTACTATCTTAATCCCTTCCCTTACCATTATACTGCCAAATCCTCTCCACCTACAGCCAGCTCCATCTTAAAACCTTGAGGTCATCCTTGACACTTCTCTTTCTCTTACTTCTTACATGCATCTGTAGGCAAATTCTGTTGGTTTCACTTTCAAAATACTATACCTCCAGAATCCTCCTACTTCTCTTTACTGCTTTTACCTTACTAGTATAATCCTAATTGAAATCACGTTCTATTTTTCTCCTGCATTTCTGTGAAAGTTCTCTATTGTCCCTTCTGTCACTTTCCCTTTGATGTCTGTTCTTAACAGCCAAGCGATGCTTTATTTTAACTGATAATTTTATTGAGATAATTGTAGGTTCACATGCAGCCATAAGAAATAATTCAGAGGGCGCCTGGGTGGCTCAGTGGGTTAAAGCCTCTGCTTTCGGCTCAGGTCATGATCTCAGAGTCCTGGGATCGAGGCCCGCATCGGGCTCCCTGCTCAGCGAGGAGCCTGCTTCCCCCTTTCTCTCTCTGCCTGCCTCTCTGCCTCCTTGTGATCTCTCTCCCTCTGTGAAATAAATAAATAAAATCTTTAAAAAATATATTTTAAAAAAAAGAAATAATTCAGAGAAACCTGCTGATACTTTTCTCAATTCCTTAAATGATAACATTTTTAAAAACTATAGTGAAATATTGCAACCAGGATATTGGCATGTAATTCACTGGTTTTATTCCAATTTTCCCAGTTTTACTTGTACTCATCTGTGTGTGCATGCACACGTGTATGTGTGTATTACATTCTGTACAATTTTATCACTTATGTAGGTTCATGTACCCACCACCAGTCAGGATACAGAGCATTTCCACATGAATCCTTTGTGTTGCCTCCCCCTTTTTTTTTTAGCTATACCCATCCCCTTCCTTCCCCATCCCTTTGCCCTGTCCCTAAACAATGGCAACAATGAAACTGCTCTCCAATTCTAAAAGTGTGCCATTTCAAAAATGACATAAAAATGAGATTATATGGTATTTAAACTTTTGGATTTGACTTTTTTAAGTCATTGAGTTTTAACAATAGTTCATTCCTTTTATTTCCATGCTGTATTAGTTTGCTAGGGCTGCTGTATGAAAGTACCATAAACTGTGTGGCTTAAAACAACAGGAATCTATTTTCTCATAATTCTGGAGGCTAGAAGTCCAAAATCAAGGCGTTGGCAGGGTCATGATCCCTGTAAGAGTTTGTCTTTGTGGAACCTTTCATTGTTTCTTCCTAGCTTCTGGTGCTGTCTGGGAATCCTTGGTTTGTAGCTGCATCACTCCTATTTTACCTACATCATCACATGGCCATTTTACATCATCCTCCCTCTGTGCATGTCTATGTGTCCAAATTGCCCCCTTTTTCATTTTATTAAAGTGAGGAGGTCAAGGGAACTTCAGGGGGAGAGGAGGATTGGACAGGGAGCTAATGTGCTTAGGTAATTTCACTCAGCAGTATGGTGGGGAGTCTCTGGGTCACAGTACTCTAGAGGACAACAGTGGCTTGGGGGCCTTATAGTTCTGGAGTTTGTCTTATCTATGGTTAGCAAATATTGGGTGCAGTTTTGTGGGGTATGCCAAGCAGGCAGGCTCTAAATGGCTGAAAACCTCTTTGTTTGATCTATATTTTAACCAAAAGGATGTATAAAAATTAAAGCTTGCCACTGGTGGGCCTTTGAGCTAAAGGGTCCGGGTCTGCTTTGAAGAAATAAACAACATAGGATCAATATACTGAGGCCACCTTTGGCTTATCCATGTAACACAGGGTCATGTGGGAGCTCAATATTTAACACGTTGAGAAACTACTGAACTGTTTTCTAGAGTATACCATTTTACATCCCCACCAATAGTTTCTCTGTATCCTTGCAGCATTTGCTCTTGTCACTGTTTTATATTTTAGCCATTCTGGATAGGTGTGTAGTGATATTTCATTGTAGTTTGTCTTGCATTTCTCTAATGGCTAATGATACTGAATATCTTTTCATGTATTATTTGCCATCTATATATCCTCCTCCCCATAATCTCTTCAGGTATTTCAACCATTTTTATAACTGGATTTTTTTCAACTGTTAGGTTTTGGAAAAATGTTATATATACAAAATATTTGTCCATTGTCAGATAAGTCATTAGCAAATATTTTCTACCAACATGTAGCTTGTTGAGTCATCCCCTTAACAGAGTCCTATGAAGAACAAAAGCTTTTTATTTTTATGAAGTCTAATTTATCAATTTTTCCTTTTATGGATCATGTTTTTGGTGTCAAGTCTAATAATGTTTGCCTAGAACAACACCCTGAAGATTTTCTTCTACTTTAAAAAATAGTTTTATAGTTTTACATTTTACATTTAAGTGCATTGTTGGAAAAGCAGCCATTATATGACCTGTTGCCATTTCCCAGACTTGGCCATCAGAGCCTTGGACTCGAAACAGTTCCTATCAAGAGATAAGGAGCCCTCACAGCCTGTGTGATGTTTATCATCTTGTGTGAGAATATCTTTGTCTGTTTCAGACTCAATGTGACTCTTTTTTTTCTGCTTCAGTGTGTACATCATATGGCACCTGACCAAGTCCACGGCTATATCTATCTGCAGCGGGGACATGAGTGGTATAGGCAGGCCATTTGCTCTACTGTGTTTGCAGGGAGGGACCTACACCTACTACTGAAGCCCATCTTGCCTTCTCTTTATGTTAGTAAAACACTGCTCTGATCAGTGCTTAACTGTGTTGCATTTTCCTTGACAATTCCAATACCAAGATACAGAGGGAATCATGGTGGTTGACATAGTTATGATCTCTGTTGTCATTTGTGAAGTTGGAGTCCTCCCTGACATTGGTAACTGGTATTTCTGCTTGACATTCATGACCCATTTTGAATGTTTTTTTTTAAAATAAGATGTAAGTTTTTTTTTAAATGTTGTTTCGGAGGGTTACTGGGGGGTGGGAGGGTAGGGATAGGGTGGATGGGTTATGGACATTGGGGAGGGTTTGTGCTTTGGTGAATGCTGTGAAAGATGTAAGCCTGATGATTCACAGACCTGTACCCCTTGGGCAAATAATAAAAATAAAATTTAAAAAAAAAATGTTGTTTCGTCATTGTTGTGGTTGTTGTTTGTCTATGAATGCCCAATGGCTCAGTATCATTTGTTGAAAAGTTTATTCTTCCTCTGAGACATTTTGGCAATTTTATAAAAAACTCAGTTTGGCAGCTTGCCTAGGTTCCCAAGTCATTTAAGCATCTGCCTTCGGCTCAGGTCATGATCCCAGGGTCCTGGGCTCTAGCCCTGAATTGGGCTTCCTGCTTGGCAGGGAGTCTGCTTCTCCCTTCCCCTCTGCCCCTTTCCTTGTGTTCTCTCTCGCAAATAAATAAATAAATAAAACCTTTATTTTTTTTGTGTGTTATGTTAGTCACCATACAGTATATCATTAGATTTGATGTAGTGCTCCATGATTCATTGTTTGCATATAACACCCAGTGTCCCATGCAGTACGTGCCCTCCTTTGCATATAACACCCAGTGTCCCATGCAGTACGTGCCCTCCTTAATATGCATTATAGGGTTAAACCGTCCCCCCCACCCCCCTTCCCGTCTAAAACCCTCAGTTTGTTTCCCGGTGTCCATAGTTTCTTATGGTTTGTCTCTCCCTCTGCGTCCCCCCCCCTTCATTTTCCCCTTCTTTCTCCTAATGTCCTCCATGCTATTCCTTATGTTTCACAAATAAGTGAAACCATATGATAATTGTCTTTCCTGCTTGACTAGTTTCACTTAGCATTATCTTCTCCAGTTGCATCTATGTTGATGCAGAAGTTGGGTATTCATCCTTTCTGATGGCTGAGTAATATTCCATTGTATATATGGACCACATCTTCTTTATCCATTCATCTTTTGAAGGACATCTAAGCTCTTTCCATAGTTTGGCAATTGTGGACATTGCTGTTATGAATATTGGGGTGCATATGGCCCTCCTTTTCACTACACCTGTATCTTTGGGGTAAATACCCAGTCGTTCAAATGCTAGGTCATTGGGTAGCTCTATTTTTAACTTTTTGAGGAACTGCTACACTGTTTTTTTTTAAAAAAATAAAATATTCAAAAAAATCAGTTTGGCATATTTGGGTAGGTCTATTTCTGCGTTCCCTATTCAGTTCCACTGATCTATGTATCTTTGTGTCAGTACCACTCAGTCTTGATTACTGTAGCTATATGTCACTATAGCTGTTTATATTTAATATTGAGTAGAATGACTCTTCCCACCTTGTTTTTCTTTGTTAAAAGTGTTTTAGCTATTCTAAGGCTTCTACCTTTCCATATACATTTTAGAATAAACTTGTCTAAGTCCACAAAAAACTTTGCATGGATTTTTATAGGAACTGTATTAAACCTATAAATCATTTTGGGTACAATTGAACTTTTTACTATGTTGAGACTTCTAATCCATGAGCACAATATGTCTCCCCATTTATTTAGGTGTTAAAAATGTTTTCATTGGCATTTTGTTATTTTCAGCATACAGATCCTGTGCAAATTTTGTTATGTGCATTATGAAATCACTTCATTTTTTGGAGTAACTATCAATAATATTGTGTTTTTAATCTCGTTCTCTGCATGTTCATCATTAGTATCCAGAAATGCAGTTGATATTTGTGTGTTGATCTTGTGTCCTGTGACTTTGCTGAACTATTAGTTACAGAAGTTTCGAAAATTGATTACCTTGGATTTCCTACCTAGACCATTATATCATCTGCAAACAGGGACAGTTTTACTTTTTCCTTTCTAATCTATAGGCCTCTTATTTCTTTTTCTTGCCTTAATGCAATGGCTACAACTTCCAGTATTATGCTGGATGAGAGTGGTGGTAGTATATATCCTTGTTCTGTTCTTGACCTTAGTGTGTCATCATAAAGTATCATGTTAACTATAGTTTTTTTTTGTAAATGCTCTTTAGCACATGCTCACATTATATCAAGGGACATACTGTGTTCATGGATTAGAAAACTATGATTAGAAGAGTCAGTGTAGTAAATAGGTTAATTCTCCCCTAACTAATCTATAGGTTAATTCTTCCATAATCCTATTTTTCTCAGAGTTTTTATCATGAATAGATATAAGATTTTGTCAAGTGTTTTTTTATACATTAATTGATATAATCATATGTTTTTTATATTTAGCCTATTGACAAGTTATATTATTTAATTTTCAAATATTGAACTAGTCTCACATGCCTATAATGAATTCCACTTGTTATTGATGCACATTTTTTACATTGTAGATACAATTTGCTAATATTTTGTTGAGGATTTTTGCATCTAATTTCTTCAGAGATGTTCTTTAGTTTCCTTCCTTCATTTCTCTCTTCCTCCCTTCCTTCCATCCATCCTTCCTTCCTTTCTTCCTTCCTTCCTCCCTCCCTTCCTTCCTCCCTTTCTTCCTTCTTTCCTCTCTCTATTTCTTTCACTTTTTTTGCCTTTTTTTATATCAAGGTAATCTTGGCTTCATAAAATTAGTTGGGAAGGGTTCTTCTATTTTTGGGAAAATTTTGTGTAAAACCATTGTTAATTTTTCTTCAAATGTTTAGTAGATTTTTTTTCTGGGAAGTATTAATTATAAATTCAATTTATTTGACAATTGTAGGCATATTCAGATTGTTTACTTCAACTTGGTTGAGTCTTGACAGTTTGTGTTTTTTGAGGTGTTAATCTATTTCATCTAAGTTGTCAAAATAGAGTATAATATTTTTATACTCTATAAAATATAAAATATAGAATATATATGTGTATAGAGTCCTTTATAGTATTCCCTTATTCTTTTTTGACATTTGCAGGGACTGAATGTTATCCCCTGTTTCATTCCTGATATTGGTAATTTGCATCTTCTCTTTTTTTCTTTGTCGGTCTTCCTAATGGTTTGTCAATTTTATTGGTCTTTTCAAAGAGTCAGCTTTCTGTTTCATTGAATTTTTCTATTGTCTTCAATTTCATTTATTTCTATTCTTGTCTTTATTATTTATTTTCTTCTTGCTTTGGATTTATTTTGTCCTTCTAGTTTCTTCAGGTAGGAATTTAGATTATTGACTTGAGACATTTCCTTCTTTCTTTTTTTAAAAGATTTTATTTATTTAGTTGAGAGAAAGAGAGGCAGTGAGCAGAAAGGAAAGGGAGAGAGAATCTGAAGCAGACTCTGTGCTGAGTGCAGAGCCCAACATGGGGGCTCAATCCCACAACCCTGAGGTCATGACCTGTACCAAAATCAAGAGTCAGACACTTAACCGACTGAGCTACCCAGGCGCCCTGGGACATTCCCTTATTTCTAAGTTGAGCAGTTAGTGTTATAAATTTCTTACTCAGCACTATTTTAGATATTTAACACAAATTTTTATTTTTATTTTTATTTTCATTCAATTCAAGGTATTTCTTAATTTCCCTTTAGACTTCCTCTTTGACCCATGGATTATTCAAGTCTTGTTTAGTTTCCAAGTGTTTGGGTATTTCTTTGTATATTTCTCTTTTGATTTCTGGTTTAATTCCATTTGGTCAGTAAACATACTCTGTATGATTTCAATTATTTTAAATTTATTAAAGCTTGTTTTATAAACCAGAATATGGTCTGTCTTAGGAAATGTTCCATAGGTTCTTGAAAAGAATGTGTATTCTGCTGTTGTTGAATTAAGTGTTCTGTACATATCAACCAGAACCCGTTGGTTAATTGCGTTTTGAGATATATTATATCCTTGAAGATTGTCTATTAATTGTACCAGTTGTCGAGAGGAGAGTGTTGAAGCTCCTCCTTATAATTTAGGATTTATCTATTTCTCTTTTCAGGTCTGCCTAGTTTTTAAATTTTATTTTATTTTTTCAGTGTTTCAAGATTCATTGTTGGGCGCCTGCGTGGCTCAGTGGGTTAAAGCCTCTGCCTTCGGCTCAGGTCATGATCTCAGCGTCCTGGGATCAATGCTGGTATCGGGCTCCCTGCTCTCTCTCTGCCTGCCTCTCTGCCTACTTGTAATCTCTCTCTCTCCGTGTCAAATAAATAAATAAAAAATCTAAAAAAAAAAGATTCATTGTTTATGCACCCCACCCAGTGCTCCATGCAATACATGCCCTCCTTAATACCCACAAACAGGCTCACCCATCCCTCCAACCGCCTCCCTTCCAAAGCCCTCAGTTTGTTTTTCAGAGTCCACAGTCTCCCATCTTTCATCTCCTCCTCTGATTTCCCCCAATTCTCTTTTCCTTTCCTTCTCCTAATGTCCTCCATGTTATTCCTTATGCTCCACACGTAAGTGAAACCATATGATAATTGACTTTCTCTGCTTGACTTATTTCACTCAGCATAATCTCCTCCACTCCCATACATGTTGATACGAAAGTTGGGTATTTATCCTTTCTGATGGAGGCATAATATTCCATTGTATATATGGACCATATCCTCTTTATCCATTCATCTGTCTACCCATTTTTTGATGTGATTATTTGTTTTTTGGGTGTTGAGTTTGAGGAATTGTTTATAGATCTTGGATATCAGCCCTTTGTCTGTAATGTAATATCTTCTCCCATTCCGTGGGTTGCCTCTTTGTTTTGTTGACTGTTTCCTTTGCTGTGCAGAAGCTTTTTATCTTGATGAAGTCCCAAAAGTTTACTTTCTCTTTTGTTTCCTTTGCCTTTGGAGACGTGTCTTGAAAGAATTTGCTGTGGCCGATGTCAAAGAGGATACCTGCCTATGTTTTCCTCTAGGATTCTGATAGATTCCTGCCTCACATTGAGATCTTTCATCCATTTCGAGTTTATCTTTGTGTATGGTGTAAGAGAATGGTCTCATTTCATTCTTCTATACATAGTTTTCCAATTTTCCCAGTACCATTTATTGAAGAGACTGTCTTTTTCCCACTGGATATTTTTTCCTGCTTTGTCGAAGATTATTTGACCATAGAGTTGAGGGTCCATATCTGGACTTTCCTTAGAGATTGGAATCTTTTCTGGTTCCATACAAATTATAGGATTGTTTGTTCTGGCACTTTGAAAAATGCCGGTGGAATTTTGATCGGGATGGTATTGAAAGTATAGATTGCTCTAGGAAGTATAGATATTTTAACAATGTTTATTTTTCCGATCCACAAGCATGGAATGCTTTTCTGTCTTTTTGTGTCTTCTTCAATTTCTTTCATGAGTGTTCTGTAGTTCCTTGAGTACAGATCCTTTACTTCTTTGGTTAAGTTTATTCCAAGGTATCTTATGGTTCTTGGTGCTATAGTAAATGGAATTGATTCTCTAATTTCCCTTTCTATATTTTCATTGTTAGTGTATAAGAAAGCAACTGATTTCTGTGGATTGATTTTGTATCCTGCCACATTACTGAATTGCTATATGAGTTTTAGTAGTATGGGGGTGGAGTCTTTTTGGTTTTCCATATATAGTATCATGTCATCTGCGAAGAGAGAGAGTTTGGCTTCTTCTTTGCCAATTTGAATACCTTTTATTTCTTTTTGTTGTCTGATTGCTGTTGCTAGAACTTCTAGTACTATGTTGAACAACAGTGGTGAGAGTGCACATCCTTGTCATGTTCCTGATCTCAGTGGGAAGGCTGTCAGCTTTTCCTCATTGAGAATGATGTTAGCTGTGGGTTTTTCATAGATAGATTTTATGAAGCTGAGGAATGTTCCCTCTATCCCTATATTTGAAGAGTATGATGATAGGAATTATGATTAATGATAAAAATTAATCCATATTAATCCAAATTAATCCAATTAACCCATCCAATAAATAATCCATATTCATCAGGGATATTGATCTGAAATTCTCCTTTTTGATGGGGTCTTTGCCTGGTTTGGGGATCAGGTTAATGCTGGCTTCATGGAAAGAGTCTGTAAGTTTTCCTTCTGTTTCTATTTTTTGAAACGGCTTCAGGAGAATAGGTATTATTTCTTCTTTGCATGTTTGGTAGAATTCCCCATGGAATCCGTCAGGTCCTGGGCTCTTGTCTTTTGGGAGGTTTTTGATCACTGCTTCAATCTCGTTACTAGATATTGGTCTATTTGGGTCGTCAGTTTCTTCCTGTTTCAGTCTTAGAAGTTTATAGGTTTCCAGGAATGCATCCATTTCTTCTAGTTTGCTTAACTTATTGGCATATAACTGTTGATAATAATTTCTGATGATTGTTTCTATTTTCCTGGTGTTAGTCGTGATCTCTCCCCTTTCATTCCTAATTTTATTAATTTGGGTCCTCTCTCTTTTCTTTTGTATTTGTTTGGCCAGTGGTTTACCAATCTTATTAATTCTTTCAAAGAACCAGCTTCTAGTTTCGTTGATGTATTTTACTGTATCTCTAGTTTCTAACTCATTGATCTCTGCTCTAATCTTAATTATTTCCCTTCTTGTGTGTGCGGTTGGCTTAATTTGTTGTTGATTTTCCAGTTCTTTAAGGTGTAAAGAAAGTTGGTGTATTTAGGATTTTTCTTTTCTTTTCTTTTCTTTTTTTTTGAGTGAAGCTTGGATGGCTATGTATTTCCCCCTTAGGACCGCCTTTTGCTGTATTCCATAGGTTTTCTACCGATGTGTCTTCATTCTCATTGGTTTACATAAATTGTTTAAGTTCTTCTTTGATTTCCTGGTTGATCCAAACATTCTTGAGCAGGATGGCCTTTAGCTTCCAAGTGATAGAATTCATTCCAAACTTTTTCTTGTGGTTGAGTTCCAGTTTAAAAACATTGTGGTCTGAGAATATGCAGGGGATAATCTCAATCTTTTGATATCAGTTAAGCCCTGATTTGTGACCCAGTATGTGGTCTATCCTGGAGAAAGTTCCATGTGCATTGGGAAGAATGAGTATTCTGTTGTTTTAGGGTAGAATGTTCTGTATGTATCTATGAGGTCCATCTGGTCCAATGTGTCATTCAAAGCTCTTGTTTCTTTGTTGATTTTCTGTTTAGATGATCTGTCTATTGATGACAGTGGTGTGTTGAGATCCCCTACAATTAATGTATTCATATCAATATGACTATTTTGATTAACAGTTGGCTTATATAGTTGGCTGCTCCCATGTTGGGGGCATAAATATTTATAATTGTTAGATCTTCTTGGATGACAGACCCTTTAAGAATGATGTAGTGTAAAAAAAAAAAAGAATGATGTAGTGTCCTGTATCTCTGACTACAGTCTTTAGCTTAAAATCTAATTTATCTGATATAAGAAATGCTACCCCAGGGCGCCTGGGTGGCTCAGTGGGTTAAAGCCTCTGCCTTCGGCTCAGGTCATGATCTCAGCGTCCTGGGATCGAGGCCCGCATCGGGC
>LNAC01000249.1:1986120-2095871 GCA_002007465.1 Ailurus styani
GAAAGAAAAATTAAAAAAAAAAAAAAGAAATGCTACCCCAGCTTTCTTTTGAGGCCCATTGGCATGAAAGATGGTTCTCCATCCCCTCACTTTCAGTCTGGATGTATCTTTACCTCCCAAATATGTCTCTTTTAGACAGCATATGGATGGGTCCTGTCATTTTATCCAGTCTGTAACCCTGTGCCTTTTTATGGGAGCATTTAGGCTGTTCACGTTGAGAGTGATTATTGAAAGATAAATTTTTATTGACATCATGTTGCCTGTGAAGTCCTTGTTTCTATAGATTGCCTCTGTAAATTTCTGTTCTATGTTACTCTTAGGTTATTTCTTCTTTTATAGAACCCCCCTTAATATTTCTTGTAGTGCCGGCTTGGTGGCCACATAATCTTTTAAACCCTGCTGGTCTTGGAAGCTCTTTATCTCTCCATTCATTTTGAATGTCAGCCTTACTGGATAAAGTATTCTTGGCTGCATGTTCTTCTCATTTAGTGCCCGGAATACGTCTTGCCAGACCTTTCTTGCTTGCCAGGTTTCTGTGGACATGTCTGACATTATTCTGATGGTCCTTTCTCTGTATGTAAGGAATCTCCTCCCCCAGCTGCCATTACGACCTCCTTTCTGAATTTATGATTCGTGAATTTCACAGTTAAGTGTCTGGAGGTCTTTCTAGACTCGTTGATCTTGGGGGGTTTCCTTTCTGTCTCTAGGACATGAACACTTGTTCCATTCCCCAGATTAGGGAAATTTTCATCCAGGATTTGTTCAACTATATCTTCTAGTCTTCTCTCTTTCTCCACCCCCTCAGGGATCCCAATAATTCTGACATTGGAACGTTTCATGACATCATTTATTTCCCTAATTCTGTTTTTTCATGGCTTCTAAACTGTTTGTTCCAGGCCTCCTCCTGATTCTTCTTTTCTATCAGTTTGTCTTCTAGATCACTATTTTGATCTTCTGCCTCAGTTACCCTAGGTGTTAGAGAATTTAGATTAGATTGGATCTCATTGTTAGCACTTTTAAGTGCTGCCAGATCAGCCCTCACTTCTGCCCTTAGAGATTCTATGTCGCCAGTAATGGTCTTCTCCAACCTAGCCATTGCCTGGATAATTTTTACCCTAAATTCCATTTCCGACATGTTGTTTATGTCCATATCCAATAGTTCTGTGGCAGAGGTCACAGTCTCTGAATTTTCCCTCTCTTGGGTGTTCCTCCTCCTAGTCATTTTGGTGAGAGGTGGTTGAGGCGATGTATAACTGAATATATCAACCACAATCCAGTCAAGGTGCACCTCTCCACTGATGTTCTTCTGCCCCGGTAGAGATCCAGAAATGTATAATCTTACATCTCAGGCTGATTTCATTGGTGTTTAGTGTGTTCTGGTAGATATTTAGCTCACTTCAGGGGATCAGTTGAAACAAGGTCTCCTACTTCTCCACCATCTTGCCACCATCCCCTCAGCTCTGCCTATTTTTGTTTCATTTATTTTGAGGTTTTATATTTTGGTGCTTACAGGGTGATGCTTTTAAAATCTTAACTTAGATTATGCTTCTCTTGTTTTGCAGACCTCACAATGACTCTCTATTTCATTCAGAACTAAAGATAAAGTCCTTATAGTAGTCTATAAGGTTCTGTAAGATCTGGCTCCTGGTTATCTCTCTAACTTCATTTCCCACTATTCTCCCCCTCACTTATTCTGCTCCAGTCACACTCGCCTCTTTGATGTTTCTTGAGTAGAACAGACCACAGCCTTGTTACAGCTTTCATTCTAACTCTTCACGTTGCTAGGAATGCTCCATCAACTTGGAATGGGGATTTGGAGTGTAGTTGTTGCAAGAATTGTTAACTTTACATAACAGGGAAGACAAGTCCTGGAGAGGGTAAATGCCAGTAACAACGAGCATATTATTAGCAGAGCTAAGGTGTTATGGAAAACTTAAGTCTGAGGAAAAGCAGTGAGAGAAGGTGAATTAAGAAGGATAAATAGCAGTGGCGCTAGGAAATGAGCTGGGAAGGATTTTACATATAGGAAGAACTGAAACCCCAAATTTCCTCTTTAAAAATTTCTCCCCAATCAGTCTAGCACTGAGTCTGAAATTCTAGCAGTGTACTTCTTTAGGATAAGTATGCAAAGGCTCTGAGGAATCTGACAGTATAAAATTTTATATAACTTAGATTTAGTCCAGAGCTTTAAAAAAATGATTTGACAGCAACACACTTCCCTCCTTCAATGCCTGCCTTACAAAATCCACTTTGGGAAACACTGGGTCAAAGCTTCTTGTTTCCAGAAAACTTTTGCTAAAAGATTAATTTTACTGGAAAGGCCTAGCTACTTATCATTCTTTCTTATTCTGCAATGATTGTTTTATCCAACTATCCCAGGGCTTGGCAAACCATGGCAAAGCCCTCAGCTCTCCACCTGATTTCATAAACAAAAATTTATCAGAACATAACCACATCTATTTGTCTGTGGCTTCTTTCTCATTACAATGTAGAATTGAATAGTTGTGACAGAGATGAATGGTCAGCAAAGCCAAAAATATTTACTACCTGACCTTTTATAGAAAAAGTTTCCTGAGCCCTGGATTTACCCAATAGCAAAGGCCTGAGATTTATCTATTGCTGCCTAGCAAATGATAACAAAAGTTAGTGGCTGGCACCAATAATTTATTGCATCTCTCATGGTTCAGTGGATTGAGTGGACTCATCTGGGAAGTTCTCATTTGGTGTTTCTCATGTAGTTACAATTATATGGCAGTTGGAGCTATGGTCATCTGAAGACTCAGCTGGGATGAACATCCAGGATGGCTCACTCCCATGGTTGGCATCTGATGCTGGATTTCAGCTGGGAGCTCAGTAGGAGCTATTGACTAGTGCATCTATATATGGCCTCTCCCTTTAGGTTGAATTTCTCACAGTATGGCATCATTTCAAGAGTAAGAAGTAAATACTTCCAGTTCTTTTAAAGTCTAGGCTTGGGACTGGAGTAATGGCACTTCCACCTTATTCAGTTGGTCAAAGCAGCCCCAAGACCAGCCCAGATTCAAGGGGTCTTGAGGAATAAACTCTACCCCTGCATAGGAGAAGGACAATAGTGTGCATAGAAGGATAGAATTAATGCTGATTATGTTGAAGATGAACTACCACCATGAAGAAATAGTATGAGATGTTTGGGGAGCAGGGTGTAGAAAATTTTCCTTGGAAAGACCTTTTAGGGTGTCTGAAGCCAACTCTGATTTCACCTGTGCCTATTTTATAGATTACCATATTGAAGCTCAGAACATTAGGAGATGCTGCTGAAGGTCATTGTCTGCCTCATAGTGTTGACAAGGACCCTAGCTGACTTGCTGGATGTATGTAGCTAACCCCAAAAAGGACGGTGGTCTAGGGCCCAGGGGCTGGTATGAGGGGGCTAATGGGCCTGAGTCTCTGAATCAAGCTCTCTCCTTTCCCTAATGCTTTCCTTACTCCTTAGGACTTACTCAGGTACGTCAGCTACTATGTAAACATCTAGGCTTTATGGACACGCCAGATCCCTGCCATTATGCCTTGTGGCTTCTGACGTCTTTCTCAAGTCTGGACTCCGCACTGCAATGAACTCTGAATACCTTAAAGACAGGGACCACATCTTAAATTTCTTTCACTTCCTCTGGCCTTGAGATACCTCATACTAATACTATATATATAGAAGACAATAGAAATTGTAGGCCTATTCAAATTCCAGCTCATTTCTTTGCACAGCTTATACAAGTGGAATTCTGTGGTTTGGTCCCTGCACATTATGCCAGCCTTATCTTTGACCTTCACTGACCTTCAATGATGATATACCAGGCATGCATTTTCTCTCTCTCTTTCTGTCTCTATCTATATCTTTCTATTTGTTTCTGTCTCTCTGTCTCTCTCCCCACCTGGCTGTATGCAGTTATTGTCAGTGATTGGAACATTCTTCCCTTGCACCCACCTTCACTCACTAGTCTACCTCTTTGGTATCCTTCACAGCATGAGTGTTACTTTTCCAAAGAGATCCTCACTGATACCAGGTACCCCTTTTATGTTCCCATAGCACCTTGTATTTTCCCCTTAATAGTTATTTCCCCACTGTCCTCTAATGTAATTACTTACTTTTCTGTCTCCTTGACTTGACTACAGTGCTTGAGGGTACAGTCCGTGTCTGTCTTAAACTTTGTCTCCCCATGGACTTGCAAGAGTTCTGACACAACAAATGGATGCGCTCTCCCTTCAGTGATCTTCACTTTCTTCCTGCTGTCCTGTGTAAGTATGCTGGAACCAGTTGTATAGTGGGACGATGGATAAAGAACATGTGTTCAGAATGTCACGTGATTCACTTGCAGCATCTCTGAACAACTCTTTAGAGCTCTTGTCTTGTCCTGGAACCGTTTTGCAAAAACCAGAAGGCTACTTTGTAAGGCTCCACGTATATGCTGCTCCATTTTCCCAACATCTCACCACCAACTCAGTGAGCACTGCATATTGAGCACCTTTCCTTGCTTCAACTCCTCAAACGCAGAACCATAGCCTAGGACTAGGGAATGTGTGCCAACTCCTCAGCTTAGGTAGTCTGATTTAGGCCTTGTGTGAAAAAGGTGGGCAGTTTGGTAGCTCTGGGGTGCCACTCAGTTGTAAGCGGACAGCTAATGTGCTTGGGAGATAACCAGCCCCCTAAGACCATTTGTCAAGCATGCTGATTATGATTAAATATAACTTGCCAGACTATAAGTGGCCCTCAGATAACAGCAAGAATCTAGCAGAACGTTACACATCATGAAGCAACCCCAGGGTAGTGGACGTCAGCAGTCTTGCTCAATTAATCCTTGGAAACACAGTCAGAATTAATGGGAAACTTGTTGAAAGTTGATCGACAGCTTTTGAAAGGTGAAATCCTTTTCTGTTCCCATTACGTGTTGTTAAGACCATTAGCAGAAATTGGAATAGAGAAATACAACCTTTCCTGTGGTAGATTCAGAAGCTGAGAAGATGGATGAGATGGAAATGTACTGGCAGCTTATAATAAGCACCTGGGTGGTAAGTGATAACTAAAGATTGAAAATTGACAAATGGGTCAGACTGGGAAAGACCAAGACAGAGAGGGATGGAGTGCAGTTTGCATGCAGAGATGATGAGGGAAAGGAGCGGGAGCATCAATAATTCAGCAGGGTCACCCACACTGTGGGCCAGATATGGATTACTCAGAAAGTGGTTAAAATTTTCTAGGCGGAGAAGTGGGGGAGATTTCGTTACAAGATGAAGAGACCACTTTCCAGTTGTCGAGAGGCATAAATGATTTAGTTTTCCCTGGGGAACTAGGGTACCAAAGAGAAAGTCTCCAAACTAGAAGTCAGGAGGTCTGAGACATCTGTTTATTCAGTTCTAAAGTGGCTGAATTACTCCAAACCTCCTCACCCTTTAGATGATTGTACCCTTCCAATTGACTAATGTGTTATTTCTTTGAAAGATATCAGACTTATGAATGTAGGGAATTATAACCAAGGTCATCCAACTGAATCAAGTGTAAAAAGAATATTGCTATAAGGGACTATTTGAGATTTTAATTATTTCCTCTGATGGAGGTGAACATGTTTGCAGATAATCTTGAGTGGCAACATTGTCCAAATAATTTATCTTGGGATTTAGAGGCACACACATCCCTTGATATTTTGATTGAGGAAAGCTCAGGGATGTGGGTTGTGCATCAGAATGGAAGATATGACTTTTAATTTACTCTGCCATTTTGGTTTAGCACAATCATGATGCCCTGACAGTGGGAAGAAGTAGAAGAGCAGGAGGTGTGATCAAATGCTTGGGGGAACTGTCACCCCTGGATACAGGGTGATACTTTTAAGTCAAGAGTAGTATTTGAGGGTTGACAGGTTTTCACCTACTGATCTGAGTTGGCATCATTTATATGAAGGCTTTTTCATAAGATCTGTCAGAGAACGAAGCTTTGGGTCATAGTTATTATTTGAACATTGGTTTTGTGCCGGGTATTGTGCTAAGTGTTGTACTGTACCATCTCTTTTAATCCTCACAACCACTCTATGGAGTTACATACTGTTATTATCTTCATTTTACAGATAATGAAACTTAGACTAAGGTGACCAAGGTGACAATGCTAGTAAAAGACAAAGCCTGGTAGTAAACCCAGGCATTAGCTCCAGAACCTGTGTATAGAACCATTATGTGATATTGCCATATACATATATGAATGAACCTGAGGCTCTGGGAAAAGGAAAGAAATGTGACCTTCCCAAAGTCACCCAAATAGGTAGTGGGACTACCTACCACTTATTCCCAGAGTGAATCCAGTATGTTCACAACAAGTGAGGAATACAACAAAATCTCATTCTATAGATGTAGCTCAGGTCTTATAGTAATGATGATGATAATTACTGTAATGACAATGGCGGCAGCAGCAGCTGATAATTACTGAGCATCAGTTATGTGCTAAGCACTGTAATTGATACTGTATATGTACACTCATTTATTTATTCACTGAACAAATATTTATTGAAAGCTTACTTTGTTATAGAGATTAGGGATATGATGATGAATAAGACAAGATTGATGTCTGCTTTTATTTTTTAAAATTTTTTGAAACCCAAAAACCATTTATTAACCATAAAACAAATTTTTAAACTCATAAAATACATGAAAGGCAAAAACATGATAAGTTATATGGAAAGAAAAGGTAGATTGGGGAAAATAGGTATGTATATATTTCAGGTACATGGATAATATCAGTCATATACAACATATGGATCTTTCAAATTGAAAACAAAGTCGAAGGAGAAAAGCAGTCAAAGAATTATATTCATAGAGGAACTCAACTCACATATTTGAAAAGGACTTTCCTACTAGTGGAGAATTGCAAGTTGAAATTAGGATAAAATGATGAAATAGCACCTTATGTAGGCCTTTCAGACTGATACAAAATGAAGGAGAGTGAAAACCCATATTCCAAGTGGTGTGCAGTTAAGGGTACTCTCCTACATTGAAGGTGTAAATGTAAAAGGGAAAGCAATCTGGAAATAGAAATTAACACTTAAAATATAGAAAAACATGTGCTCAACCATCACACTTCTAGAAATCTATTCCATAGTAGTCATAGGTAAGGAGTACTACAAGGATATTTCTCCAACACTGGCCACTGAGAGGTCCAAGAATGGGGAGGGAGGGAGGGTGGGAGAGGGGAGGAGAGAAGTGGGGAGATAGAGGGAGAGAATTCATTTAGGTTGATAACTGCTTTTGGATGGAGTCTTACAAATCTTAGACAGAGAATACCAACTGCAAACATGAAAAAAAGAAAGATGTCTGAAAATATATATGCAACTGATAAATCACTAACTCTACCTCTGAAACTGATAATACACTATGTTAATCACTTAAATTTAAATTTAAAACATTAAAAAAGAAGAAGAATTTGAAAAAAGATGTCTGATAATAATTATGGTACAAAATAAACAAAACAGTAATGTAATATAGGGGAAATTGAGTGGCAGCTAAATTGAATGTGGTGGTCAGGGAAGCCCTCTTATCATCTCATTATATGCTCTCAACATCCCTGTGAAATGTGTAGATGGTGGTCAGCATAGATGTAAGTAATGGGAAATCAATTTCACCACTTTGCTGGGATCTATAGAACCAGTGGTCTACAGCTTGATCAATGCAGAGCAGGGAAATAGGGAGGCTGTTTTTATTGTGACCCCCAAGGCAATACCTTGTCAATTAAGGAACACAGAAAGTGTTGGGTAGAATTTCGTAGTCAAGAAAAGACAGTTGTGTAGGATGTGGGAATTAAAGGGACCAGTCCAGGAAACAGTCTACATGTTCAGAAGAGTGGTCTTCATGACCTTAAATCGTTGTGACCTTGGATTAGGCAATGGTTTCTTAGACATGACACCTAAGGCACAAATAACAAAAGAAAAAATAGACAAATTGACCTTCATCAAAGTTAAAAACTTTTGTGGTTCAAATGACATCTTCAAAAAAGTCTAGAGACAACACATAGAATGGGAGAAAGTGTTGAAAATTATATACCTGATAAGGGACTTGACGAACACTTATAACTCAAAAAATAAAAATAATCCAACTAAAAATTGAGAAAACACACATTACTCCAAAGAGAATATACAAGTGTCCAATAAGTTCATGAAATATGTTCAACATCATTTGCCATCAGAGAAATGAGATACCACTTCATATCTACTAGGATGGCTATGATCAAAAAGACAGACAATAACAAGTGTCAAAGATGTGGAGAAATCAGAACCCTCATACATTGCTGACTGACATGTAAAATGGTGATGTTTCTTTGGAAAAGGCTGGAAGTTCCTCAAAATGTTTAACATAGTGTTATTATATAACCCAGGAATTTCATGGATATATACCCAAGAGAATTGAAAATATATGTTCACACCAAGACTTATACACAAATGCTGATAGCAGCTTTCTCATAACAGCCAAAAAGTGGAAACAACTCAAATGTCCACCAACCGATGAATAAACAAAATCTGATAAATCCATATAGTGGAATATTATTCAGCCATAAAAAGGATCAAATACTGATACACAGTACAACATGTATGGACACAGAAAATATTATGCTAAGTGAAAGAAACCAGACACAAAAGACCACATATTGTATGATTCCATTTATATGAAATGTCCAGAATAGGTAAATTTATAGAAATATCAAATAGATTAGTTTAGTGGTTGCCAAGACCTGGGGGAGGGGACAATAGGAGTGTTTGCTAGTGGGTATGGAGTTTCTTTTTGGGGTGATGAAAATGTTCTAAAATTGATTGTTGGTAACTGTTGTGCAATTCTGTGAATATACTAAAAACTATTGAATTTTATATTTTAATAAGTGAATTGTATAGTATGTTAATTATGCCTCAGTAAAGCTATTAGAAAAAGAGCCAACCCAAATGTCATCTTCTTTGTGAAGCATTCTTTATCTCCCAGACAGTGTAGCTTCTTCCTCTGAGTTCTCCTGGCACATTATGCACACCTCTGCCATAGCACTTATATCTTGTATGGAATTGTCTGCTTACACCCAGTCTAGGAGCTCCCTAAGGTCAGGGAACATGTTTTATTTATTTCCTACCTCCTATAACATCTTTGCTCCTTTTCTTGCTCCTCCCCTCTTTTACTCCTCCTATCTTTCCTTTCCTCCCTCCTTCCTTCTTCACCCTAAATTTTTATTGAGTATCTACTATGTGCAAAGTCACTGTACTGGGTATTTGGGGATGTAACGTTGATAAAGCATGGCTTTGCCCTAGGGTCCTTTTAGCCTACTAAGGAAGAAAGACATTAAACATGTAGTTAACAGTATACAAGTCTTTCTCCTTTTTGTTTGGATTTGTTCCTAGGTATTTTATTATTCTAGATGTTATTGTCAGTGCAATTATTTTCTTAATTGCCTTTTTGAATTGGTCATTGATGGTGCATAAAAATACAACTGAATTTTGTGTGTTGATTTTGTATTCTGAGACTTACTGAACTTATTTATTAGCTCTAATAGTTTTTGTGTGAATTCTTTAGGATTTTCTGTACTTAAGATCATGTCATCTATGAATAAAGGTATTTTTATTTTTTCCAAAGAAAAACATGAATGAAAAGTGTTAGGGCAACAAAAGCATTTAACTGGGAGATCTTATCTAATCTGATGGGTTAGGGAAGAAATTCCTCATTATGTGTTCTTTTATCTGAAACTTGAATGACTCATAAAATTGTGGGAGTGGAAAAAGAGCACGGTGAATGTCTTGAGGCATAAGAGAAGGAAGAGCAGTCCGGTTGAAACATTAGAAATTAAAGTGCCAGGGAGGTGGGATAGCTCATGGTTGAGATGAGACTTGAGAGAGAGAGATGAGGACCTTGGTGGCCAGATTAAGGAATTTGCACTTTGCCCCATAGAGGGTTTTTAAGAGAGAGAGAGAGAGAGAGAGAGAGAGAGAGAGAGAGAGAGAGAGAGAGAGAGAGATGATGTGATATTAAAAAAATTCATCGCAACTGTTCACTGAAGAATGTATTGGAGGGACTGGGGACAAGAGTATTACTGTTACAGTCATTCAGACAAGTGATATCATATATTGTCCTAAGGTAGTTGCAGGGGGGTATTGAGAGATGTGGATGTACTTAAGGGGTATCTAGTAGGTAGAATTAATCGCCTTAGTTTGAGATGTGGGGAGCGAACAAGTCCCAAGAATGATTCCTAGATATCTGGCTTGGGTGACTGGGTGAACAACGGTGTCATTAATTTCAATAAAGTACATAAGAAAGGCATTTAGGGAGGTGTGTGAAAGTGAGTTTTCTTTTTGATATAGTGATATGGAGGTACATGTTGGCATTTTGGGTGGAGAAGCTCAGCAAGAATAAATTGATATGTGTGGAGTTTGGGAGAGATGTCTGAGCTGGAGCTATAGATTTGAAAGTTGTTAGCATAATAAGTACTAATTGAAGCTGCGGACCTAGCTTGTTCATCTTTATATCCTCCATAGTAGCTGGAGTGGTATTTGGCACAAAGTATCTGTTGAATGTTAAAAATAAGAAGATGTTAATCATAACCCCTCCCAAAGGTGGTAGTTGAGATCAGTATGCTCAGGTTCTTCCTTCTCTCCAACCAAGGTACACACAATATTCCAGGGTGGTGTGCACAGTAGGTACACATTAAAAGCTAATGTTTATCAAGTGTATGCTGTGCATCAGGAACTGTTCCAAGCTCTTTACATGTCTTAATTTTCTCAACAACACTATAAAGTAAGTTTTATCACCCTCTCCACTGTACAAAAGGGGAAAATGAAGCACAAAGAGGCTGCACGGTACATGGTGGAGGTAGGATTTTAACCCAGACAGTCTGAGTGCATGGCCTGCTCTGTTTTTCTTTTTTTCAATTTTTTATTTAAATTCAATTTAGTTAATGTATAGTTTATTATCACTCTCTTAACTGCTAAGATATATTATCACTCTAACTATTATTTGAACCCTAAGTGATTGCTTGCTAATCGATCAGAACAGGCTGGTGTAAATGGTTGAAAGTTCCTTTTCATATCTTTCCCCTTCTCTCTAGTCAGCACCTTTATCTTATTCTCCTAATATTTCTATGCTGCCTCCCAACCCAGCCTCCAGACACTCTTCATTCTGTGGCCTAGCCCTCAGGGCCTTGCTTTTTGCTTTTGATCACCACTCATAAGTTGAATACCTGCATCCAACTGCTATGGTAATCCTCTCAAGAAATATATGTGCATGATTTCAGGGGCTTCTCGGAGTCTGAGGGCCTTAACCAAAGGATTAACTCTAATAGGTCTTTAAAGCTTTGTGATTGGTCATGAAAGCAAGGGTTTTTCTTTGATTGGGGAAGAGGGGAAGCAGCAAGGAGAGGAATTAAATATCCACACATCAAGCTGTACAATAATAGGCAATGTGACTAAGAGCCAGCACTCCTAAACAATAAACTACACAGTCCCCTATAGAGATATGTTCTGCTTTGCCACCAACTGAGCTAGCCTCATACCCAGCACACGCTACTGGGCAGCACCTACATCATTCTGTTCAATTCAGTGACATACTTCCATATGGTTTGTCTGCATTGTGGGAATGAAGACACAGAGAGCTACATGTAGCAAGATCCCTTCATGAATTCTTAGTTCCTTTTGGGTAATGGACCCCCCCCTTAAGAATCTGAAAGCTATGCACCCACACAGAGACATGAATTGACACGTGTGCTTTTTGCTTATGATTTCAGCTTTGGATCAGTGGTTTCAAAAGTTCTCAACAGGCCAATATCATGCCCTAAGGAGTATTTTGTGATTACTTGGGGCTCTTAATGACACATAGCAGGTAGAATCCAGGAATATAATTGTAGGACAGCCTTCCCAATGAAAACTGCTCCTGTGTGTCACTAGACTTTCAGATGTCCTGCTGGACACTTATCTGGGTGAAAGACTTGCTTATAAATGATCACAGCCTAGAATGGAAATTTGTTTTACATAACATAATGTGTTTTGGTAGACACCAAATTTTTCAGTAACCCAATTGCAATGTAAATTAAGAGGGAATTGTACTTTTTCTAGGAACTGTAAAAGTTTTTCTCTACTTTGGAAATTCATGTACCAACATCAATAACATTCAGAGTATTAGAGTCACTGATAAAGTATACCTGTATCAGTCTGCATTTGTAATTGGTGTTTTATTGGTGGTTTCATACAGACCACTTCATCTTAAGTGTTCGACTGTAGTCAATTCCTGAGATTTACATGTTATATAAATATGTAAATAATTATAAATTATCTTCTTTTTGTTCTTTTTCACATCATAGAGCATTATATTAGTATTTTTGAAATCATGTGTGTAGGTGTGTAGGTTTTATTAGCTGTGAATTTCATTTCAGGATAATAATGGAGATGACACAGCATATTAAAAAAAGAGAGAGAATGGGCCTCATTAAGATCGAGAGTCAGTTTCCTAGAATAAAAATTATAGTCTTAAGGAAGTTTAATCAGTAGGGAAAGTAATAAGGGGTTCCATTTATTAAGTACCTACTGTGTGCCAGTTATAAGCTGAAGGTATTTTCCATGAGTTCATTTATTCCTCACAAGCCATCCCCCATTTCATAAACTATAAGGCAGAAAATGAGAAGTACCAGAAGAGACACAAAGAAGACGCAATTGAACATGTAGAAACCCAGGATGGGGATGTGTGGTCCAGCTCAAGGTCTGCCATCCCTTCACGGCTCTCTAGACTGATTGCACTGTGAACTGTGACTGAGCCCAAAGAGCACTCTCACTTCCAAAGGATGGGCTGTTCTTGTACTGTGTGTGTGTGTGTGTGTGTGTGTGTGTGTGTGTGTGTTGATGATGCAGGTGGGGGTCAGAGAGCTGGGGATTATAATGACTCTAGGAGTATATTAAAATATGTTTTCCAAGAATTAGTCATTTTTTCATTATTTCTACCCATGCCACTGGCCAAAAATCTCCAAGTCATAGTTCCAGAGCTGAGTGCAGAGACGGTGGGCCACTTTTCTTAAAATGACACCTATGCTTTATGACCAGGATGCTTGGCAGAGGCACTAGTCTTTGGTGCATGGTGAAGGTAGGATTTGAACCCAGACAGTCTGAGTGCACAGCCTGCTCTCTTTTTCTTTTTTCTTCTCTGCTTGGCTTTCCTAATGTGAGACCTCTGTCCTATGAGAGACCTGGGGTAAGGGCAACTGGGACCCCAGTATTCTTATCCAGCCATACTTGGGGTAAAGCCTCTCCTCTATCAGTGAGGACTGGGTGGAGGAAAGAATCCTTCACCATTCCTCTTGGTCACACTCACCAGGAATTTAACCTTTGCTGCTCATAGTTGAGGAGGGGGAATGTTAGAGTCCTGTCCCTTTTGTGGCAATACAGAGTCCCTTGACTGGGGGCTGAAGAGAGAAGTAGCCTTATCAAGCTCAGCTGGGGAAGAAGGAGGGAGGGAGGGAGTCGTGGCTCAAGTGCCACGGGATTGTCACTCTTCTTACCAGGATTTAGGAGATTTTCTTAAATAAATATTTCTTCACTTGACGTATTGCCTTAGGACAATTTGAGAGGCTTTAAGTGTTTTTTTTAAAAAACAACTTTACCAGTTAGTGCTTGTTTTACAGGGAGGCGACTACCTTCATTGCCATATACTTTTTGGTGCCTACTTTCCTCTATAACTTGACGGGGATTCAGAATTCCACAACAAACAAACAAACCAACTTCCACAACTGTCAATGCTACATTGTACTTGTACGATACCATATCTGGAGCATATGTCCAAGTGGATAATAAATTTTTAGAGGAGAAGACTGGGTTTAATATAATCATGATACCTTGCAAATTACATGGACCTAAAGAAATCATTCCAAGAAAGAAGTCACAAATAAATAGCTATATCTTCTGTTTGAAAATGGTCTCCAATATGGAGCACTACTTTTAATCCTTAAATCTGGGCTCAGCAGAGTGACTTCCTTTCAAAGAGTAAGAGTATGGAAAACAGGAAAAAGAGTAACTTCACAGTGGAGAAACTTGACAAACAGTATCTCAAGCTACTTAATTATGATTAACATCAATAGTGGTAAGTTATATTAATAATGAATCCTCTTGATATTATGTGAAGAGAATGGCACTTGTCCTCCAACTTCTTCCTCCAAAAAAATGCATTACCACAGTCAATCACGAGAAAACTATTAGACAAATTCAAATTGAGGGACATTCTAGAAAATACCTAACTTTCAAGGTCTTCAAAAACAAGGAAAGTCTGAGAACCAAACTATCATGACAAAGAGGAACCTAAGAAGTTATTGGGAGTCAATATAATATGGTATCTTAGATGGGATCCCAGTACAGAAATGAGGCATTAGGTAAAAACAAATGAAACATGCATAAATCATGGACTTTAGTTAATTATAATCTACCAGCATTGGCTCATTAGTTGTAGCAAATGTACCATACTAATGTGTAGGTGTTAATAATAGGGGAAAGTGGGTGTTGAGTATAAGGGAACTTCCTCTACTATCTTCCCATTTTTTACCTAAAACCTAAAATCATTCTAAAATCAAAAACAATTATTTACTCCCATCCACGCACACACACCCCCAAACACATATAGTACAAAGAGACAGACCTTGAGCTGGGCAGAAAGAAACTCAGTCACAGGGAGACTCTTTTTCTTGGAGTTCCTTGTAAGGTGGGGGTCATGGAGACCCAGCAAAAAAGCTAGATAGGGCAGAATTAGAACTACATAAGCTATAGCTTCTCTTAGATGACTATCTTCTAGAGAGAAAGCCAGATGAGTGTGCAAAGATGTCTATGCAAGTATGGTTATGGCAGAATGATTAAGAGTAAAACACTGCAACATTCTAAATGTCCACACTGGGGCGGTATCTCACTATGTTTGCTCTATAGAGCATCAGTCCAAGGAGATGGACTCCAATAAAGGGGATGCATGAACAAACAGGAAATGCTGGATACCATACTCCCTTAGAGAATCCAACAAAGATTGATGTAATAGGGCTCTGAGATCAGTCTGACTGAAAAGAAACTTGTAAATTTCTGTTTGAACCAGAATTTGAAAAGTCACTTGACCGTGGATCCCTTTTTTGATATATTTTTTAAAGATTTTATTTATTTATTTGACACAGAGAGAGAGATTACAAGTAGGCAGAGAGGCAGGCAGAGAGAGAGGAGGAAGCAGGCTCCCTGCTGAGCAGAGAGCCCGATGCGTGCCTCGATCCCAGGACGCTGAGATCATGACCTGAGCCGAAAGTAGAGGCTTTAACCCACTGAGCCACCCAGGCGCCCTTTGATATTATTTTTCATTAAATGTTACTAATATCTTCACACTTGGGAAACTGCTGCACTAGGGGTTAGACTATATAAATTAAGGCATATATTTTATTGGACTATTCTATAGAAATTAGTGAGATTATGGTTTTTGAGGATATTTAATGAGTTGGGACACTATTCGTAATTTTAGATAGCAAAAACATATATGTATATACAATATAAAGAAGAAATTTAAAATCACCTGTAACTCCATAATCAGAGATAACCACTAGTAACTGTATACTTTTTGAAAATACCAGGAAGGGAATGACAGGGTGTCCTAGATGAGCTTAACTGAATTGGTGGATCATTGTGAAAGTAGCCTAAAAATACTATCAGTCCAGGTGGTTCAGCTGATGCTTTCTCTTTGGATAAAGCCAGCCTCTGCAATATGAAATGTCATTCCTTTACAAATAAATGCTTTTCTTTTAGTTATCTTGAGAAGGCAATGAACATACACAGGAAATTCCCCATGTCAGACTCACCTCTTGAGGACAGTTACTTCATCTGCTCGCCTGCATGGAGGAACATGTTCCACTTTCCTCCCACCAGACTCCTACATCCTACCAACTAGTGCAGAAGTTCCTGATTCTTCCCAGGAGACTGGAAGGAGAGAGGCTGGGCTGGCAGCTTCAGTGCCTCTCTGTGCAGAAACTCTGTAGCACTTGCATGTCCTTGGTGTCTGGCATGGGGCTGAGCAAGTACCATGTGCTTAGTAGGACTGGCTGAACAGAGGACTTGAAACCCGTTTATGGGCCATTGATTTCACTTATGCAAATTATATTCAACGATTCTGCAATGTGATAATATGATATAACTTACACTAAATATGATATGGCTGGGAATCGAATGCATGATGCTGGGGAATGAAAGAAGTTTGGTCTTTATCCCACATTTGCTACTCATTTTGTGTGTGTGTGTCATTTTGGACAGTCACTTCCCCTCATTAACCAAATGTAAAAAAATAAAACTTAAGCACTCTTACATGGACCCCAGGACCCTACATGATCAGGACTGTGTTTCCTTCTTTGCCCTCATCTCCTGCTCCTCCCTGCCTTTTTCTTTTCTTTTTTTTTTTTAAGATTTTATTTATTTGACAGAGAGACAGATCACAAGTAGGTGGAGAGGCAGGCAGAGAGACAGGAGGAAACAGGCTCCCCACCGAGCAGAGAGCCCGATGCGGGGCTCGATTCCAGGACCCTGAGATCATGACCTGAGCTGAAGGCAGAGGCTTAACCAACTGAGCCACCCAGGCGCCCCGCTCCCTGCCTTTTACTATTCCAACAATACCTCAGGACCTTTGCACTATCTCTTCCCTCTGCCTGGAAGGCTGTCTCCTGGAATCTGGCTCTGTTTTTGTACTCGGGTTCCAGTTTAAATGTCACCTTCTCATAAAGGCCTTCCCTGATCACCTGATGGAACACTGCCTGTGCCATCTCCCTGTCACTCTCTTTTCTGTTATCTTGTTTTTCTTCCTTCCTGGAAACAATTATTTTACATTTGACTTGTTTATTTTACTGTTGACTCATTTTATATCTTACCTCACTGGTCTCTGAGCTCCACAAAAGTGGAGAATCTTATTGATCTTGCTAATTTCTGCATCCCTAGTAACTAGAATAATGCCTGGCACATAATATGTAACTGACAGATATTTGTGGAATGAGTGAAGAAGAATCTGACATTGTCTTATTTGACAAACACCTATATAGCACTTAATCTGTACCAGTCTCTGCTTTAAAATTTTTTAAACTCATTTAATTTTCATAACATCCCTGTGAGGTAGACACTATTATTCTTCTCATTTTAAAGAAAAGAAACTAACGCAGAGAAAGCTTAGTAATTTGACTAAGGTTATGCTGTAGTTTATGTGGATTATCTCTTTTAATCTTACCAATGACTCTACAAAGTAGATGCTATTATTGCCCCATTTTATAGACAAGGAAGCAAAGATTTAGAGAGGTTAAGCAACTCATACAGGGTCACACAGCTGGGTTAGTGGCAAAGAAAGACCTCAAATCCAAAGTGTCTGACTCTAGAACTGTGGTCCCTTGTAGTCACAAAAGATAGCCATGGCTGCTTAGAAGTGCCCTACCTGCCCTTTCTGTACAAAGTCCAGAAGGTTGGAGAGGGCAGGTTCTGAGTCCACAGAGGTTGTGTCATAGGCAAGGCTATATTGGGGTGAAAGGTCGGTTTGGGGAGAAGCTGCGGTTGAGGGAGGGAGAGCCCTTTTGCCCAAGTCACCTGGAGTACATAGTGGAGTGGGTCAAGTCTCTCTCCATAGCTAGCTTATATTCCTGCCTCTCATTGGAGACAGTTCCTTTATGGGGCCAGGACAAAGGGAGAGTATTAAGGCCAAAGGAGCCTTAGAAGGAACTGTTGAGATACCCCAAATCCTTCTCTGCTCTAGGCTCATTCATGACCTTTCTTGGGCTATACATCCAGCTGGAGAAACATCATTCAGGCCTAGCAAAGGTATAGAAGAAATCCAGAGGTATTACCAATGGTTGGGATTGATGGGCAGATAGAACACTCTGGACACACTGACAAACTAGAAACACTGACCACTCTGGAGGGACTGATAATTCCAGACATACCAGACAGACAAAGTCCACATACCAGACAGAGCCATGGACTGGCTTGGACAGTTAGGCTACATTCTGACTAACTCAGACAAGCAATACATTCTAGAAAATGTATCATCTCTCTGTTTATCTAGAGTATCTTTCCTTTTCCTCTGCAGTTCTGCACAGAATCACCACACTGCACAACTCCAGAGGGAACGCATTTCATGGTATACGTAAATGGTGCCCCTGGAGTTGCTACTAATGTCTAAGGAGGCTCTAGTGTTGCAATTTCACTTGTGTGTCTTGCTATGGGTTCATTCAACCCAGGAGTTCCCTGCCCACCCCATCCTCAAAACCAACAGGCTGCTGTCATCACTAGGAGCCTCCAGACTACTATTTGCCAGCTTTTTCTATCAAGGTGTGGTCTCTAATATTCAGTTAGGTAAGGCTTTCACAGATATCTTCAGTCAATATGTGTGCCAAGCACCCAGTGATCATGAGAAAACCAAGCCTTTCCATTTATAGACATTGATATTGACATAAATCTGGGATGAGACTGTAAGCCTTTCTGACCATGTATTTTCTTACTGCTTTAAAAATGCATCAAGGAGGGCAGGTGATGTGATGAGCACTGGGTGTGATACACAACTGATAAATTATTGAACGTTACATCTGAAACTAATGATGTACTTTATGTTCACTAATTGAATTTAAATAAAAAATGAATCAGTTTCCTTATCATGTTTATTGTTAAATGTGTTTTATGTATTTGAAAATTAGTAAGGGCATGACAGTATTCATTAGAATTGTATGTGTTCCTGAGTCAAAGAGCAGACTTTTGACTATACCTTTCCAACCCATCTTTTGTCACAGATAGACTGCTCTTTCAAGAGTTTGATCACTCAGAAGTTTGGTCATTGGGTTCACTAGGGATTATATTGATTAGAATAAAATTGTCAATTGTGTTTACAATGAAATGTATTAATAAATGAATGCAATCCTTTAACACATAATTAGGAACTATTAAGATCTTCTGGAATAAGATGTTATCTTTGTACAGCCCATCATTAATAATAGCAGTGTATGTGCCTGTACTGTGCTGGAGTGTTTTATATACATTCTCTCTTAATTTTCCCAATGCCTCTGAAAGAAAGGGATGATCTCCATTTACAGATGAGGAATCCAAGAATCAGAGAAAGGAAGTGACTGTGGAAAGATCCTGTAGTTGGTAAGTGGTAGAGTGAGGAGTTCAGTGTTTCAGGTGTACATTTAATTCACCTTAAGACCATATAAAACCAGACTAGAATGTTGTGCTAGAATAGACACTCAGCTATTTTTAATTAATTTAAATTTACTTTAATTTAAACAAAATTCATATGATTTGGCCTTCCTAAAGTTTCTTGCTTTCCTGCCCTAGAGATGCCAGTGTAGAAAGGGGTCCAAGAGAGTAGTACCTAACGTTTTGAAACCGTAGGCCATCAAGAACTTGGTGCCAATGAGAGGCAGAGTGAGGGGGATGACATAGGGACAGGGTGCTGGGCCTGGAGACATGACAGGTCATCTTGATATTACTGTTGTCTGTTTACCAGCAGCTTGCAAGGGGGCCTGAGAACATCAGGGCTCAGAAGCCTGTGGCTTGTTGCTTTTCTTGAGCATAACTGCCCTGAGCATTGACTTCTGTTCTTCCTTCAAATTTCCTTCTCGTGCTCCTTATCATTTCAATACACAGCATTATGGCATAGTGGAAAGTATGTGAGCTCAGGAGAGACAGACCTGGGTCCAAGTCCTCGCTCTGACACCCTTCTAGCTGTGTAATCTCAAGCAAGTCACTTAACTACTGTGGTCTTTGCTGGTCTGGATCAGTGTGAGGATTAAACTAGCATCAAACACACCAAACTCTCAATAATGAAGATAATTCTTATTCCTACTGTGCTCCCACATTGCCACTCTGGACTCTCCAACACTTTTGTCCCCACTCATTTTCCACTTGAAATGAGCCTGGAGCCTTAAAGAATTTCTGTGTAACCACCAGGTGATACTAACCCCCTACTCCTACAGCCTTCAACATTCAGGGAGTCTATGTTGGTCCGCACCTTGCTCAATTTTACCTAAGCTTGCCTATCCCTTTTTCTTGATCCTTCCACACATACACATATATCCATACCACACTTGGGTCAAGTTGGCATGGGCATGGAAAAGGGTGAAAATCTCATCTCGACCAGATTAGAATCCTGATCCAGATTCACACTGACGCAGCCCATAACTAGGAAAGGGAAAGAGCTCAACCTAAAGTCCAATCCCCAGGCAAAAATAGACAAAAAGCTACTTTAGAGCCCTTCTGCCCCGAGCCATACCTGTCCCATGCACCACCCTGTTGGTGTACCATCCTTATCACTGTTGGCACCACAGTTAAGAGCACCAGCTCAGGAATCAGACAAATCTTAATTCAAATCCTGGCTTGGTTGCTTACTATCCCTGTGACTCTGGGCACGTTATTTAACTTCTCTGAGTCTCAAATGGCTTACCTCTACCTCATTCATTTATTCAACAATATTTATTAAGCACCTAAGTGCATGACTGACACTGTAGTGGACACTGGGAATACAGTGATAGGAAGGCAGATAAGCACAAATAATCACAGCCATGGATGTAAAATTGTAACTTTGCAAAGCAGTGACAGAGGTACATAGTAACATGAGACAGAATGTGACCCAGACAGGGAGGTAAAATTGTTGGGATTATGTGGTGATGGATTGAACATGGAAGATAAAGTAAAGGAATGAGCCAGGAATAATTCCTTGCTTTCTGGCTGGCAGTAGGTGCCATTCACAGAGGCTGGCAGCAGTTGAAAAAGGTCGAGTTCGGGAATAGCTACAGCTGGTGGGGTTACACATGCTTATGTATACACACACACATATTGACTAAATGCCCCTACTAGGTGTTGAAATGTTTATATGTTTTGTCTCACTTAATTAAATTGTGATGGCAGCTTTATTAGGAGAATTGCTATTCCTATTTTCCAGGAGTGGAAACAGACTCAGAGGTTGGGAGCCACTTGCCCTGGATCTCACAGTTCGTTAGTGGTAGAATCAGGATTAACTTGCATTCTGTAGCCCAAACACAAGCTTTTTCCACTACTTTGCCTCGTGGGGCCCAGCAAAGCCTGCAGGGGAAAGGAAGGCTGGCTGGCCAAGCGCAAGGGCTCCAAGAAGGCAGAAAACGGAGTGAGTGGAAGAGGGACAAAGGGAGCAGAGAGAGAAAGCATTGTGGCCACGGCAGAAAGGATTCTCTCCAGTGACTTGATTAAGATTTATTTTTTGAAGACAGGTTAAGGAGGCCAAACCGAGGTTCATATTTCATAGTTCCTCTCTTCTACCAAATTCTGGCCCTGAACTCTGAGGAGGTGATAGGAAGGGGAACAAATGAGGAGGCAGTTTATGAAGTGGCCTGAGGCCCAAGGCTAAATTTGAAATTAGCATGGGATTTCAGTCACAGGGGTCAAGTTTCCAGGGCCATGGCTAAGTCCAGCAGCTGGGGCCCCACAGAGGGATAGAAAGCTGACCTTTTCTGGCTAACATTTTGGTCTGAACCTTGCTATCACCTGCTTCATGCCCCTGGCGTTCTAGGAAGCAACGAGAGTCACCTTCTTGGCTCCTGGTTTCTGGAACCGTCAGGAGCAGTCTTCTACGCAACTATGTGCGGTGAGGACAAAGGAAGCTGGGTCTGACGAAGTGCTGGGGGCTGCCATCTGCCTTCTTTCCCCCAACAAGTCCTTTGCTCCCCAGGCTTCCTATTTAGCCTTCTTCTAGCCTGAGATAGAAGCTCAGGGTCGGGTGATCTCCAGTAGATCTTTAATGGTCTGTGCCTCATCACCTGAGTGTTACGTCCTTAGATCCTTTCTGGGCGATAACTGCTAAGCCAGACTTTCTTCTGGGCTCTGAAAGTCTCTTTGGGTATGGAATAATTCTTAGGGGTTACCAGAGTTCTCTGTGATAATTTTAAAATTGTGTTTTTATTGCAATGAAAATCTAAACTGAATGATGGAAGCTTATTCTGTATCATCCAGCTGGATGGCCACCTTATAAAATTAAGGGAAGCCATAGGATTTCTGGACCCTCATTTACATCTGGCTGAGTATATTAGGATCAGATTAGACTGCATGTAACAGGAAAATAAATCTAAAATGACAGTGGTTTAAACAAGATAGAAGGTTAATTCCTATTGGGTCAAAGATGTCTGGAGATGGGGTGTGCAGTTTTACGTGGTAGCTCTGTTGCAGTTATTAGGGACCGCCAACTTCTCCCAGCTCTCTGCCTTGCTGTCCCTTAAGGCATGCCCTTTGTCTTCGTGATCCAAGTTGATTGCTATAGCTCCAGCTACTACTTGCTCATTCTGAGCAATAATTTGGAGGAAAGGGCAAAGAAGGGCCAGTCTCCTCGCCTTTTAGGAGATCTCCAAGAAATGCCAAATAACACTTTTATTTATATCTCACTGGCCAGAGCTTTGTGGTATAGCCATGCTAGTCACAAAGGAAGCCGTGGAATATAGCATTTTGGCTGGGTACATTAGGGGAGGAAGGGGGTGGTTTGTGGGGTAGATAACTAGCAATCTCTACCACACTTTGCGTAAAAGATCTCATTATCTTCACATTGTCCTACTTGCATTGTGAAGGACTAATGAGGAGAAAAAAAAACATAGGAAGACTTAGTATATAAATGATGACTTTGTCCCAGTGAAGGGCAAATGATGTCCCCGAGGGCGGTAGGAGTGACAGTTTAGCAGTAGATCTGATAAGAAAAAAGTAATACCAGAGCTGAGTCATCGCCTGGCACGAAGCAATATAGCACGACGCACTCAAAAGAACCTGTATCCCAGTTGGCACCGCAGTCACGATCTGAACAGCAATTTAATTTTAGAAAAACAACATCATCCACCTTGTTAAAATCATTGCTGTTCATGTGATTTTTATTGGTTTTGTACTTTTGTTTACACTTCATTTGGAAGTTTGTTTCAGCTTTATAATTGTGTATCAGCCATAAGCATCAAGAGTTTACACCTTGTTTTCTCTTTGTATATAGTTCAACACTGTAATGAAAATGAGTCAATAATTGGGATATATATATATAATATATACATATTATTTTTAAAGGGAGTTATTCAACTGGGGAATGCTTCCTGAAACCACTGAGCACCACTGTAGCAAATGGGAGGACTATAGGAGTTAGAACCCCAAACTAAGGCCTGACGTTTCAGTTTTAGAGATTTTTTTCATACCACTACCTCAAGACTGCTGAAGAGGTGGTAGAACAGCACTTTGAAACAGGTGTTGAACCTAAACATAGCATATGATCAGTGGAGTCTAACATTGGACGAGCTCATAAAGGTCACATGTCATGCCTCCCGCCTGAAGCTTGAGCCTCTCTATAAGCCAAGTGCTTGGGTCAGGGGGTGAGGATGAGGTTGGCAGTTTAGGGTGACATAAAGAAGCATTTGAGGGGCATCTGAGGAGTCATTGAGGTTGACTCTGACATTATGTCCCCGACACCAAGGATCCTTGAGATATTTTCTAAGGATGTTCATGTGAACATTTGACAAGCAGAAAAGATCCTAGGGCCAAATGTATGGAAATCTATCCCCTCCCTTGTCCCTAGTAACTGGCCCCCTTGACCATCTGCCACAGTCTCTCTTGGCCTGTGATGACTTACACCTTCCAGGCTCCTTTCACTGTATTGTAACCTGGATGGCAGCCTGTTCATCATGGGGCAGAGGGGCTGTGACAGATGGTAGGGCCCCTGTGGAATATGGCTAGTTGAGAGAGAGGCGGTTGTCTCAGAGGACTTGTTTTAGGTCATTTATAGATGGAGAGAGAAAAAGCTGCTTCTCTCCTTCTCTGGCAGTGGTAAATCTTCCTTAGTGCCAGCTACTGCCACCCTCTTTTGAGCACTTTCTTGGATTCTCCATCAGTCGTAAGGAAATTCCATAGGGTTCAAGAAAGTGTGGAAAAGACTCTTCCATCAGGGTAAAAGGAGAAGAATCACTGAGTAGGGGGTGGGACGGGGATAGAGAGAGACTGCTATAGAGAGAGAGAGACAGACTGAAAGATAAAGATGTATGTATAGTATATCTTGTGTGTGTGTGTGTGTGTGTGTGTGTGTGTGTGTGTGTAGAGAAAGAGAGACAGAGACAGAGGCAGAAAGATGAAGAGACATATTTATTGAGATATTAACTTCTAGAGGACAAGAGAGATGGAGAAGCACAGAAAAAGAACCAAAGAGAAAGGACAGGAAGAAGTGGAGAGGGAGAAAAGAGGAGAGAGGAAAAAAGAAGGTTTTCTGAGGTGGAAGGCATTTCTGGAACTGTAGGTGGTGAGCCCACTACAGGGGGCCAACAGCTATACACAGTCACCATGTGGACATTAGCACTGAAGAGAGATCCCAGGGCTCCCCCAGCCTCCTGCCTACCTCCTCCCTGCTCCCCCCCCCGCCACACTCAATCATTGGCCTGTCTTCTCTCTCAAAGAACACAGAGCATAGAAGCTATAAGGTGGTATACTAGCTCCCCATCACTACTCCATTCGCATCTACCTCTCTATTTATTATTCTCCTTTTCCCTCCAGGCTCTGTTCACTGCCCCTTATCCATTCTTCATCCCTCCTTGCATGATAAATGATTCCAGAACCTAGAAGGGGTAGTCTCTGAGAAGGGTGTATTAACACCTGCCACACCATTTCATCCTCACAGTAATCATCTTCAGTGGGTACTCTGATACCTATTTTAATGATAAAGAAACAGACCCAGAGATGTAAGACCACTTAGCTGAGATCACACAACAGGGCTGAAGTTCAAACTTAGAAACCTCTAGCTACCTAGCTCACTTTCCTTCCACTGTGCCAGACAGGATCCTAAGAATCATACGCCTTGAATGAAATTCTGCTCATTTGGGGCCCACCAGAGTCAGGGGCGAGTAGACTACACAAAGCAGTTCTAAGGAAAGAGTCTTTGTAGAAACAAGATTGGAAATGCCAGATAGGTGTGCTCATTGGCTGAACCATTGAGGGTGAGGAGAGAAAAAGCAATAAAAATGAATGGTTCAAAGACAAGTTAATTAAGAAAATGCTGCACATGTAGAGTGAAGTATTGCATATTATAATTCGGCCTCAAAATTGTACAAGCGTTGAGCTTGGCAAGCAGGTGCCTGGGGGCCCTTCCAATTACCCTACCATGCCCAGAGCGTCTGCAGGGACAGTTGAGAGACTGATGAAGTTCTTTTCTGATACCTGCTCACTTCTCTTCTGGGCCCCTCTCTCCTTGGTGACTACCCCAGCTCTGTGCCAGGCCACCAGCTGCCAGGGACCCAATCTCTACTCAGTTGGATTCCAGTCAAGGGTGTGGCATCTGGAGGAAGCATCTGGAGAACTTAACTGAGGGTATGAGGTTGTAATCATAGAATTTTAATCACTACAGAGGACAGAATTTGGGGTAAAGAGGATTTGTCAGCCTCTCTCCTCCTCAATACCTCATCTGCAAGGTGAACCTTACCGAGTCAGCTTCCTGAGTACCAGACATGGGACTGGGTCATTTTCATATATGTGATCCCATTTCATCCTCAGTGCAATCCTGTGAGGTATATTACTATTACTATTTGATAAAGGATGAAACTGAGGCTCAGAAAAGTGAAGTGACTGGCCCAAGTTCACTGAGCAAGTATGTGATACAGCTGGAATTTGAATCCAGGCAATCTGATTTCAGAGACAATACTCACAGCAGCTACCTACAATGGCTCTTTGCAAACAAAACAATAACTGCAATGAAACTGAATGAAAAAGCATGCTATTTCTGTCCTACCACCAAAGAAGTATGAAAATCCCAGTTATATGGCCCATGGGACTGCAACCTAGGGCCCTAATGACAGCATATCTGATCTGCAAATACCATGGAACAAATATGTCACTTCTAGAAGGTTCTCCCTGGAATACAAAAGTGGGATTCAAAGCCAGGATGTCATGACCTCTACTCTCATTATTTAAGACCCCTAGCTTGGCTCAACTTTTCACACTGTGATCCCTGTTATTACCCAACTGGGTAATATGTGATAAAACTGGGCTGTGGTTGGACTTTTTGCACATTAGACAATATTTTATTCTGTGGACACCCTTCCATGATGTCTATACATGAACATTCTCAGGGTCTCTGCCATTCTGTCTCAGAACATTTCTATATATTTGTACATTAGGTATAATGGCCAATAGGAATCAAGCACTTACTCTGCACTGTGTTCACTGCTTTATATAAATGAACTCTTTTGCTCCTCCATAATCCCATAAGGTAGGTAGTACTATTATTAACTACATTAGACAAATGAAGTGACATAAACTTAAGGAGGTTAAATGACCACCTCCAAGTTATATAGCTACAAAGTGGCAAAGCTGGGATTTGACCCTTGGTCTGTGTGACTTTAGATTCGGGGTCGTGATCTATTCCTCAGGGCAAGGGTTCTGGGGTATATAAGTAAGGGTTTTAATAAGGAGATTTGTCTAGCCACTATCCTATAGCAAAGATGGAAGAATTGATGCTGAGAAATCTTCAATGAATAACTTCAATCATACCATGTGGGGAGTGGATCAGTGACTTGAAGCCTCCACAGTTCTTGTGTGCAGTCTTAAGATACTGTGACATCTTTGAAGGCAGGGCTGTTTCTGATTCAATTATCTCTTCAGGGTCTAGCATATAGTAGGGATTCGGTTAATAAATTTTAGTGATCAAACGAAAGTTTCTAATGATTATTTTAATCTGGTCTGGCTTTGGCCTCCTCTAAATGCCAGGTTTCACCATGTATCAGGTCAGCACCAACCTCCCTGTAACAAAATTGGAATATAGATGAGGATCTGAGCCATCTGTGCTGTTCTGTTTGAGTTAAGGTCATCTGGGGCTTCACCAACCAGATTTCAGTATGAGCATTTCATACATTCATTTCCTGCCGTTCTGCTTCCTACATAAGTAAACACATGGAGGGATGGTCACAGTAATGAGGAAGCCAAGGCAACAGCTACCAAAAAAAAGCCACATTAATAAAAAACAGCATTTACCAGTTATTGAGTGCTTTTTATGTCCTAGGCATTGTTCTAAGACATATATATGTACTGATTCATTTATTCTTCACAGCAATCCAATGAGCTAAACACCATTATTGTCCCTATTGCAGAGATGAAAACACTGAGACTTGGAGAGGGCTGGCTACATGCTAATCATGGTAGAACTAAGCTTTTAACCATGTTTGACTTCGAAGTGTCTGTTCTTAACAGTGATGCTAAACTCTTTACATTCATTAATACAGGACTTGCTGATGGATTAGCTATGTGGGCTGAGTGAGAGGAAGGGGACAATCCTAACTCCTGGGATAGGACTTGTGGCGATGGTGTGAGTCACAAAGACAATAGCACTAGAAGTTTGGGATGTGTGGAAGGGTCATGAGTTTGGCTTTTGGATATATCAAGTTGGAGGTATTTTAGAGCTATCCAATTGGGGATGCCAAGAAGACAGCCAAATATGTGGTTTGGAGTTCAGAAGGGAGATTGGGAGTCTTCATCATATAGCTGACATTTATTGGGCACTCACCATGTGCCATTGCTGTCTTAGGAAAAATTGAGTCTGATTTCTTTGTTTCTTCCCTCAACTCCTTTTTAGCATCTTTAGTTTTAAAGCACATTAGTTGCCCCAGACCCTTGTCTTCGGTTTGTTTCATTTTAGGACATTTCTCTTAGTACTTTCATGACAACTTTTGTCCTTTTCATTGGCCAGCCCTCCTGGGACTGCAAGCACCCTAGGTCCCACCAAGCGCCCTGGGTCCAATAACACACGTGGAATCTATAAAGAAAAACGCCATCTTCAAAAAATCCCTCCTTTACTTGCTACCACTGCTCCACCCACAAGAGGGCGCTAACTCACATAGAATCCTCACTTTTTTTTTCTGCAGCGATTAATCAAAAACAGTAGGGGAACAACAACGAGTAAGCAGACCCCCAAATTTGTCTGAAGACCAAACTCCCAACATTGGTCACAGCCCTAGCCTTGTACCCTGGTCTCGGGATAGGCCTTATTCTGAGGGCGATGCAGCTAAATTGTTAAGAGCACGGGCTTTGGAGTCAACCTGTGTAGGTTCTGATTCTGGCTCTATCACTTCCCACCTGTGTGCCCTCTAAGAGTCAGTTTTTTTCACTAGGAAAGGGAGATACCAATGATAACTAACTCAGGGAAATTCTGAGGAAGAAATGATCAGTGTTAGTGAAGAGTTTAACACAGCGCCTGGCACCTGGTACCTAGTCAATACATGTTTGCTATTTCTGTGCCCGTATCCTGGCCACCACCTGAATTCCCAATCAGGTCACATACTGAACTCCAAATTCTAGCTACTGATTGTCTCTCAACTGGCCATCTCATACTGCATGTTCTGGGAAGGATGGTGGGGGATAGCTCCATGAACCTGCATTCCCACTAAGAGTGACCCAATTCCAGTTTCACTGATGCCTCTCCCTCATTCCCACCCTGGCTGGCCCCCTATTATGTGCGCCTTTATGTATTCAGGCTAAGGCTTCAGGTCAGTTTTCTAATTTTGTATCTCAGCTCTTCTGCTAGCCTTAGCCTTGGAAGTTGGCTTAGATTACACATTCCTGCCCTGGAGAGCAAGCCCCTCACCCCCAAATAAACAGGTACAGGAACACTTCATACTTCTCTCTCTCTCTTTCCCTCCCTCTCTCTCTCTCTCTCACACACACACACACACACACACACACACAGAAACACACATGCACACATACAGAGGCATCTTCCACTCAAACCCCAGGAGCAAATTCCTGCACAGGGGGAAGGGAATGAAAGGTAACTGAGCCCTTCAGGACAGTTGGGCAGCTGGCTTAGCCCCTGACAGGCACTTTTCCTAGTAAGGGCATCCTTTGGGTGATAATATCTGATTGAAGACACAGTCCATAGGGAGCTCCAGGACTGTTTTTATTAGCCCTGCTAGCAATTTCCCCAGAATCCTTTTGGGGGATTGTACTCAGAGATTCGCTGGTACTCATTGACCCAGTCAGCCAGCAGCTGGAGCCTGCCTGCCTGCTTGCCTTCCTGCTCCTTCCCTCCCCTCGCCCCCATAGCTGTAGCTGTATCCACGGAGATAAGTGATTCAAATATCCCTACTCTGTGGTCTCTCTTAGTGCTGAGTGTGACCCAACGGTGTCCTTCAACAGTGTTTGTAACCCTGCACTCCCAACAACTCCCATGCCATTTTAATTGTTTCCCCAAGAGATTGGATGAATCCTAGCTTCTCCAGTTAGAGAATTGTGTGAATCCTGCAAGCTACCATCAGCCTGGGGAGATTGGCTTCCCTTGGGTGTGATTCCAAAGCACCCATGGATTCATTTCAAAAATATTTAATGAGCCCCTATTATGTGCCAAATACTGTTTTCAGTCTGGGAGATGCAAAGTTGTTTTTTTTAAAGAAAAGGAAAGGAAAATAAAAGAAGGGAAAAAATGGACAGAACCTTCTAAGGATCTCAGGATTAACTGGGACTAAAATGCCAGTATTGTGCTTATTGTGTTCTGACTGTTTTACCATCTATTCACTTATGTAATCTCCAAAACCTTGAATAAGGAATATGAGGAGTGTTACTATCTCCATTTTACAGATGAGGAGGCTGAAGCTCTGAGAATTTTTATGATTGTAGTGAGCTATATAGTGTTCCCCAAAATCCATGTCCACTGTGAACTTCAGAACGTGACCTTTTTTGGAAATAGGGTCTTTGAAAATGTCATTAGTTAAGGATCTTGAGATGAAATCATCCTGGATTTAGGGTGCGTCCTACATCCAATCACTGGTGTCCTTATAAAAGAGGAGAGGACACAGAAACAGAGAAGTCCATATGAAGATAGAGTTTATGTCTATAAGGCAAGGAACATCAAGGATGGCAGGCAACCACCAGAAGCAAGAAAAGAGGCATAGAATTGTTTCTCCGAAAGGAACCAACCCCATTAATGCCAGGATTTTTGACTTCTAGCCTCTTGCCCTGTGAAAGAATACATTTCTGGTTTTTTTTAAGCTGTCTAGTTTGTGGCAATTTTTTACACGAGCCCCATTAAACAAATGGAATGGCTAATAATTGAACCCAAACAGCAGGTTCCTGAGTCTGTCCTCTTAACCCTGGAGCAGGAATTTGCTCGTGGACTTTAGGTAGAAGATGTGTGAATGAGCTCGTGCGCGTGTATGTGTATGTGTGTCTGTGTGTGTTCTACTGTTAATAGCCAACAGTCTGTTTACTACCTGTCACACTCTGTGAGGGAAGGTGGTTGGGGGGAGTCCTCTACCAAGTGAGCAATAGCCTGGTCCCACCTGAGCCCCAATTTTCTCATCTGTATAATCAGAAATTGGTGCTAGATAGTCTTTAAGGCCCCTTCTGGTTATGACATTTTATGAGCCTATGATTCATGATTTTAGGGGAGAGGTGGCACAGTGACAGTGGTGAGAGCAGGTTGTAGGTGAGGGGATAAAGGATATGCATTATATGTAATTGATTTTCAAAAGACCTGTGGATAAAAACCCTATTATGGAAAATTTTTCATTATCTTTCCCTGTTCTCTTTATGTCGGTTTCTCTCAGACTTTCCCTCCCTCTCACGCACATGAATATGCATCCCCGCCCACACATATGCCCAGAGACTCTCCTTCAATCCTGGAGAGTAAGTTCGTATTTATGAATTTCGAATTGGTACAGAGGGAAAGGACCAAGGTATGAGTGTCCAGCAGTTTCTGGCAAGGAGAAAGGCACTGTGGGAGAAGGACAGGGGGAGGGCTTCAGAGACTCGGAGCTGGAAACAGTGTTATTAAGTATGTTCATTAATGAGCCCAAGAAGGAAATGACTAATAAATTGATGGAAGGAGGCTGATGGCACAAAACCACTTGGTTAATTAAAACCACAGAGGTCTTAGAGTGACTTCGAAAAGCCCCTGAGGATGAAAATAGTCGATAGGAGGCAAATAAAGAATAAAGCCAAGAAAGACCATTCAGGGGGTAATTGTTGAAGGGATGCCTCTTGCTTGGAGAGGTATCTAAGACTGGGAACAAGGCAAAGGGACAAAATACCACAATTCCAAAAGTCTTTCCTGATATACTTCCCCTGGGTACTAAAAGCTCCCAACCCTTGTCTGCTTCTTTATAAACAGCGTGATGCCTGTGTTTTTGTGACCATAGTTATTTTTCTGGCAGCCACTGGGAATGAGTCTTAGTTTCTTCATCAGTTAAATGAGAGTAATTATAGTGTCTACCTCATAGGGTTGTTTTGAATGTATAGCATGGTGACTATAATTAATAATACTATATTATATACTTGAAAATGGGGACAGTAGATCTTAAATATTATCAACACAAAAATATGGCAATAATGTGAGAGGCTGGAGGTGTTAACTAACCTTATTGTGGTAATCATTTAGCACTATATCTGATATCAAATCATTGCGTTGCACACCTTAAACTTACATATGTTATATGTCAGTAATATCTTGATAGACCTGGGAAAATAAAACTATAGTGTCCAAGAAGAAAGAAATAGATAATATGCCATGCAGGGCACACAGAAAATAAATAGCAGCCTTTGTCATGTCCATCAAGACATCTTTCTCATATCCCTCAAACTTGATGTAACTCATTACTCCCCCCACTGTGTGTTCCTTATCTTGGTTAATGGCATCACCACTAATCCAGTGTTTTAAACTATAAACTTCAGAGTCACCCCTCACCCCTGTTTTCTTTCAAATCTTCCATTCCACTGATCACCAAGGTCTAGTTCTTCTTTATCCTTGTTGCCCCACATTGCTTCTACACTAGGACAGCCCTTCTTGTTTCTTACCCAGACTATTGCAACAGCTTCTGAACTGGTCCCCATGCCTCTGTCTCTCCTCCCTGCGGCCTGTTCTCCACAGTGTAGCCAGGTAAGATTTCTAAAACACAAATCTGATCATATCACTGGGCCCCAGCTTAAAACTTTTCACACTCACCATTTCTTTAAAGATTAAATCCACACTCTATTTTGTCCTACAAGGAAATTCACAATTCTTTTCTTGTCCAGGCTTCTTTCCACTCCTCACACATTCTACACTTGAGCCTTATTGAATCCCTTTCCCAAACATACCAGGCTATTTTACTTATCCTTGCCTTTGCATGCACTGTTTCTTTCTTTGGAACTCCTACTTGTTGAACTCTGACTCATCCTTCCAAGCCAGGCTGAACTGGCCTTCTGGTCGCTCCAAAGCAGACATTTTGGTGTTCTAGCTATACTCTAAAAGCACTTATTCATGCCTTATGTCTAACACTCCCTTGCTGTCTAAAGACCATCTACTTATTCCACTTGCCTCAGTGTTCCCCTGCAGTAGTCAGACTAAGCTGCCATAGTCCAAGGAATAGAATCAAGGCATTCGGCTGTGGCCAGTCTGTGTCCTGGACTCTGCTCTTCCTGTTTCTCCAAAACAAACTCTGTCACAGTCCCCCAGGGAACTTGAGAAACATAGAAATTCCAAGTGACAGGAACTGATGTTGAACAAGCTGGTGCTACTGGATAAAATCTTCCCATAACAAGCCCTGATCAGCTTCCTGTCTTCAAGATAAATGATCAAATGCTGATGGCTCTGCAATTACCAGCTCCTCTAATGGAATGTCAAGACCCCTGCTTTTGGAAAACCAGTGGCTTAGGTCCTTCCTGACTAGCCCCTACCTAGATATATGTTCTCTTTGGTCTCTATTCAAATTCAATGGGCAGGTGTTGAATGCCTGCCATGTGCCAGGTATCTTGCAAGGCATTTTAGATACATGACCTCATTTAATCATTGTAACAACACTATATTGTGGATATTACCATCTCCATTTGAAATATGATATGGAACCTGATGGTTCCAGAGGTGGAAGGACTTGCTCAAGATTACCCAGCTAATAAAAATATCAGATATCATTTAGTGAGTTCAAACTATGTGCCTGGCACTGTGTAAAGAACTCCAGGGACATTGTTTTATCTGCACAATGACTCTGAAAAGTAGATAATATAATTGATATGATTAATAAATGACAGACCTGGGACTATGAAGCCATGGCTTTCTGTCTTTAGTTTCAGTAATCTTTCTACCATACCACATGATCTCGTTTCATCTCATCAGAGTAGAGCTCTTCAAGTAGGAGTGCTGTGTCTCCCATGTTGAGGAATGCCATTGTTTACAGTACTGCTCAGCGTGAGACACAGATGAACTATGGAATGAAAGTTAGGCTGCTCCAATCTAAATTTTGGTGCCAGGTACAGGTGTGAATGCTGGTGAGTCAGACCATTTTGTAGCACATGGAACTGCCTCTTCAGGTCCCTAGAGTAAGCATCTTCAACTTTCAGGGTTCTGGAGGGAAGCTCCATCTCTGGGAATGAAGTGAAATAAGGAAACATATTCCTACTGCAAACCCATTGTTCTGATACAACCTCCGTTGAGAAAAAGAGGAGAGATAGGGCTGAAACTGCAGCCACTCACTTACTTTTACAGATAGTCCTCTTTTGGGAGATACACGGATAAGGTAACTAGAACATTTATTAAGTATCCTTCTGGGGAGCTACTAGCTTGCTGTGTTTTCCTGGACCTCAGTTTCTCATGTATCCAAGGAGGGGATAGACAAGAAACTCTTTAAGGTCCTTATAATTTGAATCTGCTGTACTTCTAGGTCCCCAAGAAGCCAACATTGATTAGTTGCTGACCTGTTGAGTGCTGTGAATTACTGGGCCTGCTCCCAGGTCAGTGACAGCAGGGTCATGCACCCTAGCAGTCAGTTATGAACACACCACCTCAGTTAGGTACTTCATCTTCTCGACAGGCTCTTAAAGTAAGTGGACTGATGGAATGGCCAGGATAANCTTCAGCTCCAGTCATGACCCCAGGGTCCCCTTATTGTATCTGGCTCCCTGTTCAGTGGGGAGTTTGTTTCTTTTTATTTTATTTAATTTTATTTTTATTCTTTGCCCAAGGGGTACAGGTCTGTGAATCATCAGGCTTACATCTTTCACAGCATTCACCAAAGCACAAACCCTCCCCAATGTCCATAACCCATCCACCCTATCCCTACCCTCCCACCCCCCAGTAACCCTCAGTTTGTTTTATGAGATTAGGAGTCTCTTATGGTTTGTCTCCTTCCCCATCCCATCTATTAATTGGAAAGAAACTTTCAAAGGCAGAGAGGTCAGCAACCAGTGCCCATGGTGAATACTACTCTGTGGGTAGGGAAAAATGGGGGGGGCTTGAAAAGGGGGATTCTGTGGGTGGAGGTCGGAGAACAAGGAGGCAGCTGAGCTCAAATGGAGAGTATCAGCCTGGCAAATGTAATTAGCACCAGTTGGAACTACCCTATTCCACTTCTCACCCCTGCCACTTCTAATTCCCTCAGTCCCTCCATGTCCTGTTTCCATACCCCAGCCCACTCCCATTCTTTTCAGAATTTGTTCTCTTTGTTTATATAATAGCACTTATTGCCTTTGGATGCTGTGGAATGTTTCAAGTGTCACAGAAGTCTCTTTCACGCTCCTTCTCAGTCAATACTCCCCTAAGCAGTAACCACTAGTCCAGAATCATCTGGAGGTTTTGGTAAAGCACAGATGACCAGGCCTCAGCTTCAGAGATTCTGATTCAGTTAGATCTGGGTGGGGTCCAAGAATGTGCATTTATAACAAGTTCTCAGGTGCTGCTGGTGTTTTGAGAACCATTACACTAGTCTAGCTTCTATTGGCATCAATCAGTTTTGCTTGTTCTTTAACGTACTCTTTGTGTCTGCCTTCTCTTACTCATTATGTCTATAAAATTCACCCATATTGTTGAGTATACTAGTACTCCTTTTTCTTTTTCCCTTTCTTTTCTTTTTTTGCTGTATTGGGAGTATTTTGTTGTGTGAATATAGCACATTTTACTTATTTACTCTACTGTTGATGGATATTTCAGTTATTTACAGTTAGGGGCTATTATGAATAATGTTGCTGCTATGAACATTCATATACATGCTTTTGGTTGACATATGCACTCATTTGTCCATATACCTATGTATAGGACAGCTGAATCATAAGGTAGATATATTTTTTCAATTTGTTAGGTACTGCCAAAAATTTTCTGCCAAAAGTGGCTATATATGTTTGCACGTCGACCAGCAGAGCATGACAGTTCTAGTTGCTCCTTATCCTTGCCAACATTTGGTACTGATGTTCTTGTTTTAAATTTTAGCCATTCTGATGTGTGCATGTGTGCAGTGTGTGTGTGTGTGTGTGTGTGTGTGTGTGTAGTGGTACCTCATTGTGGTTTTAATTTGCATTTTGGGTGGTCACTCTAACTAGAGTGTATAGTATGAAACTGTTAGGAGTGATGGGAATGGCCAGCACAGGTCTTTCAAAACGGTAACAGATGGCATGGGAAACACTGTACAAACCACCTTCAATGGTATGTTAGAACCCTAGATGGAGAAGCGGTGAGGAAAAGTTTAAGGGAAAATCTAAGCCTCTTCACTGCTCTTTTGTTTACCTTCCTTCCTTGTACAGACAAGATAGCCTTCTGGGAACAGAGCAGGGACCTGAACGTTGGCCTTTGAGTTTGGCAATACTGAGGCAGTTAATGCCAGTGTCCGAGATGGGAATGAATTTAGTGTATTGGGAGTACAGAAAGAAATCCAATATGGTTGACATGTAAGAAGAAAGGGGAGGATATAGATAATAGAAAGATCAACAGGACTGTCTTTTAGAGGATATTATAGGCTGTAGGAAAGAGCATGAAATTTATTCTAAGCACAATGGCAATCCAGGAAAGGGTTTTAGCAAGAGAGTGACAGGGTATGGTTTGTGTTTTAAAATATCACTTTGGATAATGTATAGAACACTGGTTCTCATCCTTGGCTATAAATTAGACTCATATATAGGGAGCTTAAAAAATACTGATTCCTGAGTCTTACCTCCCAATATTCCAATTCAATTGGCTTGAAATATAGCCTAGACTTTGGAGTAAAGACAGAGAAAAGTGTGCAGATTTGAGGCATGTTTTGGATGTAAAATATACTGGGTTTGGAGACTGACTATGGATTACAGAGAGAAGAATGAGTGAAAGATGTGGCACAGTGTCTTATGTGGGACTTACTGTGGATGGTCATGCCATTCACTGAAGTGGGGAACACTGAGGGAGGAGGAGCATGTTAAGGGTGGGACAGTAAGTTCAGTTTCTGAAATGTTGAGTTTAAGTCAAATGAGTTATTCAAGGAGGTAGACAAGACTCCATAGTGGATTGGATATAGTGAGGGGAAAGGGAGAAGAACCATAGAGGGTTTCTTCCTTTAATGTCCTATATTTCAGTCCTTCCATGACTCTTGCCTTCATCATTTCCATTTCTCTGGTTTGCATCCCATCAGTGTGCTCTGGGTACTAAAGTCTAATCAGGTAAACTTCTTCCTGCAAATGTGTTAGCTCACTGCACTCCATCTTCCCATTCAATACCTTTGCCCAGCTAAAATACATATGTACCATAGGCCCTCAAAGAATGGTTCTTCTTCTGAATATTCTAAGCCTCTGTTACTGGCTGGTAGTGAAATTTGAAAGAAAATTTGCTAAGATTTCACCCCCTCAATTTCAGTGAGAAGATGATGACTTGATCAAGATAAAATGAGGTAAGATCTGACTCCCTTTGGGAAAATGCAGGCTCTGAGCTAGGAGTTTTATATTATTTGTCTCACTGAATATCCTAAACTACTCTGGTTGTTATTATTTTTGTTTTACACTTAAAGAAACTAAAGCCCAGAAAGGTTAAGCAACTCATCCAGAATCATACAACTAGTTAGATGCAGAACCAAGAAACATATTTCTGCCACGAGAGCTTAGAGAATTCATTCATTTATAGCTGTGCTCCAAACCCTGTTCTACAACATGCTCAGCTTTCTGAAACAAGTCACTACTTACCATAGTAATTCTGACCACCAGCTCTTCAGACTTCCTTTCCTACAGTTTTATCATGAAGTATGCCTCTAGGAAAACAGAAGATCCTGCGTAGAGACCTTCTGAGAAACATGAAGGGAGTAAAGAGTTCTCTTAGATAGAAACTAGATAGATTGGAGTGCTGGAATGGAGTCATAATTTGTGAGCAACATCTCTTGAGTTATGTCTTATAATAATATGCCGCTATCCCCGCTTCTGAAACAGAGATCCCAAGAGCTGGAAAAGCCCTTCAAGAGCAAAGAGTCTCATTCCAAAGATAGGGAAACAGGGCAGAGAGAGGCAAGGTAGTTTGTTCAAAGTCACAGAGCCAATTAGATACAGAATCAGGGTAAGCCTCAGGTGTTCTGGGGTTCTATTATCTTGGAGTTCTGAGGATCTTTCCAGTATCCCTTCAGTCCCAGATTGATCCTCACACCCTGGTGAGATATAGGGGAGGCAAGAAGGGTAATATATTCTCAATGGGGGTTTCCTAGGAGAATATATCTCTGGGAGGAAGCTTTCTGAAGGAAGAGGTGGGAGTAGGGGGTGGGTGGAGAAGAACAGACAAAATCCTGCCCAGAACTGCTTCAGTCAAGTCCCACCCTGCCAGCCAGCCCCACAGCCTTCAGCTTGGGGCTGGAAAAAGATATAGGACAGGGCTCCTTAATGAGGACATTTGGGAACCCAGGAAAGGTTAATGATCTGCAGCCTCAACCATCCGTCAGTTGCCCAGCCAGAGACAGTAAACACCGTTACTCATCTAATTAGTCAGGAAAGGCTGGGCAGGGGCTGAAGACAGGGCCTTGGGGATTACAGTTGAAGTGTCCACCCGCTTAGGGCTGTTGAAAGAGGCTACCAGAAGGTAAAAGCCCACATTCCTTGAGGCAGCAGGGAGGGGTTTCACTCCTAGCTCGTCCCCCTGCAGCTCTGGCTACACGCTGTGGTAAAGATGTGGAAGGGCATGGACATTTATTGAGGGCCTCCTTTGTGCCAGGCACTGTGCTAGTCAATTTTCTATGTGCCATGTTATTTTGTCTTCCCAACAATACTGCAAGGTTTTTACATTTATTGAGCACCTATTGTAGCCAGTCGCTTTACATATATTGTCATCTTTCACTCTCCTAAGAGTCCTAGAAAGGAGTTGGTATTTTGCTCATCCTACAGGGGAGAAAATGGAGACTTACGGAGCATAACTTGCTTGTTTGCTGATTTATTCAACAAATGCATATTCACTCCCACTCTGTGCCAGGTGTTGTGCTAGGCACTGGGGATATAATGGTAAAAAGACAGACACAGATTTTGCTCTCATGGAACCCACTGTCTAATGAGGGAAACAAACATTACATGAGCTCATACAACAAGTAAGCAATGAGACTAAGACTGGGATCCAACTATAGGGGAAATCTGTAGGCAAGGTTGTGAGGGGACTGAGGTGACAGGTATTATGGGAATCAGACCAAAATACCCTTGCTTATGGCTGGCCTACTCTGGCTCCAGGAGGCTAGGCCCTGGGACAAATGATATACTGCTACTGGGGGTTGGGGGAGTTGAAGACCTCTCAAGGCATATGTGCTCATTGTGATCTGGGAGGCTCTTCTCCTTTCCAGTTGCAATAAATTATTTCAGCTCCAAAGAGGAGGTATTGAGGTTAAGAATAGCTTTGTGATTTCTGAACAGTCAATTGGGGGGGGTGGCTAAGGCAGGGGAATGAGTATTTTTGAGCTCCTGTTGTAGTCCCAACTCTATGCCAAGTCCTTGGAGGGGGTGCTCAGGGGCAAATACCCAAGTTTCTTTTCCCAGGGAGGCCATTGATTTAGGTTGAAAATTTGACTTATTTTTATAGAAAGATTAAGGAAGATAGCCAGTTAAGAGCTGGACCAGCCAGTTCCGGCTGGTCAGCTTAGAAGCCTGAGATTTTTTGAGGGCTTTTTGGAAGAGAGAGGAAGGGAAGAAGTGAGAGACAGAGTGTGCAAGTAAGTAAGATAAAAAGAAGTGTGTGGTGAACAGAGAGAGAAAGAGACACATGGAGAGATACAGATAGAGATAGCAATGAAAGAGATAAGAAAGAAGAGAGAATAAGAGAGGAGAGAAATAGACTAAGTGTGACAGACAAAATGACAGATAGAGGGAGTGAGAGAGAGAAAGGGAGAGACTGGGGACTGCAGTTGAACAGGAAGAGGCTCAAATGATGAGGTCACCTCTCACCCACTTTGAGGCGCTACAGACCACTGTGGAGTCATGTTTCAAATGGTTACTGCATCCTGAAAAGAACTTTTTGCACTAGTGATGGGCTCAGTTTTCTGGGCAACTGAAGAGTAGGAAAGTGTACCCATGTGCATGCACGTGTGTGTATATGTGGAATTGACAGAAATCACCACATAGGCATGGGTGTACCCCTTTCCCACACTCTCACATTTATAAGCCTAGCTTCTTGCGAAGTTGAGTACACCCCAACTTGTAAAGTTGGAATCTTCTTTTTCCACTAAACAACATTCTCACTCCATTTATGGAAGATCTTCCTGGAAAGTGAGTTCCTGTTATTTGAAGCATAAAAGAATGTTGTCCCCAAACTAGGAATATCAGAACACCTAGGCTCACTTCTAGGCAGAATCAGGATTTAGCCATTTATTAGCTGTGTGATCTTGAACTGTTTCATCAACTTCTCTGGGTCTCAGTTTTCTCCCCAACAACGAAGTGGTTGTATTTAGTCCTTGGCCATTTTCCCATTTGAGCACGTGCAAGAAACAGGTGTAGCCTGGGCCCCCAAGGAAATCTATCCTGATGACCTTTAATTTGAAGGGTGAGGGGAGGGGAGAGGATCAACAGATCAGATCAGAAGGCAGTGTGGAATGAGGCAGGGGTATAAATAAAGTAATGCCTAAATAAGTCATCTGAAATGGAATGGGCCTCTGGAAATGCAGTCCTTGGTCAGGTTCTCTTATCCCAGTTGGCTGGCTCAAGGGAGGGGCCTTCCTCCTCTCACACCCCTCTTGGCTCCTGTCTCTTCCTGCTTGCCTTCTGCCTCCCTTCCACTTTACTGCTCAGTAGGGCTAATATAGCTTGCCTTGTAGTAGGAAAACACCTCCACATACCATTTTTATTTCCAGTAGATTTTAGTTATGTGTAATGGAATATGACTGTGCCGAGGATCTCATAAAATATCAAGAACTAATGGGGTCTCCTGATTGAGAAACTAGCATGCATTCTGGTGGTAGGGGGGACAGAGTAAAAGGCCTGATATAAGGTTCTTCAGGCCATGTTAAGGGTGCCTTGGGAGAAAATGGCCATATCTTTCTTGACTGGTCATGGGCAATGTCAACCCCCTCCTCTCCACTCCCAACCCCTCTGGCCCAAATCAGCTCTTCTTCATTTGTGACTGGATTGTTGCAATAGCCTTTCCCCAGGCTTCTTTGCCTCCAGCCTTCTTTCTATTTACGACCCTTCACCTTTGTCTTTCTATATCCCAACATTGATCACATCTCTCCTCTCTTGACTATGAGCTAAATAAGAAAAGAAACTTAGTCATCTTGTTAATTGAGTACCATGTTTTTCACAGAGCAGGTGCTCAACAGTGTTTGGTAGGTGAATAAATGAATAAATACCATGGGCCAGTCACTGTGCATATCACAGCATAGTTCTCCCATGTGCTCCCACAGTCCGCAGACCTGATGCCCATTAAAGAATTTATTTAATTTATTTTTTTAAAGATTTTATTTATTTATTTGACAGGGAGAGAGAGATCACAAGTAGGCAGAGAGGCAGGCAGAGAGAAAGAGGAGGAAGCAGGCTCCCTGCTAAGCAGGGAGCGCAATGTGGGGGCTTGATCCCAGGACCCTGAGATCATGACCTGAGCGGAAGGCAGAGGCTTTAACCCACTGAGCCACCCAGGCGCCCCCCCATTAAAGAATTTAGCCCAAAGTTTTTAATTGCTTATTTACTAGACTGGGAATTTTGTGAAGAGAGTGACCACATCTGTCACTTTGCACATCTGTCGGGCTTACCTTCCCTGACATACCTTACACCCTGTACTTTGTACTGTTTTGAATAAATGCGTGAATGAATTTTCCACTAGAAATATATTCCCCCCATCTCTTATTGTATATTCAGAAGTTATTCATTGGGTACCTATTTATGTGCAAGGCACTGTTTTAGGTATTGGAAATTTAGCAGTGAGCAAAACAGACAAAAACTCTTGCTTTGTTGGAGCTTATATCCTAGTAGGGAAGACAGTCAATAAATCAATGGCCATATTTATGTAAGCAAATATCAAGTAGTGATAAACACTGTAAAGAAAAATGAAGTAGGGAAAAGGGCTAGAGTATGGTGGAGGGGATTCCTATTTTAGCTGGGGGACTTCAGGGAGGACTTCTCTGAGGAAGTGACATATAAACAGAGACAAGAATGAGGTGAAAAAACAGACATTCCAATTAATGGGAACTAAGAATGCAAAGACCCTGATGCAGGAATACACTTGGCAAGTTTTAGGAAATGTAAGGAAGCCAGTATGGCCAAGTATAGTGAGCAAGGAGATAGGGAAGAGATAAGGTCAGAGAGGTAGGCAGTGGCCAGACTATAGAGGGTTATGGAGACCATAGTAAAGAGTTGAGATATTATTCTAAATAAAATCAAAAGCCAACAAAAGATTTCTAAGTAGGCAAATGACAGCAATTGATTGATGTTTCTAATAGATCTGTGAACCCTGGTGAAGAAATTCCTGGAGGCAAGAGTGGAAGGACAGAAACCAGTTAGAAAGCTAGTGCAATAGGCCAAGTGACAAATGATTACAGTTTTGTCCACAGTGTTAGCAGTGGAGGTGAAAAGAGAGTAGCTGGACAAGATATATATATATATTTAAAAGATTTTATTTATTTATTTCACAGAGGGAGAGAGATCACAAGGAGGCAGAGAGGCAGGCAGAGAGAGAGAGGGGGAAGCAGGCTCCCCGCTGAGCAGGGAGCCCGATGCGGGCCTCGATCCCAGGACCCTGAGATCATGACCTGAGCCGAAAGCAGAGGCTTTAACCCACTGAGCCACCCAGGTGCCCCAAGATATATTTTGAATGCAGAGCCAATAAACTTTTTTGGTTGTAGTTTGGATGTAGGGTATGAAAGAAATAGAGAGGAATCAGGGATGAGTCTGTGGATTTTATTCAGTTCAAGTCCCATTCTTCATGGCTCAGTTCAAAGTGACCCACTCTGGGAAGGCTTCCCTGACACACTCTTTACCTTAAAACCAGCATGTTCCTCTCTATTCCCATAGCAACACACTCTTTACCTTAAAACCAGCATCTCTCTCTCAATTCCCATAGCAGTTTGCAGCTGTATATTTGTACCAGAATACAATGCAGAGCATTTTACCTTATGACAGAGCAGAGCTTCCTGTGCCCATCTGCCTCCCCCACTTGACTTAGAGCTCCTCAGGGACTACTCTGTTATTGTCATCTTTGGAGTCTTCACTGGATCCAGCAAACGGCTTTTGCAGAATATTTAACCAATAGGTACTGGTGAGACTAAATAGATTAACTAAATTGAAGCTGTTTATTATTGCTTCCAGTGTTTGGTTGCTAAAACTCTCCAATCTTTAGAAGGTAAGCAGAATAATTATTTCAACATCACCAGCTTTTAATTACTGAAGTCCATTTGATGGATGCCTCTGTTTGAATTATTGACATCATGAGGATTAAAACATGATCCCTTGATTAAAAGGAAGCTCATGTGTTGAATGAGGGGTGTGGAGGGTCCTGGAGGGTGTTCATGTTCATCTAGGGAAGCTATGAGGAGAAGCAAAAACTGTCTAGAGGAAGATCGGCTTCATGGTTATAAAAATGTCAGAAGTGAGAGGAGGCAGGGATTTTGGAAGCATGTGAGTTGAAGCATATGGACCTGGATTCAAATTTCAGCTCTACCATTTACTAATCATGCTACTCTAAGGAAGTCATTTTTCAAAGTTATTGTTTGTTTTTAATTGAGGTACAACTCATATACAAAAAAGTCCATCAGTCTTAAATGTACAACCTGATGAATTTTTACAAATGCATACATACAGGTAAACATCTCCCAGATTAAAATGTAGAACCTTTACAGCATTCCAGGAGACTCTCTCATGCCTCTTCACAGACAGTACCCTCTGGAGAGATAGCTACTGCTATCACTTCTATCACCATATAGTGGTCTTGCCTGTTTTTAATCTTTATATAAATGGAATTATACAGAATGTACTTTTTTGTGTCTGGCTTTTTTTTTCTGAGCAAGTCACTTATTTAAACTTTAAGCCTCAGTTCCGTTGTCTATATAACAGGAGTACTAGTAGCACGTACATCATAGGGGGCGTGAGGATTTAATGAGATAAAGCTTATAAGATGCTCAGGATAGCACCTGGGACATAGGGTAGACCAAATAAATATTAGTCCTTTTCTTCTTTCTTTCCCTTCTAAATTCCTAGGGCTGTATTAGGCACTACTAGTGCATAAGAGAAGCATAAAACGTAGCTTATACCCTTAAAGAGTGAATGATCTAGTTAGGGAGAAAAAGACATAAAATGCCTGGTAAGCAGCAAAAGACAATATTAATATATTATTTAATATAATAAATAAATAATTTCAATTCCTGATCCCACTGCTGATTGGAGAGGAGATAGGCAATATAATGAAATGGTTAAATGCATAGGTTTTGGAGTTTTGGGACTTCAATTCTAGCTCCAGTTTCTCCACTTACAAGCTGTGTGACCTTGGGGATGTCACATAAGTCTCTAAGCCTCGATTTCCTCATCTGTAGAATGGGATTAATACTATTGTATACCTCATGGGGTTGCTGAGAACAACATATTGAATGGAACAACATATGTCAAGTGCCTGCCACAGGGCTTGGAACAGAGTATACATGTAGACAATGCTGTTTACTGAGGGTTTTTTCCTGCTTTGGGATACTAGGATTCATAAAGATACAGAAGTACCAGTCAACCCGGGTTGGCTAAGTGGCTTGCAAAACCTCTTACTCTAGCTGAACAGGTAGCAGGTCCCCCAAAGTGATTATTGAAGCCCAAGGGGCCACTTCTTTATTTACACCTCTAACTTTCTTGAGACACTATCAGTGACCACTGGCCTATGGGTACTACCTCTGAGTTCCTCAACCATGCATTGTTTTGTTCATAAGGCTTAACTCCTAGTGATCCTGGCCCCCAACTGGGAGTCCCCCTTGAAAGGCTGACTTCATACAGCCTTCTGCCAGAAGCTATGGCAAGCTGGCTCTAGTCCAGCAGTGGGAGACTCATCTGTCACCAAGGAGTACAATTTTCATGGCCATTTGAAGTTGACATTTGGAAATCAAAATTCTTTAAACATTGTTTAGCATCACAGTATTTTGAGAAAACATTTTCAAAATGGTTTTATGCATTCCGCTTCCCACTGTTCAAAACAGAAGTTTTTTAAAAAAACTTAAAAATCAACTTGAGGGGCAGGGTGGGGGGTTGTGGGGGGTAGGGAGGGAAAAATAATGAAACAAGATGGGATGGGGAAGGAGACAAACCATAAGAGACTTCTAATCTCACAAAACAAACTGAGGGTTACTGGGGGGTGGGAGGGTAGGGATAGGGTGGATGGGTTATGGACATTGGGGAGGGTTTGTGCTTTGGTGAATGCTGTGAAAGATGTAAGCCTGATGATTCACAGACCTGTACCCCTTGGGCAAAGAATAAAAATAAAATTAAAATTAAAAAAAATCAACATGTCTTGAAGATACTTTTCATCCAAAACAAACGTCTCAAAAGCTTTTTGCAGATATGATGATTAGTGAGATGATTCAGCTCCAAATAATATATTCTCTAGGGTTGTTCTGATGATTGTATTTTGCAGATTTGATTTAGTCAGATTATAATCTCAAAACCATCTTTATTTTCCTTCTTCAGACTCAGCTGAGAGACCAAGGAAATTTAACACAGTAGAGCTTCAACATAAAATTATGTGTTGAATAAATCATTTTTTTCTTTTTGTCTTGGCTGCTAGGAGAGTCAGAGTTATGTTAGGTAGAGGTAACTATTTCACTCTTCATTCTGCCTAAAAAGGCATTTCTAAATTTTTTGGAAAATATCCTTATTGAGGTATAATTGATATACAAAAAGTGGCACATGTTTAATGTATATAATTCAATGAGTTTGGGTGTATGCATACACCTGTGAAAACATTACCTCAATTAACATAACAGACATATCCATCATGTCCAAAAGTTTCCTTGTGTTTGTGTGTTTTTGTGTGGCAAGAACTCTTAATATGAGATCTACCTTCTTAATAAATATTTCAGTGCCTATATATGTGAAACTTCTAGAGGAAAACTTATTGACATTGGTCTTGGCAATGATTTCTTGATATGACACCAAAAGCACAAGCAAAAAAAGCAAAAACAGGAAAGGGGAGACTGCATCAAACTAAATTGCTTTTGCACAGTGAAGGAAACAACCAACAGAATGACAAGCTAACTTATAAACTGAGAGAAAATATTTGCAAGCCCTCTCTATCTGATAAGGGGTTAGTATCCAAAATATATAAGGAACTCCTACAACTCAATAGCAAAAAAAAAAATCAAATAACCCAGTTTTAAAAATAGACAAAGCACTTGGATAGACATTTCTACATGATTTTCCTATCACTCTTTTGATCTTTATTCATCTGCCCTATTGCTCTGAATTTTTATGTTAATCCATCTCAAATCCATTTTGGAAGCTGATGGAGTTATTTATGACAAATAAAATATATATCTTTCAAAATCTCCAAACAAGAAAAAAATCTACTCAGTGGAAGATGAGCAAAATATATTAATTGACATTTCATAGAATAGGAAATCTGATGTTATGGGAACACACCTGATTGCAATAGTACTCTGATAAATGTAAATTTGAAAAACCATGAGAAACTGCTTAACACACCTTTGAATAGCAAAATTAGGAAGTTAGATAATATTATGAGTAGATGATGATGTGGGGAATTATTTTCTCATGGACTGCTGGTGGGAATGTGAACTGGTGCAGCCACTCTGGAGAGTAATTTGAAGGTGCTTAATGAAATTAAGTATGCATAAATTCTATGACCAAGTTTATAATTTTAGAACAGATCCATTAATGGACATATGCAAGGATGTTTATGGAATCATATTTTGTGATAGCAATGAAGGCAACCTAGATATCTACAACTGGGGGAATTAGATGAGTAAAATGTGATATACGCATACAATGAGAATACCATGTAAGATCAGAACTAATACTCTAGTTACATGTCTTAGCTCAAGCTGCCAAGACAAAATACTGTAGGCTGGGTGGTTTAAACAACAGACACTTATTTTCCCACAGCTCTGGATGTTGGAAGTCCAAGATTAGGGTGATAGCATAGTTTCTGGTGAGGTGAGAGTTCTCTTCCTGACTTACAGATGGCTGTCATTTATATCCTCAAGTGGCAGAGAAAGAGAAAGCAAGCTCTCTGGTATTTCTTCTTATAAGAGTACTAATCCCATCATGAAAGCCCCACCCTCACGACCTTATCTAACTCTAATTACTTCTTAAAACCCACCATCTCCAACTACCATCACATTGGGATTTAGGGATTCAGCACCGGAATTTTGGCAGGGACATAATCATTCAGTCCAAAACAATATGCATAAGGCAACATGAATAGATCTTAAACAAAAATGATGTTGAGTGAAAAAATAATAAAGGGAGTTTCATGATACAATAAAATTTATGGAAAAATACCACAAAATTTCAAGATCACACATGCATTTAAATAAATATGTGAATGATGGATTGAAAAGATGTTTATTAAGTATATTAGAATAGATATCTATAGGGGCAGAAGGAAAATGGGATTGGAGAATGGAAATGATGAAAAATATAATTAATTAAAACAAAAAAGAGAGTCTTTGTTATGAAGACTGTGTGCCATTATTTTTTTTTAATTGTATTTATTTATTTGACAGGGAGAGACACAGCAAGACAAGGAACACAAGCAGGGGGAGTGGGAGAGGGAGAAGCAGACTCCCCACCGAGCAGGGAGCCCAGTACGGGGCTTGATCCCAGGACCCTGGGATCATGACCTGAGCTGAAGGCAGACACTTAACGACTGAGCCACCCAGGCACCCCGACTGTGCGCCATTAAACAAAGAATATGAGTGGCTAAGGTCTGTGAGGCCTGTGTCTTGAGACCCAAATAACCAGAAAAATATTTATAAATGTAAGGGGTCTATTACTGTGTTTCAGTGTTAGTTCTTATAAACATACAGGAAAACTTCCCTGGCCTTTAAGATATGAAATTTTTTTATTCTAGGAGACCTCTTTGCCTACCTCAGGATCATATTAATGGGATGCAGGGAATCAAGATGACTTCTATGAAAATGAGGGATTGGATTCTAAAATCAAACCTTACCTTATTTTCAGAATGAGAATGAGGTCTGAAGTGAGGGTATAATTTTTTTCCAAAGACATTAATGGTGGAAGGTGTATATAGGCAAGAAAGTGATCTCTGAAGAGGAGCATCTCAAAATTTAATTCAAGAGCATCCAACTCCCCGAAAGTAGATAAATGATGCACAGTGTGGATTCTATTGGCTTGGGGAGTAGGAGTGGAAGGAAACCTTGAGGCAAGGTTGTAAAAGAGAAGTAATTTGGAGCAAGGAGAAAGTCCTTCAAAATGGGGAGCAGGATGCAGAAAAACAGTTGTGGCAAGAGTGAGAGTAGAAGTTATGTTGATCAGAGATTGAAGATTAGAGATTATGCTAGGTTGGGGGGTTAGAGGAAAGAGAGACTTTTCTAAATGGGAAATGAGAGTCTAACATTTAAGTGACTCTCAGTCTCCCATGTCTGGATGCCCATTAGCTGGAGAGGAATGACGGTGATGATTCCATCCCCTGCATACACACTCCACTATGCCTGTTACTATTCTCCCTTGCATGTGACCATAGAACGTGATTTGAAAACTGATGGGGAAAAGGCATGCTGTCACTGTCAAAGTTGGCTTGCCTTGCTCACTAGATTATATTCTGGTGGGAGAGAGATAATGAGAGACTGTTGACAAAATGCATTTGGTGTACCGTGAAAGTTCCAGAATCATAATTGGAGTGGGTATGCCACTTAATTGACTTTAAGTACAAAACACATTCTTTGCCCATTGAATTTTACTAATAAAATAAGAGACATGTTTGTCCTGAGGGCATGACATGGAGCCAGGATTTATTTCATTTTATGGAACATTATTGAATGTCCTCTCTAAGCCTACTGCTGGGTTTAAAAGATTTTTTAAAAAAATCCATGATCTCTAATTCTTATAGAATTCATAGCCAATCAATTTTCTAGATCCTCAAAATTGAACTAGCATTGATATTTTGAAGTCAATCAATCATCATATAGTCATACCTGGGCCATCTTTTTAGGGATTGGGGCTATGAATGGTTGTCAATGGAAAGATCTGTCCTTTTCAGAGACAGAACTGTGCCTTTCAGCTCCAAAGGGAAAACCCTAGCCTACTGAAGGACCTTTTCAAAGGGATAACACTACTTAATGGGTAAAATAAATAAAAATATAATATGTTAATAGTCACAGCTTCCATTTACTGATCACTTACTAGGTGCCAGGCTCTGTGCTGAGCACTTTAAGTCCATTATCTTAATTTGTTCTCTCAGAGATGCAATGAGCTAAGTGTTCAAATCAACTCTTCCAAAGACTGACATTAGAGAAAAACAATTGGCTGCATTGAAAAACTTTGCCCCTACAATTTAATGAAATTAAGATGAGTCTTTTCTTTTTATAAAAAAGATTTTATTTTTATATATTTTACAGAGAGAGAGAGAGAGAGAGAGAGAGAGAGAGAGAGAGAGAGATCACAAGTAGGCAGAGAGGCAGGCAGAGGGAGAGGGGGAAGCAGGCTCCCTCCTGAGCAGAGAGCCCGATGTGGGGCTCGATCCCAGGACCCTGAGATCATGACCTGAGCTGAAGGCAGTGGCTTAACCCACTGAGCCAACCAGGTGCCCCAAGATGAGTCTTTTCAGTAATAGCATACTTTCCCTCTAGATATGAGAGCATGGTGTTCCTTTAAGGCATAGGGCAACCAACACCTACCTCCTTCCGTGAGTATCATTTTCTGAAAATGTTGTTTTTAGTATCATTTTCTTGTTGTTTTTGGCACATGCAGATCCTTTGAATTCCCATGTAAATTTTAGAATCAACTTGTCAATACCTACAAAGAAGGCTGCTGGGATTTTGACTGTGATTGTGATGATTCTATAGATCAATTTATAGAGAACTGATATTGTCGTATCATTAAGCCTTCCTATCCATAAAGATGGTATATTTATTTATATGGGTCTTTAAAATTTCTCTCAGCAATGTTGTATATGTGTCTTCTACATAATTTGTCAAATTTATTCCTAAATATTTTATATTATTTGATGCTATTGAAAATAATATTTAAGAAATTTTCAATGTCCTTTTGTTTGTTGCTAGGATACAGTAGATTTTTGTATATTGATTTTATATCCTGCAACTTTGCTAACCTCATTATTACTTCTAGTATATATTTTTTGTAGATCCCTTATGATTTTCTACAGAGATGATCATGTAGTCTGGGAATAAAATATCTGTTTCTAAACTGTATGTTTTTGTTTCTTTTTCACTCATCATCATGTTGAGTATGGCCTCCAGTATAATATTGAATAGAAGTGTTGAGGGTGGATATCCTTGCCTTATTCCTGATCTTAGGGGTGGGGGGGGGAAGCATCCAGTCTTTCAATATTTAATATACCATTACCTGTAGATTTTTTCATAAATGTCCTTTATCAATTTGAAGATATTCTCTATGGATAGTTTACATAGAATTTTTTTAAACATCAAGAATGGGTGTTGAATTTTAATGCATTTTTCTGTACTAAGATAATCATATGGTTTTTCCTTTTTCTTTTGTTTTTAATGAATTACATTGATTTTCAAGTGCTAATCCCATATTGTGATATGTGAATAAATTGTACTTGGCCATGAGGTAATAACTGTTAAATATGTTACTGGGTTTGACTTGTTAAAATTTATTAATTTTGTAGGTATGTTTGTGAGGGATATTGGTCTATAGTTCTACTGTAATAATTTTGGCTGGTTTTGGTATCAGACTAATGCTGACACATAAATGAAATGAAGTATTCTCTCATTTTGACTTTTCTGGAAATGTTTTCGTAGAACTGGTGCTATTTCTTACTTCAGTGTTTGGTAGAATTTACCAGAAAAGTCAGCTAGACCTAGAGTTTTCTTTGTGGGAAGGTTTTAAACTACAAATTCTTTAATATCTTTTTTTTTAAGATTTTTATTTATTTGACACAGAGAGAGATCATAAGTAGGCAGAGAGGCAGGCAGAGAGAGAGGGGGAAGCAGGCTCTCCGCTGAGCAGATAGCCCGATGCGGGGCTTGATCCCAGCACCCTGCGATCATGACCTGAGCCAAAGCTGAAGGCAGAAGCTTAACCCACTGAGTCACCCAGGTGCCCCTAATATCTTTAATAGATATTAGGCACTCTAAGTTATCTCTTCTTGAGTGAGCTTGGTAGTTTTTTTTTTTAGATTTATCAATTTCACATAAATTTTTAAAATTATTGGCTTAACTTTTTTAAATAATACTCTTTTTATCTCTTCTTTTTTACAGAATCTGTAGTGGTGTTACCTCATTCCTGATATTGGCAAATTGTATCTTCTTTATTTTTCTTTTAATCAGTCTGATTAGAGGTCTACCAATTTTATTGATCTTCTCAAAGAACTAGTTTTGGTCACATTGATTTTCTCTAATGTGTTTTTGCTTTATATTTCAGTGATTTCTGATAACTTAGTGTGACACTTTTCTTCTTTTTTTAATTTAAGATTTTTAAAATTTTATTCTAATTTTTATTTTAATTTCTTATTTGTTGTTATTATGTTCGATTAGCCAGCATATAGTAAGTACATCATTAGTTTTTGATGTAGTATTCAACGATTCATCAGCTGCATATAACACCCAGTGCTCATCATATCATGTGCCCTCTTTAATGCCCATCTTCTTTTTTAATATTTGATTCAACATAATTTCACTTTTTCTTGTGATTTCTTACTTGACCTGTAGGTTATTTAGAAGTGTATTGTTTAGTTTTTAAATATTCAGAGAGTCTTCATATTATCTTTCTGTTATTTGTTTCTAATTTAATTATATTTTAACCAGAAACCCTATTTGTATGGTTTTTTAAATTTTTTCAGTGTTCCAAAATTTATTATTTATGCACCGCACCCAGTGCTCCATGCAATACGTGCCCTCCTTAATACCCACCACCAGACTCACACATCCCCCCACCCCACGCCCCTCCAAAACCCTCAGTTTGTTTCTCAGAGTCCACAGTATCTCATACTCCATCTACCACTCTGATTTACCCCAATTCACTTTTCCTTTCCTTCATTTGTATGATTTTAATTTTGGGGTGTGTGTGAGAGGGCCTGCTTTTATATTTATTTATTTTTTTCAATTTGGAGGGAATCCCCACAGGGGAATTTTAAAAAAATTCCAGTACAGTTAACATACAGTGTTATATTGGTTTCAGGTGTAAAATATAGTAATTTGACAATTCTATGCTTTATTCAGTGCTTGTCAAGATAAGTGTACTCTTAATCCCCTTCACCTATATCACCTATCCTCCCACCCACCTCTCCCCTGGTAGCCATCTGCTTGTTCTCTGTGGTTAAGAATTTGTTTTTTGGTTTGTCTCTTTATTTTCCCTTTGCTCATTTGTTTTGTTTTTTAAATTCCACATATGAGTGAAATCATATGGTATTTGTCTTTCTGATTGACTTATTTCACTTAGCATTATACCCTCTAGGTCAATCCATGTTGTTGCAAATAGCAAGATTTCATTCTTTTTATGGCTCATTGTATACATGTACTTACATATTCTTTATCCATTCATCTATTGATGGGCACTTGGGATGCTTCGATAATTTGGCTTTTGTAAATAATGTTGCAACAAACAGAGGGGTGCACATATCCTTTCAAATTAGTGTTTTTATATTCTTTGAGTAAATACCCAGTAGTGCAATTACTAATTTTATGGACATTGGGGAGGGTTTGTGCTTTGGTGAATGCTGTGAAAGATGTAAGCCTGATGATTCACAGACCTGTACCCCTTGGGCAAATAATAAAAATAAAATTTAAAAAAATATGTATATATTTAGGATTGTTTTATGGGCCAGAATATGGTCTAACATGATAAATGTATATGTACTTGGAGAAATTATTTATTCTGATGTTTTTTGGTGGAGTATCCTATAAATGTCATTTAGATCAATTTTATGGGTTCCAGTCTTCTGTAACCTAACTGACTTTCTACTTGTTCTATCAACTATTGAGAGAAGGGTATTGAAATCTTTAAATATAATTATAGGTAAGTCTATTTTTTCCTTTCATTTCTATCACTGTTACATTATATATTTTTGAATTTCTATTATTGGGTAATATCTAAGATTTTATGATTGTTTGATGAATGGACTCCTTTGACATTGTTAAATGACCCTTTTTGGTCTGAAACCTAATTTGCATGTATTGATATGGTCCTCCAGCTTTTGTCTCTTATTAGCATGATTAATTCTTTCTCTTTCTGTGCTTTTAAAGCTATTTTTTCTGATGCCTTCTGATTTGCATTATTTCCAATATGAAGTCTGCTGTCATTCCATTTGCTCCTCTGTATGTAATATGTGTTTTCTCTCCTCTGGCTCCTTTTAAGATTTCTCTTTATCCCTAATTTTAATCAATTAGATTATGATGTGTCTCAGCATGGTATTTTTTTCACCCTTTTTATGCTTGGGATTTATTGAGATTCTTGAATTTGAAGAATTCTCATCTAATTCAGAAAGTGTTCAGCTATTATTTCTTCCAATATTTTTTCTTCCATTCTCTTCCTTTTCTGTCCTCCTAATGAACATTGTCCCACTACTCACTAACACTGTGTTAGTAATTCTCATCTAATTCGGAAAGTGTTCAGCTATTTTTTAAAGATTTATTTATATATTTATTTGAGAGAGAGAGAGAGAGACAGTGCATGAGAGGGGGAGGGTCAGAGAGAGAATCAGACTCCCTGCTGAGCAGGGCGCCTGAAGCAGGGCTTGATCCCAGGACCCCAGGATCATGATCTGAACCAAAGGCAGACGCTTAACCAAGTGAGCCACCCAGGTGCCCCTAGCTGTTATTTCTTCCAATATTTTTTCTTCCTTTCTCCTCCTTTTCTGTCGTCCTAATGAACATTGTCTCACTACTCCCTAACATTGTTAACTTTTTCATTTTTTAAAATTTTTGATAGTTTCTAATGCTATGTTTTCAAATCCAGTAATCATTTTTCTACAGGTTCCTCTTCCTCAATTTACCCCTTACACACTGATGTTTCTCCGGGGATCTTTCCTGGGCCACTTTTTCTTCTCACTCTGCACACTCATCCACTTCAGTTATCATTTCTATTCTGATCACTGCTAATACTATATCTTTGGTCCAGACCCTTCAGCATTCCAGTATTTCTGACTGCCTATTTGATATCTCCCCAAGCTTGACCCAAAGACACTTCAGCTCACAGAAACTATTATCTCTTCCTTTATGTTTTGTTACAATGAATAGCAACACAAAATAACTGGTTACCAAAACCAGATATATGGGTTTCACTGAAGACCCCTTTAGTCTCTAAACCCAAAATCTATTTGATGACTATATTCTGTCAATTTTACTTACTTATTTATTTTTATTTTTTCAGTGTTCCAAGATTTTACCTCTTTAGCATGACTAAGTTATTCTGCTTTTTGCTATTAAAACCATCACTGCACTGGTTCAGACTCCAGGTCTTTCTCATTTATATTCTTGCAACAATTTCTTTGCCTTTGTAGTCTCTTCCAATCTTTACCCTGTTTACTGCAGAATGATTTTCTATTTTGCATATCTGATCATGCCATTCTCTATGTTCCCATGGACAAGACAGTTCAAATTTGTTCACATAGGATACAAAGACTCCCATGGTCTTTACCTACTTTAGTAACAACTTTCTGTAGATCTTCTGTGCAAGTAATCCATGATAACGATTTGCAGTTTCTGAAAGAAACTATCTTGTTTCAAAACTCTATGTCTTTAGCCCATCCACCCTATCCCTACCCTCCCACCCCCCAAGGTGAATGCTGTGAAAGATGTAAGCCTGATGATTCACAGACCTGTACCCCTTGGGCAAAGAATAAAAATAAAATTAAAAAAAAGATTATGTACCACAAAAAACAAAAACAAAAACAAAACAACAAAAAAAACACAACTCTGTCTTTGCTTAGGCTGCTCCTTCCTCTTAAAATGTCCTTTTCACCTTTCTGCATGGTAACCACTTACTTATTCTTTCAGATCCAGCTCAAGAGTTCATTTTCCTGTGAAGCATTTCCTGAGCCACCCAGGTAATAACTTTATTTTTGAACCACCAAAGTACACGGTATCACTACAATATCATTTATTACATTCTATTGCAAATATTTGTTTCTTTACTCTACTTTGTGCTTCTTGAAGCACCTTGTTTTTACACCTTGTTTTGTTCCTGTATCCTTAGGTTTCTAGTACAATGCTTAACATATGAAAAGTGTTCAATAAATGTTTATTGAGGGCTCCTGGGTGGCTCAGTGGGTTAAAGCCTCTGCCTTTGGCTCAGGTCATGATCTCAGGGTCCTGGGATCGAGGCCCAAATTGGGCTCCCTGCTCGGCAGGGAGCCTGCTTCCTCCTCTCTCCTCTGCCTGCCTCTCTGCCTACTTGTGATCTGATCTCTCTCTGTGTGTCAAATAAATAAATAAAATCTTAAAAAATATAAATGTTTATTGATATATAGAGTTATTTTTCTGTGGATATAAAATTGGTAAGAGATGTGGCAGGAGTTGCATCCAGATTTTCATAAATTCAAATCCTTGTTTCATCTTCTACACAATTCCGTCTTCAAGTTAAATATCTTAATTTCTTGAAATTTTCTTTCTGAAGCTTCCTCTATTCAGACTTATTTGATCATATTTAATCATTTCAAACTCTAACTCTCCCTTTTTCTCTCTCTTTCTTCCTCACCCCTCTTATTGTCCAGTTTTTCCACATGTACTTTAAAGTGTAAGACTTAGGTCCAGAAATCTATAGAAGATATGGAAGTTTGTATTTTCCAAAGATACCTGCAATAGTATCTCATATTCTGTATGCTCTTCTGCAATGTCATTCCGCCATCAACAGGTAGAGTCTATTTCTTTACTTCTCTGAGTCTGCATGGGACCTGTGACTGCTTTGACCAATAAAATACAATAAAAGTGATGCTGTGACCATTCTTAGAATATCTCTTAACCAATTTGGCAGTTTCCACTTCCTACCTCTTGAAAGCCAGCCAACACATCACTACCTTGAGACAACTAATGCTATGAGAGGCTCAAGGCATATGGAGAGGCCTGGAGGACGAGATGTCATTTTAAGAGAGAGAGAGAGAGAGAGAGAGAGAGAGAGAGAGAGAGAGAGAGAGAGAGAGAAAGGCCAAGATGCCATACATGTAGGTAAAGAAGCTATATGGAAAATGGAGTGTCCAGTCCTAGTGCTGCAGCAGACATCGTATAAATCAGAGACAAACCACCAGCTAAGGCCTCCTTCAATTCCTGATCCATGAAACTGTGAATAAAATAAAACTGGTGCTATAAGCCACTGAATTTTGGGTGGTTTGTTACATAGAAATAGATAACCAAATTCTAGAAGAGGGGAATATGACTAACATGTCTATCATCATAGAAGGCTTAGAGTTAAATCTCCTTTTCCCAAGCACCAAAATATCAAGAAGAGTAAGTCAACCTAGAGGTTGGAAAGAAAGATAAGGACACATACCTTTAGCAAAAAATAAATAATGGAGTTTGATACCCCTTGAAGTGGTGGAGACAAAATATAAATGACTTTCAAACAGGCCAGAAAAAAAGATTAATTTTCAGAAATACAGATGACAAGGAGTAAGGAAAGGTAGCTGCTATTTTAGAGGGCAGAAAGAGTATTCCCCAAGTCATGACAGGCTGTAATAATGACTGAAATATAAAAGATAGGATTTAGCAAGTATTAATTAGAAGTGATACAATCAAGTCCAACCTGGATATGTATAAAAATAAAGAATTATCACAACCTGTGAGATAATAATTTAGGTGCCAGTAACTTCTCAGAGAGGTAACTTCTTAAACCATATTACTAGAAGTAGACAATTACAAATGAAAGAGTCTGATCATACTTTTATTCTCAGAAAACATCTGGAGAATTGTCCTTGGTTCTGTGAGCATTCAGGAGAATGAGAGAACTCAAAACTGTATCACCTGCAGGAACTGTTGACCTTTTAGGTCCCTATCAATTCAGACTGTCTCTGAATCCAGATTTAGATGCATTCTTGAAATTTTGAAGATCTCATACAATTCCTCAATACTCTGTCCCAGCCTGGTTCACTATAGTGGTGTGGTTTAAATCTAACTGTATAATACCCAAAAAAGATCTGGAAAGGCAGAGTCTGGAGGGAGAATTGCTTCTGGGCTTTCTCATGGTAAGATTTGATTAAAGTAGGCTTTCCCGTAAAACCTCTGAGGTAGACTGGGGTGGGTCTTGTTTGCATGGCCCTGCTATCTTCACAAACAGGAAGGATTTCCAATTTCCCACTTAGAAAGAGCCAGCCAGCAGGCCCTTGGGTCAAGGTCATTTGGACATGACTTCACCAGAGTTTTGCCCCTGTGTGCTTTGCTTTGTGATGTATGAGTCATCATAATCAAATTTTGAGCTAGATTAACTATAATTCCTGCACTTATTAGGCGATCAGGGTTTAAAACCCTTGTAAAAGAGGATGAGCTGTTCATTCTGATAATACAATTAACTACCCAACAGAGCTAATATTTTATTTTAGGCAAGAGCAATTTTTGATTAATGATGCATTTTGTTTCCCAAATCCTTGCAGCAGTGGGTCACATCTTCAGTGAGAAAGCCAAAGAAAAGGTGTAAAATTAGAAAATTCTGAGCGTTTGAAGGTAGAGTCGGCTTCTCCCTTGGAGTCCACTCACAAGACCCTGTTCCCTTAGGCACATATGCAACTCAGGATTCTCCACAATGGTGTAAACCTGGAAACACTTCTGGAAGCACTGATCTCTCTTTCCCTCATTTCCTCTGGCAGAAACAGGGTACAATATCAGCACTTCTGAGGTTGTTTTGCAATATCTCCTTAGCAAGACCTAAGAGTTCTTGAAGAGAGGAGTGGATGGGAGTGACCAAAAGATGCTTCCAGGGCACCTGGGTGGCTCAGTGGGTTAAAGCCTCTGCCTTCGGCTCAGGTCATGATCTCAGGGTCCTGGGATCTAGGCCCGCATCGGGCTCTCCGCTCAGCAGGGAGCCTGCTTCCTCCTCTCTCTCTGCCTGCCTCTCTGCCTACTTGTGATCTCTCTCTCTCTGTCAAATAAATAAATAAAATCTTTAAAAAAAAAGATGCTTCCATCCACTCAAGGCTTGCATGAGAATTGTGGCACATGGTTTGGGGTCAAGGAAACCAGTTAGAAGGCTATTTTAGAAATCCAGATGACAGACCAGTAGTAGGGATGGAGAAAAACATATATTCAACCAGTATTAAAGAAGTAGAAACTTAAAGGAATTGCTGATTGATTGATGTTTGGGGAATAGTGAGTGGGGAGAGTCAAGGAAAATTTTCAGATGTTTAATTTGGACGATAGGGCATATGATGGTACATCAGGTAGTAAAGTATGTTTTTTTTTTTGGAAAATTACTTCTGCGATGGTGGGAAATATTTTGAGTTAGAGTTAACTGTCCACATTTGGGTAGAGATGTCTAATATGCAGCTGGATGTGTGGGATTAAGACTCAAAAGAGAGAATGTGCAGATTTAGGGGTCATTGACACAGTAGTTGCAACCTTGAATGTGGACCTGGGATAAGGTACTTAAGACTATGAGGAAAGCATCAAAGACTTAACTCTGGGGAAGATTAACCCTGAAGGGATGAGCCAAGGAGGAGCTGGGAAACAGACTGGGTAGATGATGTCAGTGGCTTTAACTATTGGGAACTGAGGGTTAGGAGACAAACATCAGGGAGGACATCTTGAAAAATAAATCTGCTTTCTCAATGAGCAAAATTGGTGGGAGAGAGGCTGATGAAGACATAACAGTTTTAGTGTTTAACACAAATAAAGGCCCAGAAATGAACTGGGGAAGGTGTCAAGGCAAGAATTTTAGTGAACTAAATTAAGCTTTTTTCTGAAAGCAGTTTGCCATTATTACCCACTCTGTCAAGGAGCCTCAGTGTGACTTCTCCCTTTCTGGAGTCCACAAGGCATCATTTTTTCCCCTTGGTTTCTGGCTCCCAGGGAACAGTATCCATCTTTTGTTGCCATCTCCAAATCCTTTCTTGGGCAGTCACTATGGCTGGCCTCTAAGAAAGAGGAATTTGAGGGTGGGCCCATAGTATTCAAAGCTACCACGAACTGGCTTAAATATATCTACCCATCTTATCTTTCCTTTCTCATGTCCAATCCCAGCTCCATCAAAATACAATTATCCACTGAATTCCATCCAACCCATCTGGTTTCTTAAGTCTGTCCTAAATCATGCTGTTCTCTTTCTCTGGCAGCCCCTACTCCTACCCACTTACCATTTCTTCAAATTCTACTTATTCTTCATAGTCAAGCTCATACACCTGGAAGTCATCCCAGATCCCCCCACAGCCAAAATATCTGAATCTTCTCTGTAGACTACCAGAGCATTTTTTTTTCTCTCTTAAGGCATGAATCCTACTTTGCTATGTGTTTGGAGTTAGTCATGTCTGTTTCCAATTTCTCTCTCTAGACTACAGTGAATCCCTTGAGGACCCGAGTTATGTCCTGCCTTTTCTTGTGTCTTATCCACTAGTGCCAAACACAGTGCATGGCACATACGTATGTTCAGTAAATGATTAGCGAATGAATGAGTGAAGGAAGGAAAAAAATAAATGATTTGTGGAAGAATTCAGTGCTAGTCTCAGAGAGAAAATTTTCTCATCCCTGATCCTCCAGATCCCAAATGGGGTCTTACTACAAGTCTTGTCTTACTCTAATAAGAAAAAGGTTTTGGTATATATCATGCCAAATCTCTCAGTGTTCAGATTCACAGTGATTTGTTTTCTGCATTTTCATTTCTCCACATCCAACTGTGAGCTAATGCCATGACGTGGGGGTAAGAGGCTGGCCTGGGTTTGAATTCTGATATTGTCTGTTATCCACTCTCTGTGAATCTAGAACAAGTCACTTGTTCTCTCTTTGCTCTGTAAACAAAAGTGTCTAGCCCTGCTCTACCTCCCTCCCAGGGCTTCTGTGAGGCTCCAAAAAGATGTGGAGTATACGGGTTTTTTTGTTTTGTTTTGTTTTTTTGTTTTTCCAAAAATAGACACTGTACTCAGGTAAGGCATGGTCATTAACAGGGCAATTAATCTGGTTTAGAATAAGAAGATCCGGATCCTGTCCTGGTTGGACCAAGCTGCTTTTTTTAATCAGTATGAAGGCTGCTGCAGAGCCCTGGGACATGACTTGGAGTTATGTAGATGACACTTGCTAATGACAGAACAATATATAGGGGCATGAGCTCAGGGATAGTAGAGATTCCAACGTAGCTAGATTGGCTAGTAACAAGCAGAAACAGACTCTACCTGGAGTTGATAATGAGATCATCAAGGCAATATTGCAGGGAAATAGAAGAGAAAATTGAGCCAAAATGTGGATTTTTAAGCAGTTTGAGGAAGGTGTGTTGTGTGTGTGTGGGAAGAATCAGGGGTCATTAGCAGCAATAATTCCTGTCACTTGCATAGTAGCCATTGACTTACAAAGCATTCTCATAGCCACCATCTCTGAAATCTGAAAGCAGCATTTCCACTCCCCAAGAAACACCAAACTGCAGCAGCTTATCAGTCTTAACCTTTCCTTTCCTTCCCACTCCTCACATTTTCTCTCAGCCAGTGTCTTCACCCAAACCTAGAGCTTTTAGGAAGGTTGTGGAAACTGAGTCTCAGAGAATGAAGAGATTTGTATGGGAGCAGAGCTGGAACTTGAACTTTTCAGTCTGATGCATATTTTTCTTTAATATTTATCTTTCTCCTGTGCATAAAAGCCACAATGTCCATTGTAGTACATTTGAAGAGAGGAGAGACCCAGACAAGTATAAAGAAGAAAATATAATTCATAATGTAACCTTTCAGAGATAACTGTCAATATCAGATGCATATTTCCTTCCAGCTTTGTTCTATGCAATTTGACATGCTTGAGATTCTGCTAAATATAAAATCGTGTATTTCAGTATACTTTCTACTGCATCATGGTCTGTGTAGTTCCCTTCTATACCATTAACCCCCATGCATACCCTCTTCCAAACCCCAGTATCTTTGAAACCCCATTTGTCAAATAGGGTCTATAGTAGTGCCCCAACATCCTCTTACAGCTGAAGTGAGGATCCTTTGAGATTCTAAAGGTAAAGGTATTTTGAAAACTTCAGCATGTGATATGTAGAGAGGGTCTCAAAGGCAGAGCTTGAGGTTAAACCAGCAATAGGTTACTCAGGTCCCTTCTTTTGTAAGGCTCTTGTCCACTCACTGGAGATGAACATTTCCAGGAGCCTCCTTGCTAAACACTCATTCTGCTGTGCTCATCCCCTCCCACCCTTTCCTCTTTAAGTCCTCCCTCTCTTGTCCTCCTCCAATCCAACCCCAGGTGACCCTTAAACAATAACCTGCAAGGGCAAATGGAATTTGATGATATCAAATATAACTTGAGAGCATGAACAGGTCATCTTGTACTTGTCCAAGTTCACAATTTTTAAAAAATCTTATTCTCTCATATTTGTTTTATTTCCCCTATTGGGTTAATTTTTGGTCTGTAGATGTTTGTTCCTAATGCTTCTATAGATGACAGTAATGAAGAGAGAGGTCCCAGTCGTAAGAGTTCAAATCTATGTGGAATGAACTCCCTGAAATATTCCCCTATTGTTAGCTTATACTTTCAGTGGTGGTTTCTTTCTTTCTTCATTTATTCTTTTCCTTCTTCTTTTCTCCCTTCCTTCCTACCCACCCTTCCTCCCCCTTTCTTTCTTTCTTCCTCCCTCCCTCCCCCTTCCNCTTTCTTTCTTTCTTTCTTTCTTTCTTTCTTTCTTTCTTTCTTTCTTTCTTTCTTTCTTTCTTTCTTTCTTCTTTCTTTCTTTCTTTCTTTCTCCAATTCCTTTATTGAGGGAGGTAGAGTGGTGTGATGATTACTGGTGTCTTAGTCCCCTCAGAACTTATATCACTGAGAATCTTAGATTAATGCTTCATTGTGCTGTGGGTTTCTGGCATTGCAGCAGATAAGGTGCAGATGATTACATAGCTTGGGGAGGGAAGGAGAAAAAGTGCTTCTCCCTCCAACTACTCATGCCTTTGGTTTATCTAAAACTGTGGTTGTGTAGGCACTCATATTTATTTTCCACATTGAAGATTAACCTCATTGCACACAGCAGCATTTCTCAATGTGTGGTCTATGAACTACCTCCATCAAAAGCACTTTAGTTGAGACTTAGGAATCTGCATTGGAAAAGCAGCCCCAAGTGATGCAGATGCACACCGAAAGTTGAACCCCAACACTCCAGTCCCCAAAATGCTCCATGAAGACAAGTGGATGTGATGGTTAAGGAAGTTTGGGAAACAGTGCCTACTATGTCTTCATTTTGGGAGAGTCATAATGTACATCAGTACATTTAATGCTCTGAGAAGTCCTTCTGTAAGGTAACAATCTCATGTCCACTAATATATGATTGAATAAATTTTAATGAAGATACAATAAACTCTAGTCTGTATTTTTTTTAATGAAGTAACCTTCAAAGTACTGAAAGCAATGTGGTGTAGATTTTAAGAGCACAGGCTCTGGAACTGGAGGGGCCAGAACTCAAATCCAACCTATGAAAGTTAATCACCCTGTGACCTTGAGAAAGTTTTATGAACCTGTTTTCTTTTTTCTACCATGGGGATAGTAATACTAGTACCCACCTCAAGAGGTTATTGTGCGTTTTAAGTGACTTAAAACACAAAATGCTTTTTAGAATGTACTTGGCACATGGAGAATGTTCGATAATTATTAGCTCTTATGATCTGACATGGGAAAATGCCCATGACATATTGTTCAATAAAAAGCAAAGCCAGGAACAGTATGTATAGTATGCTTTTGTTTGTGTTTAATAAATTGTATATAATAAATAATTTCATAGAAAAGTGTGGAAACATACTATTCTGTTAACAATATTTACCTTTGGGGTTAGATGTTGGGAGACAGTCAGAATGCCACTTTTTACTTTATATACTTTGGTAAGCTTTTTTTTTTTTTAAAGAAAACATACATCTGGGAGATAAAAAGAATCTTGCCCAGAACTGAACCCCATTACGTCCTAAACAACGAGAAATATGCAAGTGGGAACATTGGTCTCTATTGTTTCTGGAGAGGCACACTCTGGCTACATTTAGCTTCTTTTGTTTTTGTTATGTTTTGTTTTGTTTTAGTTTTGTTTTGCCAGCTTTACCATTCTTCTGACTCATCAGCTATGTGCCTGCTGACCCTCTCTGCTTTCTACACTCTGATGGCTGTTCTGTATATAAACCTGTCTTTGTACATGTGAATTTTGGATTATTAGTGCTGAACATTTCATTTCAGGGGAGTTGGTCAATGTTCCAGGCTACTGATTGTTGTTTTGTATCCCAAAATCTGTCAGCTGGATCCTCTAGCTCCCCAGAATCCTCACTTTCATAGAGAATGCTGGCTTGAGCTTCATCTGAGTCCTGGATATGAGTGATTTGACTGGGGCTGATATAGAGACCTGTGACCAATCACTAAAGACCCTGATCTACATATCAGCACTCTCTTGCTAGCTCTGGAGTCTCACCTACTGCCTGTATTTCTTCACTTGATCTACAAAGGGCTTATAACAGTGTAAGTCAAAAGCCTTGTTAAGATCCAGATGCATCCTGTCTACAACATTCTCCTGATCCATAAGCCTTGTAACCTTATCAGAAGAGTAAATTAAGTTAGTTCTGCCATGACTTGTTTTCCTAAAGGCCCTACTTAGTGTTATTACTAAAAGAGATTTGATTTGAGCCCAATTGCGGTTTCAATTTAGACATATTTACTGTATTTCCCCACCTGTTCAATGTCCTTCCCTGTCCCCCTAAGGCCTGCCTCGTTGCTGGAAGTAATTGGATATATAAATTCATGCAAAAGTAGTAATGGAAAACACGGGCTTATATGTACTGTTTGCAATGTATCAGCAAGAAACAATTGCTCCAAAGTAGAAACACTGACATGTACCTGTGAATTTTAGATTGTAGTACTTGGCATTGCATTGTGATAGATGGAAGGCATATTAACTAGAGGGGTATTTTGATGCTCTTCATACCCAAACAGGAAGATTCTTTATCACTAGACCTGTGACCTAAGCTTAGTAATGAAGGACTATTTTCATTTTCTATGGATGCTGTAACAAATTACAACAAATTGTCAGGCTCAATACAACCTAAATTTGTTACCTCACAATCTAGAGGCCAGATGTCTGACATCAGTTTCACTGGGCCAAGATCAAAGTGTTGAAAGGGCCACACTTCCTCCAGAGGCTCTATGAGAGATTATGTTTTTGTTTCTTCCAGTTCACGGTGGCTGCTAGCATTCTTTGGCTTGTGGCCATGCCACATCCCTCCAATCTCTGCATCCCTAGTCATACTGCCTTCTCTTCTTCGTCTATCTATAAGCTTCCTTTGACTCTTATAAGGAAGCTTATGATTGCATTCAAGATATTCAAGATATCTAGCCAGCTCATCCAAAATAATCCATTACAAGATCCTTAACTTAATCACATCTACAAAATCCCATCTAAGGTAATATTCACAGGTTCTGGGGACTAGAATGTAGATATATTTGGTGTGTGTAGGGGGTCAATATTCAGCCTACCACAAAGACTAACACCAAATGACTAGTGCTTTCCCGACATATTTTTCTCAGTCCCTCAGTTTATCTAAATGTGAAGCAGGTTATAGGAATAGAGAAAAGCAAAATCTTGCAGAAGATTTCACTAGCAATTTTTCCCTCTTTTGGCCCCTGGGGGTATGTCCACTTGTGGATATGTTCATGTACCTGCCTGGGTCCCAACCATACACACACATCGCTGGGAAATAATGTAGTATAATCCACTCCCAAAATTCATCTTTGCCAGTTTTTACTCATTTGGGTGGCTTTTGACCTCCACAACATAATTGCTGATGCAGGTTCAAACTTTAACAGGGGAAAGATTGATTGGCTCACCAATAATATTTGTCTCTTGGGCTGGCAGTGAGTGCTGAGGAGCCATTTACGCAATCTAATTATTATGTCAATTGGGGGATGGAATAATGTTTCCCAGATGCCATTTGGCACCTGGAGAGCTGCAAATCAGCACTACCATATAAGAAACATAAATATAGACCACTGATTTGGATTCATCGATCCCACCCCCTTTGTCATATTATTTTGGTTTGGAGTAAAATGCAAAAGCTTTTCTTTGCCTCTTCTCGTTGCTATGTTCAGACAGGGGACTGGATTGATTAGATGTCTTTTACAATTAAATGTACTTAAGGAATAGTGTGCATTTCTGAATCACTGTACTTTTTCCTGACCTTGTGTCATTCAAAATATTCATGGCCAGTGGGAGTGAGATCTAGGCTCCAAAGGAACCCGAAATAAGCAGGAGGGAGAGTAGTGGGCAAAGATGCTGTGGTGATCCCTGCACCTTGGGCCTGTGGAACATGTACTCAGAGCTTCCCACCAAGCCCTCTAAGCTCACTGTTATAAGAGCCCCTTGGTATTAAAGCATTGTAAGCTCCAAAGACGGCTTTATTTTATTTTTTTAATGATTCCTTTTATCAGCAACTATGGTTTGGGATTAGCCTCAACAGAATGCAGGGTCACACAGCCTGATGAAAGAAAATGTTAGGATATTGGGGATGTTTATTATATCCTCTTTCCTCCTCATTCCCCTTCCCCAAATACTTCTCCCTTTTGTAGGCAGATCCCTGAAATTTCTTTACTAATTGACAAAGCCTTTCATTCCATAATTGGAGGGGAAAAATAAGCTTAAAAATTTTAGCATAAAATGTAGGATTTCTTTCTCCCAGGGTGAAGGAACACAGATACTTAAATTTATAGTGAGGAGTAAATGACTACTATTATAGACTTCTAGATGGTTTTTCAGATTTGCAAAGTGCTTCAGAGCCCCTACCCAAAACTTCTTATTTTGAGGATGAAATTGAAAACTGACTTGCCCAAGACCTTACAGTAATCTTCGTAACAGATTCTTTCCTGAAAAAAAACTTATAATAGGGGAGCACCTTAAGGGCATTGAAGACAGACGTTTCTGATTGGTTTTACTAAGGACCATTTCTGGAGCATTCCAAGACCAACTATAATATCAGGTCAGTTACTAAAGGACATAAATTGTAGTCTGTAACCACTGCTCAAGACACATTCTTCCTTTGGACCTACCCTGGTGGTATTCACCAAAAGCCCATGTGTCTTACTTTTCTTTGTCCTCTTAACACCTAGCAGAGAGCTTGTCACATAAAAGGCACTCAGCAAGTGTTTGATAAATGACTGAACAGCTTCAGAAATAGGGAAGGCTTTGCACTAAACTTACTATACTGTCTCATTCTGCCTCCTGTGCACAAATTGCTTAAGTGGCTACCCAGGTTTAGGGCTTTGCCCTTGCATGGCACTAGTAATAGTGGCAGTGGTCAAGGAGCAAAATGATAGCTACCCAGATTGTAAGGGCTTAACCCACAATCTTAGCCTTTCTTAAAGCATATGAGGAACTGGTAAGACTGCAGGCTGAAATGTAAGGAGTATAGATGATAGGATCCATGTGTCCTTGGAGTCCAGAGCCACCAAATCTATCTGTGGGCATTGTGGGCATCCTAAAGCAGGGAATACAAGTTACAATTGGAAGCCAGAACACTTTCACCAATAAATTTCTCTCACGCTTTTGGGAGGAACTCTTCCTTGGCTGTGGTTTGGGTTATAGGGCTAGAATAGAGAGGGTGCCACAGGGTTGTGGACAAGCCACTTGGATACTAATGGCTTATGGGAAGGAAGTGATAAGAGTTTTGCCTGTCAGTATCTGCCCTTAGCTTCAATCCTGCCGTGCCCACTCACACCAGTTCAACCTGCTTATTCTCTCCCTGTGTTGATTCACCTGAACTCACCTGCAGGGACTGGGCCTGGGCATGGCTCCTGGCCCCCAGTATGCCTACCTTTAATCAGGCTGCCTCGATTAGCTCCCACTGTTCATGCCTTCTGTGCTTCATGGCAAAAGTTTGCAGTGAGGGATGACAGTGGGGAGACAGGGCAGCCCTTAAGGCAGGGCTACCCATCAGCCTCAGAGGAAAACAGGATCCAGCAGCCGAGCCCACTCCTGTTGGCTAATGGCTCAGCATTGGCTGAGAGTCGAGAGAGCCTTCAGTTGGCCTGAACCAATGAAAAGGAGCCAAAGATGCAGTTTCTCTGGCCATTAAAGAGATACTGCCATCTATGATTGGCCCCAGGATACTTCCCCTTAGGGTTCTCCCATTGGCTTGGAACGGCATGCTGGCAGCCAGGGCACCCTGTAGTGAGCAGGCACCTACGTAGGCACCCAGTCAGGCACAGCCTGCTGCTGGGCACTCAGGGGAAAGGCAGATAGAGGAGGAGGTATTAAGATCCTCCTCTGCTTAACTGGTGACATCTTGGGGGCATACCCCCTTCTTTCTGTGCCTACCCCTGCAGGCTGGGCCTGCTTGCTCTCCTGGTCCCATTCCCCAAGGACTTCGATCCCCAGGTATGGTGGTGACTGGCAACACAAGGGTAAGAAGTAGTCTTTTCTCAGAGTTATTTGCATTGTCATAGGGGATTCCTGAAATCTGAAAGCCTGTGATGGTCCAAACAAATCATAGACTCATTGAGTTTATGTGCCAAAAGGAAACTTTGGAATAATTCCCATTTTGCAGGACCAGGAAGAAAACTGAGGTGAACTTAAAAAGGTAATGGAATTATTTGGTCAAAGTCATACAGCTAGTTAGTGGCAAGTCTCCTGACCATAGACAAGGGCACTTTCTGATGCATCACAAATGAATTTTGAACTGTGGTATTTCTTAAGGGTAGCTTTCTATTGTTTTTCAAACCACAGGTTTTCTGCCCCTAAGAAACTTCTAGTCCCACTGGGGAGCTCTTCAGACCATAGATGTGGCTTAATTAACTTTCTCAATGAGTTTTTCAGCTGTGTCTTCAGTGGATGGAGAAGGAGGCTTATGCCATAGGCATTTTCTCGTTTCTCTCTTCTTGTGATTATTAACCCACAGTAGTGAATTGACTGTTACCAGGGCTTGCGGTCATGTAATTAGCTATCTACATAGGAAATTGTCCAACTGGGGACTAGCACCATGACGTTTGAGTCATCACTGTTCAAGACACAGCAAAGAAACAAGTATATTATTAAACTGAAAAAGGTCTGAGCCTAAGCTATTGCCACATTAATATGAATGCTTTATTTTTTCATGCATTTATCCTCCAAATACCTTTTAGGTTAGAGACCTGGGTTTATTTGTTCATGTGTAACATGAACTCCTGGAGTCTGGAAATCCTGGCCATGGCCAGCTCTGTATCATCATCAACAACAAAGCATAAAAGGATTTTTATTACTCAGTCCAGCCTCCCCCAATTCCTTCTGTTTCCATGATGCTTCTGCTTTCTTCATTCTCCTTTTCTTACCCTTTAAAGGCCAGCTTAAGTCTTGCCTTCTCTGGGAGCCTTCCCTTACTAGTGTCCATATAAATCTCTCCCTCCTTTGGATTCATACTATCCTTCCAGTCTGTCTCAAGAAATGACATTTAATTATATTTCTTTGTTTTTCACTATTGGTTTCATGTATATAAGTCTCATCTTCTCAACCAGATTGTAAGTTCCATAAGGTAAGGCAAACAATTCATTCTTTTTAGTGTGCCCCACAATGTCCAGTGGACATGAAAATTAGACTAGAATCATAGCTTTTGTAATGACATAGAGATGCTCATGATACAGTTAAGTGTATTACTCAAAATATAAAATTCTATGATCACAATTTTACAAATAGATGGAAAATAAAAACAAGCAAGCAAAAAGGAATATTATTCAGCCATCAGAAAGGATGACTACCCACCATTTGCATCAACATGGATGAAACTGGAGGTGATTACACTAAGTGAAGTAAGTCAAGCAGAAAAGGACAATTATCATATGGTTTCACTCATATGTGGAACTTAAGCAGTAGCATGGAGGACTACAGGGAAAGGGAGGGAAATTTGAAGGGAGAGAAATCAGAAAGGGAGATGAGCCATTAGAGACTATGGACCTTGGGAAATGAACTGAGGGTTTGAGAGGGGAGTAGGGGAGTGGGTAACAGGGTGATGGGTAACTAAGGAGGGCACATGTTATGATGTGCACTGGGTGTTATATATAACTAATGAATCATTGAACACTACATCAAAAACTAACGTACTATATAGTGGCTAAAAGGAACATAACAAAAAAATAAATAAATGAAAAGAAAAAAAAGAAAAAATGGTGTCCCCAACTCCCAACAAGGCAAAGGGATTTTTTAGTACTTTACAAATCAAAGGCTTTTAAATCATGTTTTATAAAGGGAAATTTTAAGATTTTAAAAACAAAGGAATACATTCATATGTGCAAGAGGTGTGATGATAGGTGAATGTAAACGTTCATGTATTTACCTAATTTTCAAAACTTCCAACCAGGAGCATGCATCACTCTCAGGAGAAACAATAAACATTTTTTAGAAGAAAATCATAGATTCATGGGTTCTGAAAACTATAGTAGGGAGAGATCTTATATCATGTAAGTCCTGTCCCCTTGTTTTAAATTTGAAAATCTTGGGGCATTGCTATGGGTGATAGTGAGCTAGTCACTCATAGTCTCCACTTTCTAGGAACAAATAGCCCACTGTCTTAGAGCTCTAAGGCTAAGTTTCTAAACTCTCCTCAATCCCCCTCCTCCATTAGGTTTGCACTCTAGGCATTGGTCTCAGAAGTAGCTGTGTGATTTTCTCCTGCTGGATTTTCCCGTGATTCTTTGGTGTCTCCTGAGTAGGAGAGCCTGAAGGTTTGACTTTCACTCATACTCTAATTCTTTGCAAGCCTCTTCTGGAACTCCCTGCGTTGTTCCTAGAGCATCCTGGCACAACAGGATATAGTACCCCTGCCCCCAGATGACTGGAAGTAAAAACAGCAAGCTCTACCTTTAAGTAGCAATATAAATTAACTGCACTCTGAATACTTGCTCAGGAAGGTGACTTCAAACTCACTGCCACTCAATAACTTTCAAAGCCTGGTTGGGAGCCATACTATTTAAGGAGGATCACCTCAAGATATACATAGTCATCCTTTCCTTTGGTATCAGACCCAAAAGAATAGCCCTGGGTACTTGCCATGCCCATTTTTCCTCTCTAGTTAGGCTTACTTTGCCCATAGCCTCAAAGTCAGGAAAAAGGCTTTCTGTTTTATGCACAGGAGAGGCCACTGATTGGCTCAGGGGTGGCCACCTGACTCAAGGCAGGCCATTCATGATGTGGTAGCAGGTCTATGTGGTAGATTTTTCTAATAGTGTTCCTTTTGCCAGCAGTGGAAACTAAAATGCCCCAAATTGGGAACTCCTGGTTAAAGCTATGAAGACTATTGTTAAATGGATTTTTGTCACTTATTTGAGAAGATAAACATATGTAATGTATTGCATCCATCCATCCATGCTTCCCCACATCTACCAAATAACCATTGGGTTCCTACTACAGAGCATCAATCCTTATTAGTACTTCCAAAATGACAAAACCCTGAAAACTAAAAACTCTCTCATAATTTTAATGCTAAAATTAATTTTAACATACATTAAGATATTAATATATTTATTTGTCACATTTAGTATGAATATGCATGTATTTCATGACAGAAATATTAATGTATTTGATCATGGGGAGCTATGCCACAACCTGCTAGAGGTATTATGTAATATAGGCAAACACATAGGATTAACTTGATAAATGTCTCAAATTCTGAATTCTGAAACTTATTTGGCCCTGACAATTTTGCATGAGGCACTTTGGGCCTGTAAGCTCTGGGAGCATGGTGGGGGTGGATACCCTACCTGAGTCAGCCAGGAGCAGAAGAAGCTGCACAGTGAAGCAGGTAGATAGTATTTGGAGAAGCAAGGCTTGCTGAAGTTCAGACCAAGTCATTGGCTCAGAGGACATTAACAAGGCTGGAAATAAAAGACAAAATAGAGACTCAGTAGAAAGAACTGAAATGGAACAAGAATAGTTAAAGAATGGGAGGAATGAGAAGGAGCTTAGATAGCAACAGGGGTAGTATCTCTGAGGCCAGTCAATTGGCTGACAGCTGTTTAGGTATAAGTGTGGGTCAGGCTGGCATTAAAGATGGAGAGTTGTGGCAGATGGATACAAAGAAGAATTAGACACAATTTCTTCCATCCCTTGTCTAAAGTCTAGGATACATTGCTGGAAGCAAGGTACTGAAAGGATACATAAAACTTAGGGTCACAGTTTGACACAAGGATTTGTCTTTGTTTTTTTCCTACTTTTGTATTTTTAAAGCTTTTGCTTGTGTGGGTGAAGTATATCACACATAAAGAAAAGTGCATAAATCCTAAGCATACAGCTTAGTCGATGAAACATCCATGTTAACTATCACCCAGTCAAAAAATAGAATATTATCAGCATTCAATTTTATTATACCCAATTTGTGCCCATTCCATAATCACAACCACTTTCTTCCTTCCTAAAGGTAACAAATACTCTTTTATATAATCACTCTGTGCTTTTATTTATTCTTGTGCTTTTTAGCATGCATCTCTAAACATTATAGTTTTATGAGTTATTAATTTATATACATACACGCATACACATATATATGTACTCTATGTCTGACTTCTTTCATTCAATATTATATTTGTGAGTTTCATCCATGTTGTTGCATGCAGCTTATTTCGTTTCTTCTGATTGCCTTATAATATTCCCTGTCATGAATATGCCACAACTTATAAGCTATTCTACTGTTAATGGGCATATGGACCATTTTCTTTTTTTTTAAGATTTTATTTATTTATTTGTCAGAGAGAGAGAGAGAGAGAGTGCAAGCAGACAGAGTGGCAGGCAGAGGCAGAGGGAGAAGCAGGCTCCCTACTGAGCAAGGAGCCCGATGTGGGACTCGATCCCAGGACCCTGGGATCATGACCTGAGCCGAAGGCAGCTGCTTAACCAACTGATCCACCCAGGCATCCCCATATGGACCATTTTCTTTTTGGAGCTATTGTGACTGATATTACTGTGGATATTTTTTGTTTGACTTTGGTGCACGTGTGCATGCATTTCTGTTAGCAGTGGAATGACCAAGTCATAGGGGCTGCATATATTTCACTTTGGCAGATGATCCTAAGTAGCTTTCCAAACTGTTATACCAATTCACATCTTCCATTGCTCCAAATGATTACCAACACTTAGTATTATTAACCTTTAAAACTGTAATCATTCTGGTGGGTGTGCAATGGTGTCTCATTGTGGTTTAATTTGCATTTCTCTAGTGACTGATAAGGTTGATAACTTTTTCATATGTTTATTGGACTTTTGGATATACATTTTCATACAATTTCTAATTAAGTTTGTTGTCTATTTTTTCTACCTTTTTTCTTATTCATTTGTAAGGGTTCTCCTTTTTTTTTCATTTATAGGGGTTCTTTATATATTCTGGATGAAGGCTCTCTTTGTCTGTTAAAGGAGCTACAAATAAATTCTCCAACACTGTGGATTCCCATTCAATATTTCTCATATCTCATCTCATCTCACCTTTCTTTCTTTCTTTCTTTCTTTCTTTCTTTCTTTCTTTCTTTCTTTCTTTCTTTCTTTCTTTCTTTCTTTCTTTTTCTTTCTTTCTTTCCTTCTTTCCTCCTTTCTTTCTTTTTCTTTCTTTTTCTTTCTTTCTTAAATTCTTCCTTCCTTCCTTCCCCTCTCCCTTTCTCTTTTTCTTCTTTTTTTCTTTTTCAAGTCTCATTTTTTTCCCCTCTAATTTCTATCAGGTTCTTTAGGACCAAATGACTCCCATTTTGCTAATATCTTAGCAAGTTCACCCAGGCCATGGGGGACACCTCCACTAATGCTGCAGAACTTTTTCTTCATTTTCCCTACATTTCTCTCTCTCTCCCTCCCACTTATCTTCCCTGTTTCTTTCTCACTTCTTTCCCTCTGACTTTGCCCAATCTTAGGGGGCTGCTTATTATTTACAAGATGGAAACAACAACCTTATATCAGTCATAGTATCAAGACTGTCAGATTTGCCATGTGGTACTCATAGGCCAGAAAATCTTCAATCTAGAAAACACTTGGATACCATGTAGTTTTTTCTTTAATGATGAGGAATTTAAAGCTCAGAGAATTTTGGAGACTTCCCCAAGTTGAGAAATAAAGTGATTTGTCCAAGGTCATACTGCAAGTTAGAACTAGAACCCAGGCCTCTTACCTCCATGTTCCAACTTTTTCCACTCTACTATGCTAAGAAAGACCAGGACACACAGCTCCAAACTGACAAGAATGTTTTTTTTTCTTCTGAAAATAAGTGCCGTCTGTGTCTGTGTAACAACGTAATCAGTAGAGACTATGGCTCATGTCTGTCTGGACCCAGGTTGAGAGATCACATCACCTCTGCTACTTTCCCATCTCCTGGCTGTCAAAGCCTGAAGGACAACAAATGGCTTGAGTAATGAGATGAGTTAAGATAGTGTCTCCCACGCTGAATTATGTGCCAGTTCCAGGACTACAGGATTCTGCCACAATCCATTTACACAAGAAATTAAATTGAAGATCACAATGTAATATTCATATATTAAATCCTGGCAGACAATCAAAGTAATTAAGGCCAAATGCTCTGAATCATCCTGTGGCATCACGAATATTCTATTGCTGGGTTTTTAGAAGGACTTATTTCTGCAACCAATTATCTTGGAAATCATTAAGGCTCCTTTGGAATGTGAATAATTTGCAAGCCACCATGATGTCCAGTACTCTTCAAACCACTTTGTCCCATGGGAGAAGAATTCTGCTAGAAAGGGGTGTAGGGTGGTCAAGGAAAGTCTAATTTCAAGAACCTGGAGTTAGAGGATAGAACCAGCCTCTGACCAATGCTTCATTGTATTGTTTTTTCAAAAGGAATGGCTATACTTTACCTTAAATTGAAGCAGTTAAACTGATGCAGGTTATTGGGATAACCACAGCCACTGACTGATCTTGTTGTGTAGCTCTGTGGCTCTTACAAATACATGCTACTGATTTAAAAAATGAGAGAGAGAGAGAGAGAGAGAGAGAGAGAGAGAGAGCGAGCGCTTGGAGAACAAGAAGAGCTCTGTGCAACTTCACAGTGATAAATAGGGCTGACCTTCAGACCTCTCCCTACCCATGGGTCACTTCATCTCTTAAAGATTCTCCAACTACCCTCATCTCTTAATTCTTATTTTTCACAGCTTCCTTTTGTCCACACCTCTGCTATACAGCACTCATTATAAAGTCCCCAAGTTATTTGTTAGTTTGCCTCCTTAACTTTTGGCCCTCAAGGGCACTGGCTATGTCTGAATCTCTTCAGTGACCCCACACCTGACCCAGTACAAGTTTCAGACAAGACGGTTGGTGTATGTTTGGTGTATGGATGAAAGACCAAATAAGCAAAGAAATGAATGACCAAGGGAACAAACTTACCCAAATGAATATCTATTTGGGAATGATAGGGTTAGTGTCATGGCAGCATCAAAGAGAGGGATGAATCTTCCCTTCCAGTAAATACATCTGTTCTCTCCAAAAAATAATGTCCTCAACCATCACCAACAAATGAAACCCCATCACCAAGAACACATAACTAAAAGATTAACAAAAAGTATTAAGTTAATTCATACTTTTTGGAGCTGTACTTAGAAAACAACCAAGTTATTTTACCTGAATTACAAGGCTTTTATGCATCTTGAATACTACATAAAAAATAAGGTTTCTGATTCATCAGTTTTGCCAGTGGGAATAATTAAAAGTGCGCATATACTCTAATATTCCTAGAAAAGTATTTCTTCTCATAAATACTATCCATAGTTTAAGTTTGCTGACATGGAGCAGCATCAGTATTTCTCAACTAGAGCTCACTCACATACAGACATGCCTCAGAGATACTGTGGATTTGGTTCCAGCAATAAAGTGAGTATCACAGTAAAACAAGTCAAAAGGAGTTTGGGTTTCCCAGTGCATATAAAAGTTATGTTTACACTATACTATAGTCTATTAATCTGCAATAGCATTCTGTTTAAAACCAATGTACATACCTTAATTCAAAAATACTTTATTTCTAAAAACTGCTAGCCAAAATAATTACAACAGTAATTCCAAAGATCACTGACCACAGATCACCATAACAAATAAAATAATAATTAAAAAGTTTGAAATATTGTGAGATTTACCAAAATGTGACACAGAGACACGAAGTGAGCAAATATTGTTGTCTGAAACAGCAATGATTTTGATGAAATTTCTCAACACAGGGTTGCCACAAACCTTCAATTTGTAAAAAAATACAATATCTCTGAAGCACAATAAAGTCCAATAAAATGAGGTATGCCTGTATTTGAGAGGTATTTGACTGTATCTTATTCATGATGGTATCTCTAGCTGTAGCACAGAGATTGACAAGGAGAAAGCACTCACTGTAGAATGAATAGTGAGACAGAATGATGTTCCCGTCATCATAGAGCTGCACAATGCAATCCCCATTCACTTGGGTTCTCTTTGTGATCAGTCTGCAACAGTATCCCTGAATGTCTTTTTTTTTAATTTTTTAATTTATTTTTTTATTCTTTGCCCCAGGGATACAGGTCTGTGAATCATCCGGCTTACACCTTTCACAGCGTTTACCAAAGCACAAACCCTCCCCAATGTCCATAACCCATCCACCCTATCCCTACCCTCCCACCCCCCAGTAACCCTCAGTTTGTTTTCTGAGATTAGGAGTCTCTTATGGTTTGAGAGTCAGGGTGGGAGGTCGTGGGTGGTAGGGAGGGAAAAATAATGAAACAAGATGGGATGGGGAAGGAGACAAACCATAAGAGACTCCCTGAACGTCTTTTTTAAAAAGATTTTTAAAAAAGTAATCTCTACACCTCACATAGGACTTGAACCCACAACCCTGAGATCAAGAGTCACATGCTCCACTGTCTGAGCCAGCCAGGCACCCCTATTCCTGAGCTTCTAAGTCAACTTGATCCACCCACCCAAGCACTATGCCCCTTTCAAAGGCAGCTATCTCATCCCTCCATGTGTCCAGCACAGGCTAGGGAGTTGGTGCAGTCTGTGTGTCAGCCCAAGCCAGATGAACACACCAACAACCATCTGTGGCTTTCCCAGGAGGGCATCTTGAGCCTGCATGTTTCACATCATCATGGGTCTACCAGTCAGTGTCAGAAACTGTGCCAAGAAATATTGATACTGCACAAAATCAATAAACCGGGGCCACAGCTAAATATTTATTGGGGCAGACAGTGACGCCATGTTTGCTCGGCAAATTCAATCAAGCTTTGTCCAATTACTGAGGGTTTAGATTTGAACGAATTAGCTCTTAGTCATAGAATCCTAGAATGTCAGAGCTGGAAGGACCCTTAGATCTCATCTGGCCCTGTGTAACCCTGAGCTTTTCAAACTTTTCTTTTGCAAGAAAGACTTTTATCCAGTGAAATCTTATGGTGCTCCTCTCATTCAAGTGGGGGTGCAGGTATTAGATCTTCCTGCCTGTCCTCCACCTCTCATCTGCCTCAAACTGCAGAGAAGAGGAAAGTCTAATAAACTTACAAAGGATCATGGAATATTGGGGGTGGGCAGCATCCTAGTCTTGGAGAAAGAGTCAAGGCAGGCCTCAAGTCTGTCCTAGCCACAGGACCTGATAACCTACCACTGAAACTCATGCCTGGGGGGCCTTTTTTTTAAAGATTTTATTTATTTATTTGACAGAGAGAGAGAGAGAGAGAGAGAGAGAGAGAGAGAGAGAGAGAGAGAGAGAGAGAGAATACGCAGAGAGAGTGGCAAGCAGGGGAAGAGGGATAAACAAGCTATCTGCTAAGCGGGACCCCAATTTGGGGCTCGATCCCAGGACCCTGGGATCATGACCTGAGCCGAAGGCAGAGGCTTTAACCCACTGAGCCACCCAGGAGCCCCGGAGGGGACCTTTTGGATATGGCCATTTAAACTAGTTAGGGACATCTGCTCCCTGGGAAGGATGATATGGTAACTAACAGACTCGTTAGCAGAAGTGATTTTATTTATTTATTTATTTATTTAATTTATTTTAGTGATTTTATTTAAATAAAACACATTGCTACCAGCTGTCACAAAGCCCAGAGGGAAATCCTGGGAGGTAAATTCCCTTTATTAGGGTACTTCTGGAAGGCAGAGAAGGGAGAGAGGAAGAGCGGAGTTAAGGTGGAACCTCCTCCTCCCACCCTGGCTGGTGTCTGCTTCTGCACCTGTCTGCTTGTGTGTCCATCTTTTCCTGTGCCTCTGAGTCATCTTCTGCAGCAGTGTATCTAGTTCCTTATCACTTTCTGCCCATGCCCATCCTTATGTTCAGATTGGCTCTGCTGATACCTGTCTGTTCTGGGTCTGCCCCTGCCTGTTTCAGGTCTTTCAGCACCTGCATGCTTATTTGTCTCAGAACGCTTTCTCTTTGTCATCTGATTTTGCCCACATGTGTGCATGCATGCATGTGTTCTTCTATGTGCTCAGCACTCTGTATCCATGGCTTTTATTTCAGTAGATAATTGTTTCTGCCTTTCTGGTTCTGCCTTCAAGGCTTTACCCTACAAGAATGGTAATGGTGAAAGTGGGAGGAAAAGAGCTTTCAGAGCTAGAAGGAAAGCCTGGTAACTCTGATCATTCTTAAGACCAGCCCTGAAGCAACACGTTGAAATCATGTGTACCACACAGCAAAAGCAAAAAACAAAACAAAACAGAAAACACAAATGAGAAAAAGAAAAACAAGAAACCATTTATGATGCTCTAAAGACCTCAGTCTCATTTTTCATGTTTCTCTACTTTCTTGATCTGTTTCTTTCCCTCCCTCCCCCATCCCTTTTTCTTTCACTTTCTTTATCTCTTCATGTTTCATTTTTCTATGTGTTAGAGACCTTTCTTATTTTTCTGTTTTATTTCTCTCCTTTCTCTTCTTCTTTTTCTATTTTTCTCTCTAGATTTGCCCTTCCCCATATATTTTCCCTTCAAAAAAAAACCACTTTTCTTTCTTTCTCTGTTTATCTTTTGTGTTTTGTTGTCCCCAAGGATGCTGTAAGCATCAGGAGAAACAAGTGGTCCTTTTCTGCCCTGGGCTGGGCTGTGGGTAGGTGAGGTTCATTATCTGTCTTCTCACTCACAAGTGGGTGAGGTCCTCCCTGCTTCCTGGAATCTAACCCAAACATCCTTGCTCCCTGCCTCCCAGGACCCTGGCTGCAGAGTCATACTGTGACACCCAGCCGCTGCTTGTATTCCTCACACGTCCAGTGTAGAGCAATGAGCCCCCAGGTGTGGTGGGAGAATTCATCAGCTGTCCGACAGGGCTAACGATTTACTCCTGAGAAATAATCCATATCCAGATAATGGATCACCTCGACTCCCTGAAACCATTTGTCTTGGCACTTAAATGGCACCAGAATCCAGGGGCAGAGCCAGAACTCTATCCCAGGTTCATTGGTAGATGAATAGGTTGGAATAATAATGTTAAGGATTATGATCAGGAACACAATTGCCTTTGCACTGTGCTTTTAAACTTTATAAATTTGGGGGAGACTAACTTTCCTTGGCTCATCACTTTTAAATCCCACACACTGGTGGACCCTGTTTGCAAATTCAGAAGCAGGGACTTTTAAGTGACTCACCCAGAGTCATCTACCCTGTTATTGGCAGAAATGGGAGGGGAGGAAAACTTTATTTTTCTGGCTTCCTGTTACTCTTTCCTCTGAATGCTAGGTGGTCTTCCGATCTTTGGGTCTCACTGTTCTTATCTGGAAAGTAGAAGCTAATACCGAGAGACAGACCATTGAAGAGGTTCTTTGTCAGAGAGTTTGAATTCTGGGTTTGAATTCTGGTTCTGCATTAGCCAGCTTCGTGGTTTTGGGCAGGGTGCTTACTCACTTAGAACGTCAATTTCCTCCTCTATAAAATGGGAATCCTAGTAAGGCTTTCTCATAGGACTGTTAGGAAGATAAAGAGACATTATGCACTTTAAGTGCTTAATATAGTGCCTGGCTCATAGTAAAATCTCCATGAGTGTTAGCTATGATTATTACTACTGCCTGTCTCTTTGTAGGATGCTGAGTGTACTCATACAAATGCATGAGAAAATTGGTCTGGGGAAGGGGAAGAGATAATTGATGAGACAGCTTCCACAGAGGTGTCCTTGAGGTCCTCGATGGGGGAAGGGACCTGGAGAGATGAATTCTAATGGCAGAAGGAGCTAAGGATCTGTTTGGGCTGGGAAGACCAGACCAGTTCTGGTGTACTGGGAACAGGCAAAATAAATAAATAAATAAATAAATAAATAAATAAATAAATAAATAAAAGGAAGGAGGTTGGTTGGGGAAACTGTGTTGAGTCCCTAGACATGTCTCAGCAGCATGTTGCTCAGAAGCATCAGTGGCTGTCCTTCAATTCCTGCTAGCTAGTGTTTCCCCTTTCGGGGTCTCAGCTGCGGTTTCGTTGGGGTGATTCCCTTCTTCAAAAGCTGGACGGAGGACTTTATTACCCCCTCTGGGGAATATCGAAGCCAAAAAGATTTTGCAGAAAGCTGGCACAAACTAAAGCTAATGAAATCTAGTGCGGTCGTGGGGGGTAGGGAGGGAAAAATAATGAAACAAGATGGGATGGGGAAGGAGACAAACCGTAAGAGACTCCTAGTCTCACAAAACAAACTGAGGGTTACTGGGGGGTGGGAGGGTAGGGATAGGGTGGATGGGTCATGGACACTGGGGAGGGTTTGTGCTATGGTGAGTGCTGTGAAAGGTGTAAGCCTGATGATTCACAGACCTGTACCCCTTGGGCAAAGAATAAAAATAAAATTAAAAAAAATCTAGTGCAGAAGCCTTTTGTATAAATGGAAGTTCACTGTACAAATAAATGTAAGAATGATTATTAATATTCTCAATAATAACAGTAACAATCCATCTTTACAGCTCATTCTATAGAGTGTGGCTTCTAGAGGTTGACACATCATCTCAGATGGCAAGAAACATCCCCAGAGTCCACCTGCATGCAGAATCACATTCTTCTCCCACTTTACTGGGACCTCATCCTCCCAGAGTCACACACATAATTCAGCCTTCAGTGGAATGACTCTGACATTATTGAGGCTCCCTGGAGAATGGATGCTGTGCGGAGGCGGGGAGTGTGGGCTTCTGACTTCAAGCTGCGGGAACGCGAAGAATTGATACATCTCCTAAGCACCAAGGGCTCAGCTCCTTGGGAGATGAGGAGGGCTTTGTCAAAGCCTGATGGTTTATTAATAATTCTTTCAACTGAAGAGAGCCCTGTGCTTATCAATTGACAAGTATTTAGTGAGAACCCTGTGTGGGGGATCTAAAAAGGTTTGGCAGAGCTGACAGTGTGGGTGAGGAGACAGACCGCAGACATATAAAGATCATTGACAATACAAAGCGATCCCTTCAACAAAGAGATACAAGGAACTGGAGTGAAGTGGAAAAAAACATATAAGATACAGAGTCAGGAGACTTGATGTCACTTAATTTCTTAGAGCCTTGGTTTCCCTATCCTCTTAGAAAGTCAGCCTACTGGCATTGAAAGAACATTAACTTTGGAGTCAGATCAACCTAACTTAAAATTTCAATTACTTTACAAATTAACTAGGAGCCTTTGAACGAGTTACTTAATTCCTATGAAGCACAATTACCTTATGTATAAGTTGGGGTATATAATAGGAGCCCCTACCATGCAGAGTGGTGGTGAGGACTAATTGAAAGCATGCATGTAAAACACTGAATGTAATGCCTGGCACACGGTAATCATGCAATAATCAGTTCCTATTATTATAATATGCAGGGGGAAAGGCAGGGAATGTTTGGAAATAGAAGGGTTTTATTTTCCTTTTCAGCTCTTTATATACCTGACATTACATTTCATAGGAAACTAAGCTCAAAAAAATAGTTATATGTAAACAATAATTATGATATCGCTCTCTGATACCTTTTATATGCCTCTCCAGTATTGCTCACTAAATTTGGTATGATCAAATTTACAGAACAATGAAATAGTAGAAGAGGTAAATTATATACTCCTTGAGATCTCAGGCATCTCTCTGAGTTTCAGTTTTCCCATCTGTAAAATGTGGCTAAGAACAGGTACTTCACAGGGCTGTCACGGAAATTAAATGAAAATGTGTAGAAGGCATTTGGTATAGAGCAGGCAGAAAACAAATGTTAGCTCCATTCCCCTGCTCTCTTCTATAAAAATGGGAATAATAAAGAATCAATCTCACCGGGTTATTATAAGGAAGAAGCTAGGTAAATATATAGGGAATGTTTGTGAACTGTAAGACCCCCCAGCACAAGCTTTATGGAACATTTGTTGTGTACAAGGCACTGTGCAGTTAATAAATGTTATCAATTAGGTAAACATTAATTGTCTCCTGTACACAGGACACTGTTTTAGGTGTTTTGAGTAATCCAGAGAGGTCAGGGCCATGGGAGTGGATGGGCGCCACATGAAAACAGAACGTGAAGGACAGGATCTTGAGGGATGTTCCCATTTAGGGTGCCAGAGGAGAATGCAGAGATATGGAGAAATCGTTGATAAGAACCCTAGTCTAGCACAGTATCCTCAAAGCCATACAGAAGAATTTGAATATCTCTGTGTGCTATGGGGAAGAAGAAGCCCACGGGGAAAAAGAAGATGAATAAGCAGATGACAGAGAGGGATACTGAACAGGCAGTAGAAGTCTGAGAGGTGAGGCTGGGAGGTGCATCTGTGGGAAGAGGGACTTGCTGTGTGGTCAGGAGGACTGAGCACTGATGAGGGGCCACCATGTAGAAGTAAGAGGCAATGAAGGCTTTCAGTAGTGGGTGTGGAGTCGCAAGAAGTAAAATAGTGAGTGAATAGCAGAGACCATCCGTTTGAGAAGCTTTGCAGACCCAAGATCAGGTAGAGAAAGGCTGAGTGAAAGGTAAGTAGAGGGACAAGGGAGTGAGAGGCTGAAGTGGCAGCAGTAAGAGGGGCTTAGCATCACTGAAGAGGGCCCCAGAGAGGGTCCTTTCTTTTTTGGAGGCAGGAGGGAGGGACATAAGAACAGAGAGGCCAAGGTTTGGCATTCAGTCTTTGAACCTGGACTTGGGTGCTAATACCACCACTCCTGACTCCACATCTTTCAGGGCTTCTCATTATCACTGAGTAGATTTAAGGGGCAAGCTCTGATGCCAGCAAGATGTGTGATATGGGTGGATATACTGGTGGCTCTCTCCCTGGGGAGGTGGAAGGAAGCTATGGCCCCATTCCCAGGAAATTGGCCCCAAACATGGCCCAGCTGGGAGAGCCTACCATCTAGGACCTGCATCCATGCCACACAGTCTCTTCTTTCCCAGTTTTCTTCCTGAAATCAGAGCCCCTCTTGGAAATAAAGTCAAGGCCACCGTCACTTAGAGGCTTGCTCAAGTTTTGCTGTTATTTGCTAAGGCACTGGGGGCGCCCAGGGTCCTGTGATCTGGCCAACTGTTTCTTCCTTTGAGGACCGGAAAAGGATTTTCTGAATATAGCCTGGTCTTCAGCTTTTGGACATGTACACACATGTTGAATGCGTCTTATTGGCCTTACTGCCATTTGATCTGGTCCCAGCTATGGTCCTTCCTCTCAAACATGGCTACTCTCTGGTCCTAGGCAGATACAGTGCTTGTGGCCCCTCCTTGCCTTGCCCCTTAGCTTACAGTCTGACAAGTCTCTTGGGATTTGGAGGGTGGAACAGTAAGACAGTTATAAGCCGTGGATGGTTGAAAGTGGGGGAGGGTTCTGGGCTCTGGAAGGCAGAAGGGGGGCCTTGGACTGGTGCCAGACCCAAAGCAGTTTGGCAAATAAAGCCAGCCCTTAACATCTTTTGTCCCGGGGCCAGCTCTAGTTCTCATATGTGCCTCCACAGTGCCCAGGAGGTAGGAATGCAGGGGAGAAGGACAAACAACTTACTAGCGAGGGAAAATTAGGTCTCTGTGGCTAGAACTGAGTCCCATTTTTAGACTTGAATTGTTTTAGGATTGAGTTATAGTGGAGAAAGACTTATTGCATTGACAAATGGCGATTAACAAAGGAGGTGATTAAAAGTGAGAGAAGCTACAAGCTCAGAAATATCAGAGAATTCCTTCTCACATTTTCCTCTCTCCTTCTCCTCCCTCCTCTCCCCCCCTTTGCTCTACTCCCCTCTTTTCTTCTGCCCTCCTCCTCCTGCTTGCTCCATCCACCCCCACCCACAGCTAGTGATGTGATTTCCCATGATCTACAGTCAAATGCCATTAATCCCGACAGGCTCACGAGGGTCCGGCTAAGCTGTCCCATGAACCAATCCTGTGAGCAGACAGACCAGGGGAAGTGGCAGGCAGTCTCCCCCACCCCGCCCCCTCAGGGGTAATGGCAGCTAAACCAATGAACCAGAGTGGCTGTCCTGCGAATGATCAATATATCACTTGGGGTCCAAGAACGATGGGAAACTCCTCAGCAAACAGTGCTCAGGACAGTTTCCGTGACCTCCTCTGCCTCGAATGTCCATGGCGCAATAGCCACAGAGGCCTGGACTGACTCTTCTCTCAAGGTACCACTTCCAGATTCTACCTGGCCCATCTCAATTTCAGAGGGAGGTCATTCATTCCAATGGGATGTGACAGGTGCCATCTTCAGGCGTCTGGCTCTGCTCCCAGCTGCAGGGACTGTCGCTGACTGCAAATCCCCCGAGTGCCATGCTGGTCTGAAGAGAGCAAGCCCTAGGATGAGCAGATGACCTTTCAAGAGCCCACGAACCCAAGGTGGGATGACAGAGTGATATAATGGACCGGGCCCTGGATAGAGGGCTGGACACTTGGCTTCTAGTCCCATTTCAGCTACTAACTTGCTGGAGGATGTTGGGTAAGTCACTTTCCTTCCCTGAATCTCAGTGTCCCCCCTGGGTGTGAGGAGGTTGGACTAGGTTATCTCTAATGAGACTTTCAGCTCTGATAATCAAACTCTGAAATTAAAAAAAAATCCATTTTTGGAAAAATTCCTATTTGAATTTTTAGGGGATTCCTTCTCTAGGGCTTCCATTTAGCTGCTTTTTTTTTCCCCAGCACCCAAGCTCCATCTAAGACATCAAAACTGCTCATAGGTTTTTGCTGCCTGCCTCTCTCGCTGAGCTAGTTCTGTGCCTGATGCCGGGCCATCTTCATGGAGTCCTGAGGTAGGACCCTCTGGGAGGGGATGTGCCATTGACCCCCAGATTTTACCATAGGCAGTGAGGGTGGCTACTTAGATGGAGAGATTTCCCCCGAGTTTATATTCTCAAACTTTTTAACATATAATAAAATTGAAACAATGGTACAGAAATACTTGTTCATACCCTCATTAACAATTTGCCATGTCTGCACGCTCTCTATCTCTCCCTTCCCTCTGCCCCACTTGCTCTCTGTCATGCTCTCCCTCTGAAAGTATATTGAAGATATCATGAGACTTCCGTCTTAAATACTTCAGCACATATCTCCTAAGAACAAGGATGTTCTTAGCCAGGAAGCTTCTTTTAAGGGCTCTGCAACCCTCAGCTGGGGGGATGTCTCCTGTCTCTAGAGTACAAAGGTGGACAGAGAGTATATGAGGTGTAAAGACCAGATTTCAGTCTGGATGTGGGTGGTGCAAGAAGGAGCCATGTACAAGAGAAGGAGGTACAAACAATGGTTCAAGTACAGTTTCGAAATTAAGAAAAAAAAAGAGGAAAAAAGCAGAATGACCTTGAAAAGTCACTTCCTTTCCTTGAGCTTTGGTTTCTTCATCTATAAAATGGGGATTGTGTTAGTCTTTGTCCTGCCAACCTTCCAGAGGCATTTGAGGTTTAGATGTGAAAATAGATTATGAGAGCACACTGGGAGCTGCCACACTTAAACATGTAAGGGCAAGTGATTTTCAGAGATGACCTTCTGAGCAAGTAAAGCTCAAGAGCGATACCTCCCTGGCCCCAAGCCTGGAAATCTATGTTAACACATGGAAGTGGGTAGTCCCCTTGCTCAGCCCTCAAACTCTTGTTACTGGAAGCCCCAGAATTTTCATCTCTAATGGGAATCTCTGTGGCTCGCATCTCTTGCTGTTTTTCAAGGACCTAAACACACACCTCAGTTTTTCTAGTTCTTTTTTCTGATAATTCCATTTTTCTCTTATTGATTATGGCACAAACCTGAAAGATCACGTCCCTACTTGTTCTTCTTTCTGGCATTTCTCTCTGTGCTCCCCTTTATTTTCTACTATTCCTCCCCAACATTGTTGAAATTTCTAGAGTTAGAAAATTCTCTCATCCTGCCTACCCCTAACTCAAAGAGCAAAATGTTTTACAAAATTAAGTGAGCATTTGGGATTTTAAACTTGATTTTATCTTTTCATTCAACCAGAGGGGGTATGTGTGTGGGAGATGCACTTGTCAACTAAAAGCAATTTCTCTGCCTCTCTGGGGACTGAAGCGTAATCGTAGCTCTGTCTTCCTGGTGTCAGGATGAAACTTGCATTTTCCTGAGTGGTGTCAGCACACTGACAGACAGCTCCTGGGATCTAGTGAGGGGTACTGGAAAAGAACGGGGTGGTGATGGGAGGGGGGAACAAGATCCGGAGGCTGGTCTTGGCTCATCTCTCCTCCTCTGCCTGGCTTTGGGCTAGTTACTTCCTACCTTTTGCCTTCGCTTTTCTAACTGAAAAAAAATGGGAATAATTCTCCCCCATTTCTACCTTGCAAAGATAGTGCCAGGACCTTGTCAGGCTTTGGTTATATGAAAATGTTTGGAAACAATAGATTTCTGGAAGGAAAAATGTGCTATGGAAACAGTGTATCCTACGAATGCTAAGTAGCTAGAAGGGAACTTCAAGTTTTCCTTGTATAACCCCATTTGAGAAATGGGGAAGATTGCCCCACCCCCATAATTCTGTTATGTTTACCATGAGCCCAAATAAATCTTTCCCAAACAGAAAAGCAGAGAGGCAAAGTCCTGAGGTCCTAAGGCTAACTAATAACCCCTTTGCAAGAACACATATGATCCCTGTGCATATCATGTAAGCCTTCTAATGGGACTCCTCAAAAGGGGGTACTTGGAGACAGGGTTGCTAATCTACCAATTCTGTCCAGGGCTCTGGAGGCAGAGTCCTTTGTCATCTCACTCCTGAAATTGCAGAGACATTCATAACAACCTGTTGAGAGAAGAGGCAGGGAGATGGGGATCCCCATTACATAAGGGAGGAACCTGGTGCTCAGGTTGGGAAGCAGACCTACTTGCACTCAACCATCCAGTCAGCCAGTATGCCAGACTCTCATCTAATATTTTAACTTTAAATGCCATGCTCTATCCACTATACTCCAGCTGCCTTCGCACGACTCAAGGAACCCAACAAGTAGGGAGTCCAAATGAGATAACCAGACTGAAAAATACTATATAAACATACACCAGTGTTCTCAGAAAATCCAAATGGATAACTTTTATGAAGTATGCTCATTTTGAATACCACTGGACCCCATCGAGTTTTGAGATTTGCTCCATTTTCCCTGCTACATATTTATCCACACCCCAAAGGGAAGTAGAGTGGAGTTCAAGGGATCAAGCTCCCCAAATGGCTGCTCCAGTGCCCTTTGGAGCTGGAGTGCAACAGGGAGACACAGTGTTCAAGGGTTCTCAGGGAAAGACATCTTTCCACTATACTAGAGTTTCTTTAACTTTATTGATTATAAGAGCCCCCCTGGGGGCGCCCGGGTGGCTCAGTTGGTTAAGAGACTGCCTTCAGCTCAGGTCATGATCCCAGAGTCCCGGGATCGAGTCCCACATCAGGCTCCCAGCTCCATGGGGAGTCTGCTTCTCCCTCTGACCTTCTCTCATCTCATCCTCTCACTCTCTCTCTCTCTGAAAAAAAAAAAAAGAGCCCCTCTGGGGAGCTTGCTAAAAATGTTTTCTGGTCCCCATGCCCAGAAATTCTCATTCAGTGGGTCTCGAGTGGGGGCAGGGAATCCACATTGTTACAGCACATCCAAAGTGATTCTGACACATCCAGTGCAATGGGCCATATTTTGTGATATCCTGATTCATGACAAGCTTTCATTCTTGGAATCTCATTTAATTAGCAACTGTTTGCCTGGTTGACAAGTACTTTTGAGCTTTAGGGCAAAAAGATAGGAAGGTCTGAAGTCTTCCTTCTCACAGTCAACAAGCCCCTAAATTGATTTCGTCATTGTGCCTTCTTCTCAGTTAAAATATGTTTTCTTCCTGGTAAGGACCTCATGGTAGACAGTGACCTAAGTAAGGAGCAGAGTGCTTGGGTCTTAATTGGAATTGCAACAAAAGACCCTGCAGAGGCTACAAGCTGTCAGGCTCTAGGATGTCAGGGTGAAGGCAGATATATCCAACATGCCCCTTGTGAGCACACACCTTAGAGTGAGAGGTTGCAAGTCCAGGCTAGCAGGCTTCTGACTGCGTGAGGTGGGTGCTAAGGGCCTCTGAATTCTTGGGAACCAGGGATCATAACTGGTTATGTGCCTCCACACAGGAAAGGAGTCCTGCATTTTACTCACAGACCAATCTTCAGCTTTTTCTGGGTCACCAAAGCCAACCCCAGTACCCTGCACCAGTAGCGCAACCCCAGTCGAAAGGCACCAGTCACTCCCCTATCCTTTCTTCAGCAGAGACGAAGTTACAGATTTTCTTTTCTATAAGGAGTATTTTTTTAACTCCAGAAATAATATATGTTTATTAAAGAAAGTTTGGAAAATACTAAAATATGGAAATAATAAAACAGTTAAAAGTTGTCCATAATTGCATTTCTTAAATACGATCAGTATTAAGATTCAGGAGTGTTTCCTGTTAGCTTTTTTTTTCTATGTATAGGCTTGTTATTTTTTTGTACTGTTTATATAATAATGTGCACACATTTTGCATTTTGATTTTTTTCATTTAAAATAATCACAAGTGTATTTTCAGGTTATCATGTAGGCTTTCAAATTATACACTTAAAAATAATTGTGCAATTATTCACTGAGTGAACCAACATTATATACATAGCTCAATATCTTGCATATAGAAAACATTTGATAAATATTTGTCGAATGAATGGATGCATTCCCCTTTTATGTGACATTTAGTTAAGGGTAAAGATTTTCAAAGGAAACTGAACACTAAGTAATTAAATGGCAGTGGAGGTGGGTCAAAGAAAAGGGGGGCAAGTGAGAATTGCTAATTCAACTGTTAAGTACATTTTCTTAAGATTTCTGAACTTACATTTCTCTCTTTTTTCCCCCCAAAGAGTTGGCCTTGGTTTGTCTGGAGCTTGTTCACAGCTATTAATATCCCCATTTTACAGATAAGGAAAACCAAGCTTCAGAAAGTCTTCCTAAATAATTTTCCTGAGATTACATAGTTAGTACATAGCAGAATTGGGCTTCCTGTCTAGGTCTGTGAACATCTTTAGCTTTGCCCCTTTACCACATCACATCTCCTGCAGAAAAAGGCAACAAAGAAGGATAGCTGTCATGAGTTTGCGCCTCTAGTAGAGCTATTCTGGAAGCAGAGAAACTTCACTTACTGAGGTCCATTGGATGGGACTGGGTAGGCAGCCTCCCCATGAGGGAGCCAAAAAAAAAAAAAAGGATAGAAAAGAAAAAAAAAAGCTCATTCAGCTGGGAAAAAAAAAAGAAACCCATTGATGCCATGACAAAAGCTGGTAGTAGATAAACTCATGAGAAGAGGTAAGGCCGAGATTTCAATATCCAAGGCCTGAAACTGGACATTTCTAGATGTCAGACTTGTTTGGCTTAGATGACTGGGTATTTGTACAGCAGACATTGATAAAAGAGCAGCTCTGGTGAATGTTTGTTGTCTTTGATTGCTTTTAGAAAACAGAGAAAATTGGAAATGATTTAAAAATTGGTGCAAAAGCAGAGAGGTACCATGTTTCCCAGAAAGGCAGGATAATGAGTGGAAGGAAGCCCTTTAAACTCTGACTAGAGCTCAACTTTGCTAAGAACTGCATGACAAAGTACAGGTGATTCTTCCCTGTTAGCACCCCTTCAGCTGCATTAATGCTAGTATTAGTGGTTAACAAAGCAAATGTAATAACTGCTCTCCCCAAAGGACCTGTGTTTGCAGTTTCCACTCCTCAGGCCAGTAATCCAGCTGTTGGAAGAGGATTTTTCATATTTCTTGCTACCTCCTCACTAGAATTTTCATGGACAGAGCCCAATTTTCTCAGCGGAGAAAAACAAGGCACAGAGTCACGTCCCTACAACTACCAATGGAGGATTGGGGGAGAAATTAATTCGGGCCCCTGGTCTCAAGCAGCTCAGGGCTGGTCTACTACTACCAGATGCCCTAAACACTGAACCCCTTATGGTACTTGCCCCCATATGTATTTAAAATTTAAAAATACAAGGTCACAGAAGAAGTGTAATAAAGTCCAACACAGTACCACCCCCATTGTAATATCAAATATCAAATTCTCTCTAAAAATAAATGTTGGTGCCCCTCCTATGCCAGTGCCCTGAGCGAAAAGTATAGGTGGAGGAATCTGGAAGTCAGCGGCAACTGAGGGCCCCCCATACTTATACATACTTGACACTGCATTCTTTCATCTCACTTGGAGATCAACTCCCTAAAAAAGACGGTTCCCAGGAAACATAGCATCTCCCTCTTCCCTGAGTGAACCGCAGGGCAGGGGCAGTAAAATTGCTCTCAGCTTCGGGGCTCCTTGGGGGGGCAAAGCTCTTTTCTCCTACTCACATTCTTGGTTCTGTAGAATGGAACAGTGACTTAAAATCAATTTTGGAGCTACCTAGGGTTGAGGTGATGCCTCCCCTAAAACAGAAGGTTCCTAAGGACTGAGGCAGTCCCTCACCTTCCGATTCAGGGCTTCTGGAGCAGACACCGCTTACCCTCTAGACTGGGTCTCCCGAAGGCTGAGATGATGTGTCCCGGCAAAACGCGGGAGTTTGTAGGGCTGGAATACAGCCTCCCCCTCAAATCTGAGGCTCACTGGGACAGGTGCACCATCTCGCTTGCAAATTCCAGCTCCTGGGGACAGGCTGGCTTTTATGCACCCGATCAAGGGCTTCTGGGGGCAGAGACCTCCCTTCCCACTCAGACTCGGGGCTCCCCGGGGTAGGGGCAGGGTCCCGCTCTCAGAGTGAGCTCCCTGGGACAGGAGCTGCATCCTGGTCTCCCCCCGGGTGGGGGAAGGGGCTGAGGGATCCGCGGCCTCTCCTCCGGCGGGAGGGGGGGGGGCTCCCCTGAGGCCCTGCCCCCTTCGTGACAAGCCCGAGGTGTCCGGTGACCAAGACACTCGGAGCTGGGTGCAGGGTGCGGCTCAGGGCGTGGTCACCGGGGGCTACTTAGGGCGGCCCTGTGCGGGGACGGCGCGGAAGCCAGCTGCGAGGCGGCCGGCACTCGGCGCGGGTCATGGCGTGGATCCTGGACTGTCTTTTCGCTTCGGCCTTTGAGCCCCGCCCCCGCCGTGGTGAGTGGGGCCCACCGAGTAGGGGGGCTAGGGTGCTCCGGCCCGGGGCGACCCGCGGTTGCAGCCCCGGCTGGGCACCCTGGGGCTTGGCTCGCCGCCCCCTCGCCTCCCGCCTCGCTGGCTTTTAGCTAATTGTTCCTGGCTCCAGGGACTGCCCCGTCGAGGTCCCGCATAAATCACCGGCTCTGCCGGGAACCGCGAGCAATCCCGCTAATGGCCCAGCGGGACTCAGGGCGAGCGCGGGGGCGGAGTCGCTGGCTCCGCCGCGCGTGGAGACGGCGGAGCCCTGGGGCCCCACGCGCCGTCCCGCAACCCAAGGGCCCCAAAGCGCCGAGGGGGAACGTCCCTGGCAGGGCGGCCAGGGCCCAGGGACTCTGAAGATGGGGGTAGGGGGGTGTCCTTTTGCCGGAAGCTTGTCCCTCGCATCCCAGTCTTAACTTCGGAATATCACCGTGGGCCCCTTAGAGTCGTCGAATTCAACCTCTTCGTTTAAGAGATGGCGACACTGAAGCCCAGAGACGGCAAAGGCCTGCCCAAGGTCATATAAGGAGTTGGCAACAAATCTGGTTCTACTGAAGCCCTGCCAACTGCCCACTGCCCCAAACAACCCAGGGTCAGAAACCTGGGGTCTTTAGTCTGGGTCTTTCCTTGGGTGCTTGAAATCAATGCTCGGTTCCCCTTTCCCTGGGGAATTGAGTCCATAGGTGTGCAAAGATCACAGCACAGATCAAAATATGTGGGTGGCATTTCACCCCTTTCCTGGAACTGCTTCTATGAAGCACATTTTGGAAACTGATTATTTGTATTCCTCCTTAAAGTTTCAGGACCCCCACCCACACTGTCCTTCACTCCCCTTGGTAGGCCCCACCCCTTCCAGGCTGCCACCTGCCCCCACTGCCACCTGTTTTTCCATAGTCTCCACCTCCAAAATCTATATTGGTGAGAGTGCGTCATTGGTCACCAGCCATAGACCAAACCTGGGGCTGTCTCCTCTTTCCTCTGCCCCCTCACAGGCGGGGGAGGAGAGGCAGAGAGAGGGTGGGCCTCAGCAACTTATTTCAGCAAAAACTTGTTTTTAGTTCTTGTTAGCCTCAGCACCCTGCTGAGAACCATCCCAGGAGTCTGACATACTGTTAAGGGACTACAGCATGCTTAGGAAATTCAAGTTCAGTCTCTGGCAAGCCTGAGAAGGAAAGAGATCTGCATACACACAGAAAGTTTGACTTTTTGTTCTGTACATTCTTTCAGGTTTATGTGATCCTGGTAAATCAGAATAAAGTGGGGGAGGGAGTTTTATAAATGCTTTTTAAGGCCTTATGGCTCAGGCACCCATCCTCAAAAAGGGGTCAGGGGGAACCGTTCCACCCCTACCTGGCCTACGAGGTTGTCGTGTGACTTCAATGAGATCAAGGATAAGATGGTTCCTTTATGAATAACCCCATTAGGAGGGGGTTAGTATCACACAAGGAAGCCCACCCCCATCCAACAACACCCTTGTCTATGAGAATTTGAAATCTTTTCCTTAAACTAAACCCAAATCTATGTCCTTCTGGCCCTGGCGCTGACCTTCATGATTCTTTCAGGGGAACAGCACCAGCCCTCCCCATCCCCTCACCCCCACTCACCCCTGTTCTTATCCAGGCCAAATCTCCCTAGCTCATTCATCTGTTTCACACGTGACATGGCTGCAAGGGTCCTACCCACATCTAGCTGCTCTTCTTTGAACACTCTCCACGTTGTGAATGCCTAGTGACTTGGCCAAAAGAGGATTTCCAGCTGTGCCCCTGTAAATATAGTCCTGGATGGCTGACTTTCCCTCTTTTGGAAGCATACATTACACTCATGGTACACAGATATGTAGCCATAAATTCGCACATATGCACACATTTCCACACTTAACACATTCCCACATCCAAATCACGAATGTGCAAACACACACTTCATTCACATACATCGCATGCTTTTCTCACAGAGTACAATAGGCCCACACCACACATGCACATTCTACACACAAATCCCATGTACTTGCCACTGAGTTACACAAACAGTTTATATTGGAAGTACTTTTGACTGAAGTTTCCTTTAAAAAAAAAAAAGGAAACCCAAGTTCTTTTCAGTCTCCACTCTGTATTTAGTAGGTATTTGTGTTTAAACCCAAGTGCAAGATTTTAGATTTGCTACTGAATTTCTAGTCTGGTAAAGACCTGTCTCCCCACATATGCTGGTGGCACACCACTGCCTACACCCCTCTATTACTCACCCAATAGCAGCCAATATCTGTGATGTGCTTTCCAGATGCTGGGCCCTAGGCTCAGTCCGTTGTGTGTATGATCTTATTTAAGTCACACGACATCACTCTGCAGTAAGTAATTAGTCTTTGGGTACAGTTTTTTTTGACCAGGTAAGAACCTATTCATTGCATTCCCCCTGACAAATGCCACGCAACACGAAGCTTAATTATTGATATTCCATAGGGTTATAATTGCCCTGGGTGCCTCCCTTCAGATGCCTTCCAGAAATCATCTGGAGTCAGAGGTGGGGGGAAGTAGCTGGCCACTGGCTGGAAAGGGTGGGGGAAGTATTCTAAATGTTCTTTAGGCCACCAACCCTTGCTTTCCGAGGAGATAGTTGGTATGTCAAAAGTAATCTTTCAACTGTGTCAGTGGACAACGGACAACCATATGAAGACATCTGGATGAGGCATCATTGAGATCTGGGAAGAATGGTGGCCCAGAAAGGTCTTCTTTCCCAGGGAAAGGGACAGCACAGTTGACCCACTTGAAATTCTCTCTTCCAGTTTGTTTTTGGCATTGAATTTAGTCTCAGACAGTTGAACTTCTGTAAAGCAGCCAACACTCTAAACCTGAAGGGACCCTGGGGCCCACTTTACATACAAATTTGATCTTTTCTTGGAGATGGGATCCAATCAATTTGCTAAGACCAGACCTGGTTGAGCTGTAACAGGGTAATTTTTCAGAGCTGGGGCAAGTTTGCCAGTGTGACACCCCACTCCCCTGGTCATGCTATCAGACTAGCAACCCCATTTGCCAGTGGCAGAACTTCCCAAAATTCCTTTGTAAATCATTTATTTGGCCCTCAAAAGACATTTCTCTTAGGAAAAAAAATGTGATGCTCTTGAGCTTAGGTTCCTGGGTTAGCTCACACTTTACCCACCAGGAGGCTAATATACAGAATCTGTGTGACAAAAACTGGATGAAAATAAAACTCTTGCAAAAAGTACCTCAGGCTCCAGCAGTAGAGCTGACATTCACCAAGCTTAAATATCAAATGACGAAAAGTGTATTGGGCGTTGATAAAGCAGGACACCAGGTCCCTGAGAGTGATTATGGCAATGATAAAAGCAACATTGTTCCTTTCTTCCCACTTATCTACTAAGATAAACCTAAACGTCCAACACTAGCGGAATGGTTGAACAGACTCTATGACGTACCACTTGTTAGACGAGTCTACAGACATAAAGATAGTGTTCATGAAGACTATGTAGCAATGTGGGAAACAGTATATTATAATTGCGTCAAGTATGCATTTTTGAAAGATTGGAAGAAAATCCAGCAACAAGGTAAAGTAAGAGGTTCTATTAAGTGGGTGTCATAACAGTTATTTCTGTTTCTTAAAACCTTTATCAACTTCGTTTTTACATCACTCTGTAATTTAAAAATGTTTTCAAAAGGTTATTACAGGGCTTATGATATGCGAATAGTCCAGATGATGACCTAGAGTCCCACTATACAGTGTTTAATCTAGGGCATATTTTCCTTCAAATTTTAGTTTAAATGTAATGTCTAGATCAGGCCAGCCAAATGGGGTCTCCCTAATGACCATGAAGTGTCCTCTAAAACTGGGTGGGAAGAAGCAGAGCTGGTTTGAGTCCCAGGCCTGCTGTTGTAGTGTTGCCCTGAGGAAGTTATTTAACCTCTCTTCAAATGATATAATAATGCCTACATTTTCAGGCTATAAATAAGAGTAATCATATTCATATGGTAATATCGATTACACGAAATACCCTCTATGGCTCAGGTATCAAAAGATGTGCTTTGTTCCTTCTCCAAATATTTACTATGGACCAGTCATTTTACATAAATGATCTCATTTAACATTCATTACAACTCTGTGAGGTAAATATTATTACCAATATTTTAAAGACAAAAGCTCAAATACGAACCAAAAAAAAAAAAAAAGACAAACGTTCAGAGAAGTTAAGTGACTTGTCCACTGCCACACAGTGGCTGAGCAAGGATTCTGACTCCCTTTGGTGTGATTTCAAAGCTTGAGCGAGATTAAAAGAGAGGACATTTGCAAAGCTCCTAGCCATGTGCTGATATACAACAGACACTTGCTGGGTAGTCTGTATGAGGTCGCTGCTGTTCCCTTGCCCAGAGTCCAAATTCTGGTCTTTGATCTATTTGATTACTTATAGATTCCTTTCTGTGAAGAAGTGCACATTTCAACTGGAAGATGCAGTGCAAATACCACCTGTGTCCTCATTGCAGGGGCTCTGAGTCACTAGGAAACGCATTCCGTTTCCTTCTGGCAGTATCATTTGTTCTCACATGTATCAGCAGAAGTAGGTAGATGGCATGTTTGATGAGCCTTGGCAGCTACTGTCACGTCTCAGATCTCTTGAGAAACCACGTGGCTTCCTTAGGATGGGCACCCAATACCCAGCCACCGGTAGGTCCCTGCACTCAGGGAAGCTTCTAAAGTGGCCAGGGCCTATTCTAAACCCCTGGGTCACCAGAGGTATGATATGGCTGACCCTTCATTGCTCCCCTCCCTCTTCCTTCCTCCAAGCAGAGGCAACAGGGCCTCCTCAGAAGCAGCTATGGGTAAGCACTGGAGAAGTTTTTCTAAATTCCAAAATCCTTAGAGGGACTCACGAAGAGATAATGTTGCATGCTAGAGTCTGAGGGTCAATGAGCGGTAGCATGCAGGATGAATAAGAGGGGTGAGGGGAAGGGAAAAGCTAAAGGCATCTTCCAGAGACTGGGAATTCCTGGAGCCCAGCCTCTTAGAGCTTTTTCTGGCCTTGAATTTCCGTACTTCTCTGCTTATCATACTTCTCTGGGATTATATCGACCCCCTACAGTCAACTTTTTAAACTTCCCCCTACCACTCCTGCTTAAATGCAGCTTTAGCTTGTAGTGACTTGCTTTTGTCTCTAGAGGGAGGCAACAGCACTAGGGAGGAAAGGGCACAGATTGGGGTCTTCTCTCACTTTATCATTTTCTGTAAAGGGTAGATTTCACTTTCCTTTAACTGAGAATAGGTAAACGACTAACTGGAACTGTATTTCCGTGCCGCAAAGTATATCTCAGAAAAATACCCATTACCTCTCTTTTCATCACCCCATCTACCTCCCAACCTTGGTGGCTGCTAGAGAAAGGGTGACCTTTGAAACCTCTTTTAATTTCTAGGGTAGTGGTGAATAAACGAAACAGGAGTCATGGGGGCAGTTTAACCAGGAAATAGTCATGCAGTCATTCCCTTGAGTACCATGGCACGTATTTAGGAGATAGGGTCTGCAGTGAGGGTTGAGGAGTTCAGGACATAACTGGGGTAGGAGGGGAGTCTAGACACTGGGCAGGTTAGTTTGAAACTTTCCTACATGGAGTAATACCACTGAAACCTTGGTCTCATTAACACTGCCAGGAGAAACTGCAGAGTGAGAATTGGACTAAGGGTCCAGTTCTTCCCGGGCTCCATTAGGCTGATCAAAACATTGTCCTAAAAGAAGAGATACTATTTCAAGAGTGTCAGACACATCAGTAATGAGGAAAAATTGGCAGCTCAGTCAGGTGGCTTCAGTCTCTGAACAAAGTGGCTGGGATACTCTGGGGTAGATAATGAGGGGGGGTAGTACAGGGAGGGAATTCACCTCTTCTTGAATGTTTACTCTGAGTGTTAGGCATTTGGCTGGTGCTTTCCATAGTCTACCCCTTTCAGTCATCTGAGCATTTCTAAGGCAGGTATTAATATCTCCAATTTACAGATCTGAAAAAACAGATTCAGAGAGATGACGTAGCCCTCCCAAGACCACAAAGCAAGTAAGCCATGGAACTGGGATATAAACTCAAAGCTGTCTCACTCCAAAGCTCCACTGCCCCCATGGAAAAGGCAAAGATTCTTATGTGTAAAGGGTTTTACTCTCATGGAGAAACTAAGATCTCTCTCCTCAATAAAATTCACACTTGTGCCTTGCCCCTACAGGTTGTTTTAGTATAAAAACAAGCAAATTTCTGTTTACATTTGAGGGTAATGGGGGTTATGAAAGCATTTTTCCACCTTTACAATTCCCCATATAATCCTCATGTTATGAACTCCAAAGAGAGAGAGACATATAGTGGGGATTTTAAGCTCCAAGTAGTGTGTATGTGTATGTGTGTGGGGGGGTGGCGCAGAGCTTTGCGTTGAGATGGGATGCAGGAAGAGAACCTTAGAAGAGGGAGAGGCCTCCCAGGAATGACTTTGAGGAAGTGCAAGTGAAGTTGGTATATTCAAAGGAGCAATCAGACTGGCCCACAGCAGCAGGAAAGCCAAATGCCAGAGACTAGATGCTGGGAGACACTGAAGTTTGCATGAACTCCTCATATGGGCTGTGAGTAACTTCGACTGGCCTCTCTATCATTCCCGCCCCTCCTTTTTATCAAAAGGAGACTTTCTGGGTACATATTAGTTTAGGCAATGCTTTTCCTGACTGCCCAGGATGAGATGCTGACCCAGGCCCAGCTTGGGGGAAGCTTTATAGATGTTCCAGCTGCTTTTCCACCGCATACCGGGCTCATTTTTGCCAGTTGAAAGGGTGCAATAATAACAGTAGTAATTTAAATCGTGCTTCTCGCTTCCCCCCCCCTGAAAAGTGGTGAAGTGACTCACCACAGTTCAGTTGTCCCTCACTATCCACCCCCTGACCCCTTTGCAGCAGTCTAGGCTGGTTCCCCAGTGGCTGAGCTGGAAGCCGTGACTGGCCTGACACTCCCCCCAATAAATGTGTTCCCCCAAATGCAATGTATTGTTTTAATTTGGATTTCTCATATGAGGCTGCTTAGAAGGCATTAGAGGAGCATGAGCCCCATTAGGCAAGCACAGAGCTCCCCACCAAACGTGAATAATACAAAATGGGGCCATTCAGGAATCTTTTCTGGCCAGGGGTGAGGGGGTTCTGCTTGTTTTTCTATGAGCAGCTTGATGCCTGTCCTGTTTGACATTTACTGCATACCAACTTCTAGTGGTAATGCTATAAAAATGTGTCTGGGGGAGCTGTGAAATCATTCCCTCACTCCATCCTGACCCTTCACCTCTATCCTTCTCCATACCCAATTCTCCTGATCTTATGGCTAGAAAATGCTCATTCTCTGATCTTCCTTTCAGCACCAGCCTAAGGAGAGCTCCCAGAACTGGAGCTGGTGAGGTGCTTATGAGCCTAGAGTAATTAAAGATTTTGAGGTGTCAACAAAGCAAGTAATTAGGTGGAGAAGGTATCAGCTGTCTGAGAGACAAAGAAAGTAATTATGCTGAGCACTCTTGGTGCTGTCAGTAAACTCAAAAGAAAAATTTGTTGGCAAATGATACCATTTGATAGAGACTTCAGTGCCTAGTGGGAATCAGGAGGCTCATAGCAAACCTGTATTTAAATACCAGCTCCACCTCCCTCTGGCTGTGTGATATTGAGGAAGTTACTTAACTTCTCTGAGCTTGAGGTGTGATGTGTAAAACAGCTCCACCTACCTCCCAGAGTCATTGTGAGGATTCAAGGAGGGAATGCATGTAAAAGCACTTAGCCTAATGCCTCGTACACAATAAGCGCTTAATAAATGGTAACATTACTATGATGATCACTACCATTATTCTTACTATATACCAGGCATTCTCTACAGGAGCTCGGAGTTTAAAAGGAGAGAGTAATAATTGCAGTTATGTATGATCATGTCATGAGAAGTATGAAGAGTGTAACTATGGTGGCTCAAAGGAGGGAGCCCTCAACTGGGAGGGAGGGGTACAGAAAAGCAGAGAAAGTTTTGTGACTCTTAACTTAGGTCTTACAAAAAATAAGTAGGAATTTGTCAGGAGGCCCAGGGGAAAGGGATTCCAGGCAACTGGATTTGCCCACACAAAGCCAAGGAAGTGTGAAACAGCAAGGCCCTGAGCAAATAGTTGGCCTCGGCTAGGCAAGGACTGGGGTATCCTGGGGCGGGGGAGGGGTGTCCAGCAAGTGACCAAGAATCCCACCAGTTTACTCCCACCAGCCCCTGCACAGCGCCCCTAGTTGACCTACCTGATCAAGCACGTGCAGCGCCCTCCTCTTCTTTCCTTTAAGCAGCCAGGTAAGCTCACACCCTGCCCCAGCGGGCCTGACAGGCACCAGCCAGGGGCAGGCGACCCAGACCGGACAGGTCAGGCCAGCAGAGGACCCAGCCCCAGTCGAGGGCCCCTCCCTCCTTCCTCCTCCCAGTCCTTGCGCAACGCCCCCCACCCCCAATTAAAAAAAAAAAACAAACACCAAGCACACAGTCACTTGGATTCTCTAGACAACCCTGTTCTCTCACACACCATACCCATACACTCAGGCTGCAGCCCCACTCCAAAATACACATGATCTCCAACTCTCCATCTGACCACATACAATAGCCATATGCATCCCCACCACACACGTGAACACATCACACCCCAAGACCCACACACCCCACACCTTCATGCACACGAACCTTTGAACACACACCTTAAGTAGGCTCACATAAAGACATCTCGCTCATGAACTCACTCACACACTATACACCCCAACAAACACCACCCATAAACTCACATTGGCACAGCACATCTAAGGGTAAACACATACCAAACACACATATGCACACAAGGTTCAACAGGCACACACACATGCACACTGTACACATATACACACTCACCACAGCATGACTACAAACCCCGGCAGAAACCATACATCGAACACACCCACATCCAGATCGCACTCACATAGTCATACTATAATCGGGCAGAAACGTACAACCTACAAGCGCGCACACATAAACACTGCACAAAACACACGCTCCGTGTCCGAGCGCAAAGCAAACACACTCCACACCGAGCACTCGGGCTAAAACGTGCGCCGCGCACACACACCGAACGCACACACAGACGAACCGCACCCGCGCGCGCGCACACACGCGTACATGCATACATACATACACACACAGCCCGCCCCCTCCTTCCCTCGGGGCGGAAGAGAAGGGGGCGAGGAGGGGAGGATGGGAAGGAAGGAGGGGGGATGGGCCGGCGAGGCGGTGCAGGCATAAACGCTCTTTCCCTTTGCCCTGAGCTGTTGTCCACTTAACGCGCCCGTTCCCCCCGTCCCAAGCAAAGGGATAGAGTTGGGTCCAGGCGGGATCCAGTCGCAATCCAGGAAAACTGGAAGGTCGGGGAAATCCGCCGGCGGGTGGAGAGTGTGAAGGCTCCGCGGGGACCCTGCTTCCGCGTGTAAAACGACCCCCGGGAGGCTCCTCCTCCTGCACCCTCCCCCCAGACCCCTACACCGCCTTGACCTTTGCCCCCCAGGGGGTGCTTTTTCCTCCACTCCCTGAGAGAGGGGACAACTGTTAGGGGTGGAGGGCTTTATTGGTTTCAAGAAGTAAGGAGTTGAGATCTGCAGAGAAGCTTTTTGGGCAACCTGTGGTAACCTAGCTTGAAGACGGCTTTTAATGGAGAACTCACTATTTTGCAAAGCAACTAATTTTCTGCATAAAAATCACTGACCCCGCGCTGGACACATAGTGGGGCGTCATAAATGTTCCTCCCTCCCGCTTATGTCACCAAATCTGGTAGAGCTATCTGCAGCCCGCACCAGCCTGTGACAGCTCCTGGGCAACCGGTGAGTTTTTTGTTTTTTGTTTTCTTAGCGCACAAGCCCTACTGAGAAGGGCGGTCAAGTCCGGGAAGCCTCCGGCAGCAGGGGGCGGTAGAGTCGCCAAAGGTGCTTTGCACTCCTGGCGAGGTAGCCCCCGCAGGAAACTCTGAGGTACAGGCGACAGGATACAGGGGTCACTCCAGAAGGCTCCGCGGCAAGAGGACCATCTGGCTCCCGTCGCCTGCTTTCCTCCTTTCTGTTGAAATGGACAGCAGGTGTAGGAGAGGCGGAGGAAGAGGACATCTGCCCCCTGCGGCGCATTGTGTAAAGCGTGGTGCCGAGGCTTCTGAGAGTCATTAGAGTTCGAATCCCGGCTCTGCGGGGTAGCTGACCAGCTTAGCAAATCACGGACTTAGGTGGGCGGGGCGGTTGTGAAGTTGGAAGGAGGAAAAACATATGCAAAGTGCTTATCCCAGTTAAGATCTGGAAGATCTCCGTTCCTTTCCAGGTCCTCCTCCTCTCCCCAACCCTCATCAAAGATACAGATTTGAAAGTTGGGGGCATGAGGAATCAGAGGGAGGGATATATGGCCCCCAGATGATGCCCCCAAGCCAGGCCAGAAAGGCAGAGGACGGACAGGGGTTCAGTTAGCATTCAATTACTTAAACGATAGTCTGTCTTTAAGGGAAATGCTTGCACCAGTGATTTTAGTGATGCCACTTGAGAGTCACAAGATATTCCAGGTCACAGACCCAGTCCTTGGGGCAGCGGTGATGCCCTTCTGTCCATCACCTGCACTCTTCACAGGTACTTCCTATTTTATTTCTCCCCAGGTTCTTCTCCTCGTTTCCAAGTTGCCACGTTACTCTTTTTTAAAAAACTTGTTGTGAGCACTCATTGGGTGCCAGCGACATCTCCTCCCTTATGCCTCGCGGGTGCCTAGCACAGTGCTGGCCACACACTGTGGCTGTATACAGGGGGCAAAGACATGTTCTGGGTAAAATCTTTTGGAAACGCTGAGACCCGAGGGCACCAAAGAAGTTATCATAAGGAATCCAGAGAGAGGATTCCTGTAGTGGCACCCCCGGCACTGTGGGGATGAAGAGGATGAAGGCTTTGGGGGAGCGGGCTTTTCCTTCCCTCCTCAAAGCGGTCCATTTCTAAGCCTGCCTTGAAGGGTGTTGTTCCACTGCGGGGGAGGTTTCTGCAGTCAATTAAGACGAAAGCCTCTTTCCTGGAGGGCAGAGGCCCTGGCCAGCTACAGGGTGAGTCACTGTCTCTGAGCTGATCAGTAGAGGCAGCGCTAAAGTGGCAATGAATCAGTCCAAGATGGCATGGGGAGATTACCGGAGTGATGATGAGCAGGGGCATGAAGCAGAAGCCTGAGCCCTTGGAGCTGGTGCTAAGTGATAGAGTCTCTACATACAGATGCACAGAATTGGCTCCTAACCCCCCTCCCCACTTCCACTCAAGCTGGGTCCCCAAGGAGAGCCCCGGCAGCCTTCTTAGAGGAGGAAGTGAAGTGAAAAGCACCCTTCTTACGGGGGAGTTTGAGATACCTGGGTACCAATCCTGACTCTGCTACTTGCTCTACGACCTTGGGAAATCTCTTTTCCCTCCTGTGGCCGACACTGGAAGGGAATTCAGGGAAAGGAAATTCAGGGGGTAAGGGGCTCTGTGCCAGGCCATGTGCTAAGTACTTTATTGATGTTATTTCACACGCTCTTCCCCCCGGTGCTATAGGGTGAGCATTTACTCCCCCATTTTGCAGTTGAGAAAACTGAGACTTAGTGATCTTCAGTGATCTACCTTTTCACTAATATATCATACAGTATTTATGTATTTATGTTACCAAGGTGATCACTATAACCCAAGCCAACAATCTGCTGCTTTTCTGCCTAAAGTGGCTCCGTATGCACTCGGGTTCAAATCATGTCTCCCCGTTGCCCCCAACACCGACCTGTGTTGCTTTCTGAATGGGTTTCTCTCTTCATCTTCTGTGACACCCACCCACTGTCAACTAAAATCTTTCTGTGGTGTATTAGTCTAAGATCCCACATTAGAAAGCACACATCACCAGAAAGATGCACCCCGATATCAGTCCCACATCACAAAGGTGGGGGAAGTGACTCAGGACGCTGCCCTGAGGAAGGGGGGCAGAGCTGTCAAGGCCAGAAGGAGGGGCTACAGAAAAATCCAACAGTGGGGAGAGAGAGAGAGAGAGATGCCAGAACAATTTGGACCAGCCTCAAACTGCTGCTCCCTCCCTTTCTCCTCCTCTCCTGATCTGGTGCTCTAGAATGTATAAAGGGGCAGCACCCAGCCCATGTTCAGCAGGAGGAGAGGGAGAGATTCTCCTCTTCAGTGGGAAGGAAAACTGCCCTGGGCATTCAAATTACATGCTTGTGTTGGGTAAGATTTATTGAATTGCTGTTGGGGGGAGGAGGTGGAGGGAGGAGGAGGAGGAGAAGAAGGCGTCTTCCTGGTCCTGACAGTAATGAGGCGGTACTTCAAGGGCAAAGAGCGCCACCCATGTTGCTGCTGGAGCCAGAAGCTCTCTCCCTTTGCTAGGGGATGAGAGAGACTTGCCACTGGGTTTCTGGATCTCACTTTGAATCCAGGTCCCTGAGAACCACCTCCCCTGAGCCTTTGGAGAGTCAGTCCTGGTCTCCCTGGCCTGTCCCAGCATCTGTGTACACCTGGAGTCAGCATCAGCCTACTTTCCTCTCCCCTCCCTTTCATTCCTTCTCCACTTTGCCCAGGCTCTGCTTCCCACCCTTTCCCTCTTGCCAGGGTCACTCATAGTCTCTGGCATTCTCGACTCTCCTCTTTCTTTTTCCATTCCTGTCCCTCTGCATCAACAACACCGTCCCTTTGTCTATTTACTTTGTCCAGGAGAGGAGAAAATTCAGTTGGGAGGGGGTGTGCTTGCATATTTGAGATTCTCCCCACTTTTTTTATAAGCCCGTATTATCCTTGTTGCATCAGATGAGAATATTTAATACTTGTGAATAATATATTTTTGTTTGGCTGAACAGTGATTTGTACATATAAGTGCTGGGCTGCAGATTGGAAGGGCAGCATTTTTTGGAAGAGGTATTAGAAGGTAAGATGGTTTGGGCAGGTGTGAGTGCCTTCTGATTTTGCAAGGTTCCAAGAAGGTACAGAAAGAAAGGTGAAGACCACAGTGTGTGTGTGTGTGTGTGTGTGTGTTGCAGGGGTGGGGGGAGGTTACTGTGACTATTCTCATCCAGGTGGGTAGAGGACTTTGTGAAGTCAGCTTCTGTTTGCTCTTGCACTGGACTTTGAACAAAATGACCTTTTGGTCTCTGACTTTGCAAGAGCAGAGGTCCTGGACAAGATGGGAAACAAGGAGCTGGAAACATGAGGCAAGGAAGGGAGGGGGTTATTGCTGGTGCAGTCCCTGAGTGCAAAGGACCAAGAGATGGTCCGTGCCTTCCAGTGCCAAACAAATAAGGGAGCGAAAAGTGCGCTGAGCTTAGATCCAGGATTTCTGGGTCTTCCTGTTGACTCTGCCACTAATTATCTCTGTGCCCTTTGGTAAGTTTCTTAGCCATCTAAGCCTCCACTTCTGTCTTTCCTTCGCCTGTAATGTGAGATTGTGTGGCATGGCCAGGGGAGGGGAAATTTGGAAAGCACTCAGAGGAAGGGACCATTGGGCTGAATCTTGAAGGAGAGATCAGCTTTAAATAAAGGGAGAGAAGATTGTGGGGTACAGCAAGCAACAGTGGGAGTAGCCCAGGGAATTTAGCAAACAGGTATGCGTAAGGCACTCAGCTGCCTGCTGCGTGGAAGATTGCTATGAATCAGCCCCTGCCCCACCGAGGAAGGCTTTAGCGAGTGTGGGGGAATCTGAGCGGCAGAGCTAAGCGCTCGCTCTCTGAGCCTGCAGCTCCTCGTCCCAGGACCGTCCGTGACTGAGCCGCAAGATTGACCAGCGGGTCACGCAACCACTTATTCCCTGGCTGGACCAGGAGAGTCGCCAAGAGGTAGTGCAGGGGCAAGGGCTCCAGGGGCCTGAGTGCAGCCCACTGAGGGGCTAGAGTGGGAGGTGCGGGTGGTCCAAGGGAGGACCCGACGTGAGGCAGGGAGAGGAAGCCCGCGAGTGCTCACAAGTTCCAGGTTTTCGCGTTCAATATTCAAACCTCGAGCTCTCGAGCAACATTGAATTTTTCGCATTCTCGGCAGGGAGTGGGAGCTGAGAGGGGTCTTCGCGCGCCGCGGGGCTTTGTTTAACTTTGCAGTTTCTGCGCTCTCTCGAGCCACATCGGAGCGGGAAGCGCGTGGCGCACCCCAGCCAGAAGGTCGCGCTCTGCGGCAGGGTGGCAGCCGGGAGGCCCAGGACCAGCTTCCGAGGCCGAGGGCGCAAAGTTCGCGCCAGGCCGAGTCTCCTCCCTGTCCCCCTCCCCCTCCCTCTGCCGTCACCTAGCACGGGGTTGGGGGTGAGCGGGGGCAGCTGTCAAGGGCAGCCAGCCAGCCGAGCTTTGGCTCCAGGAGGGAGAGACAGGGAGACCCGTTTAGACTCTGCTCTCTGGCGCCCTTAGGCCTGCGGAGGGTGAGGGGCGCCCTTTCTTCCCAGCTGTGGACAGCGGCAGTGTGGCTCCCTGTCCTGGAGTTGACGAAGTCCTATGGACGTATCAAGGACTCTGCAGACTTGAGAGCTGCGTTTCTGCCGTGCTCTTAGATAAACAAGATGACAATAAATTACCCCAGTTGTGTTTCGGCTTGGAGATGCCCCCTGACTTTCCCAAGGCCACTCAGCTGCTTAGTAACTAGGCAGGCCTCCTGCCTCCTGATTCCTGGTATATGGTGTTTGTTTTTGTTTTTGCTTTTGTTTTTTTTCACTGCATCATAGCTGAGACGGTGGTCTAATTTTGAAGAGGGGATAGATAGGTAGTTAGACATTGGTATTTTTTTAAAAAATATGGTTATTTTAATGTAGTTTTAAAATACCATTCTTGGCATGACAACTACCTGGGACAACATCTCCCACAGCCCCAATTCTCTATGACAGCCACTCAGACAGGATTTTGAAAAAGAAAAGTGACAGTAAATTGGATGCTTGTTGGGGGGAAGATACAATCAAAGGAGAAGAGAGGCAGGTGGGAGTGGGGAAACAAAGATGGGGAAGAGGTGGTTGTCAGCACAGATTCTGAGAACAACTTTATTCTAGAGGTTTCCTTCCTAGGGGTCTGTCCAGTTCTCCATTGGTCTCCATTGGTCTTTTCTGTCTCATGCCCACTCTGTAGAAGCCCCAGCTGTGGTCCACAGGTACAAATGCTTGATGTCAGAGTCTTGTTTCTCTCCCTCTCTCTGTTGTAGGAAATGCATTCTGTGTGTGTCTGTTTGTCTAAAAATACATATGTGAAAGAGCTCGATGGTGTGTGTGTGCATGGATATCTATGAGAGTGAATGCATGAGTTTGAAAGGAAGTGTATCTTAAAAAGGGGGGCTTGGGGTGACAGGGGAGTTGAGAAGATGGGAAAAATGAATAAAAGTTTACTGAAAACCTACAGTTGAGTAAGGGTCTTCCTAGTGCTAGTGGACCTGAGGAAATAGTTAATTCTTAATATTCTTTAAAGGAAAAAAGGAAAGGAAATCTATTTAAATTAGTGTAGGGAAGAATGATATTAGACCCATGGGCCTTTCTTGACAGGCCTGTAGGCTCTTGACATTTATGTGACCTCCAACTAGGCTGCAAGATCCCAAGGGCAGAAACTGAAGCTTTCCACTCCAGATGGCTCCCTACTTTCTTCCTCCATACCTAGCATGGATGGCTTGCACACTGTGCTGTGGAAGTCAAAGGTGGGGACTAAATCCCTTTTGTGGGCCAGTTAATTTTTGTCTACATTTCACAGCCTAGACTAACCCCTGTGCCCCCTTCGCACACAGTTATCTTGCATCTCTGATCACTGAAAGATGCAGTGAAGAAACAGTTTAACTCATCCCCTCTGAAAGTGTGCTTCCTGCTGACTGGGGGTGAATACCCATTTTTGCCTTCAAAGGATGGTGCAAGGGCACTCTCCTGGGGGGACACTGCCTGCCTCATTCCAGATAGTAGCACTTCTGCTCAGTTTTCTTCACAGATTTCACTTTCAGATATTTTGGAGGACAATTCCTTAGCTTCACACAGCACTGTGCCCTTTGGAGGATTATTTCATTCTGTCCTTTTATTTAATAGTTACAACAGTCACACCTATAATTGTGATGATTCTTATTTTGTAAGGTGATAGAACTTGAGGCTCAGAAGCATGAGATAATTTGCTACAGGTCACTTGGTTGGTGAGTGTGTGGACTTATATGTGGAGAGGCTGGGATTTGAACCCAAGTTCCAGTCCATATCTCAGGATCTTTCCAGGATGGCATCTTGTCAGCTTAGGGGTAGGCCAGTGCGAGGGATGTGGTGGGAGGAACACACAGAGATTTTGGTGCCTTTTTCCTCCATCTACTTCTTTCCTCTATCTTTCATAATAGTCTTTTTCTGAGCCTGCGTGCTCTCTCTCTCTCTCCCATCATCATCATCATCATCATCATCATCATCATCTTATTTACTTATCATAGCCAACAATCAATTGATCAATTGATATATCTAATCTACCTCTATTCTCATTTCCCAAGAATAGTGTGCATAAATAAGACCTCAGAAATCTAACTGCATTCTTAGGACAGAATGTAGTCACAATTCAGACTGTCCCAGTTCTGGGAAGCAGATGAACAACCAAGAAATACCATGATTTGGTGGGAAAGGCAAAGTCTGGCCTGAGGATAGGTAGGGACAGCTGGTTCCCAGATCAGATTCTTCCATGGCTTTTTGTACAACTTCAGGTAAGTCACAACGTCTCCAGAGCCCTAGTTTGTTGTTATTTGTAAAATGGAGAAACATAATACCCCACCTCCCTCCTTTCCAGGGGTTGTTGTGAGAATAAAATAGCATGATTCATTTATCCATGAATCATGAATAGCTGTTTCTGTTTTAATTACAAGACTTTTATGTTCTCTCAAACCCCTCAAAGTTTATAATCCTATGATTGATTCACCTATTCACCTAAGGAACGCTTATTGCATACCTACTGTGTGCTAGGGCCCAGAGATAATGGGCATATTGAAAGCTTTTGAGAAAATGAGAACACAAGGCAAATTAGACACTTAAAAGCAGGTTGCCTCCTGTTGATGGAACATTTTGTTTTTTAATTTTTTGGCCACAACGTACTAGAAGCAGCAACCAAAAGGGGAAAACAGATAAACAGTGACATGGCTTGTGATGCCAGCACTATTGTGTACTCTGACATATCCCAAAGATAATAGTGAGAACACCTATAGCTTCTTGTATTTGGTGTCACATCATCGTGTTTACGCTATCCTTTGGGATGTTTGTAGCATAAACATTGCCTTTCACCATCCTGGGCTCCAGTTGTTTCTTTAGCCAATAACATTTAAAAAAAGGCATCCCACATTCTATAGAATGATAACTGTACTTATTTTACAAAGAGATAGTAATTTGTGGTGGTTGTCTGCCTTCAGAGGTGAATTCCCCTGGCTTATGGAATCAAACTTTGATTATGTGTCCATTCTTTTGATTTGGGTAGTTAACCATGCGTTATTTGGCAGCTACTAAGAGTAAAGGTGGATGGGGCAGTGGAAAGAGCCCTAGGACTGAGAAGAACTAGGTTCTTGTCTAGATTCTGCTGTCATATTGCTGTGTGGCTTTGGGCAAACTCCTGTCCCTCTCTGAGCCTTCAGTTTTCTGAACTGTGGAATGGAAGCTTAGGACAAGGTGATGGCTAAGGTCCCTTCTCTCTCTATTCCAGTCTAATATACTAAGCAGTTCCTGAAACATTTTCTTTTTTTTCTTCTGAAGTCAGAGCTTTTCTCAATATATTTTAACAGTACTACCTCCAGTTTATGAGCTTCTGCTATGGTGTGATGGGCTGACTCTTCGTATTGAAGAACACTGTCTCCAAATTTAATTATCTCGGGGCACCATCACTGCATAGGATAAAATGAGTCATTTTGTTCATCACAACTGCAGTCTTTGCTGAAATGGAGGTTATAGGATATCAACTTAAAGGCTAACTCATTAATGCTCAGGGATGGATGAGGTATTGTGCCAGCAGACCAAAGTGGTGTCCAAATGTTGTCATCTAGAAACCTGTTTCTCTTTTCCATGTTGTGATATATTAATGGGGATGTCTTTATCTGTCGTCACAGCCTGTAGACATTTGAATAACCTAGACATGATGCCTGCCTCATCCACTATCGATTCCTCAAACTCTGAGGAGCAATCAGAGGCTTGGAACAAAATTCTGACGGTGCCATAAAGTGCCTACTTTATAAGGATTCAAATGATGACACCAGTGCAGTCCCTGCTTTTGTTCTCATAGGTGTTTATTAGTGAGCACTACGCCATCCCCAACTATTTGATGGCGGCAATAGAGTAAATTAGCCCTCCACAATGTGAGGGCTTGGGATTTATACTTCCCTGAAAGCATTTCTGTCCTCACAATGTCAAAGCGGGTGACCTTTCTGACGTTAATTTGTTTCTCCATCTGTGCCATGCGTTTCAAGAGGACGTGAGGAACAAGCTTGATGCCACTTATGTGTGTTTCCCCTTTCTGTATTGTTGGAGACTTGCTCTGGGTGTATCTTTGCTCTTTAAACTCCCTCTTTTGGCATCTGCTAAAATCCTAGCCCTTTGATCTAAATACAATTACACTTTCTTTTGCCAGTGGCAATATAAAATTGGATGTTTGAAAGAAAAATAAATAATTTTGAGACATATAGGTATTTTACTAACCTGAATAATAGCATTTGAAAAATGGACCTATGCAGTTAGTTTTCCAAAATTTTGTAAGTTTTTTTTTCTTGCTTGCCCCAAAGATGCCATTGGAGATTGAAGATGAAAGATCTATTCCCAATAGTCTCCCAAGATCTCTTTAACTGTTTTAACTTAATTCAAATTTAGTAGAGCTTGAACAGAGTAAGATGTTGTATTCATTGATGCAAATTCTAATTTTATATAATTACTTTTGAAAGCTGATATTTTCTGGTAAACTCAGGCCCTTTGCAAATAATCTTCAAAATCAATGTGTTTATTAAAAACCAATGCTAAGTATCATACATACATTATTCATTTAATTCTCACACAGCTGCTGAAATGGGTATTGTATCATTTCTCCACTCTATAGAGGAAGTCACTGAGGCTCAGAGAATTCAACTGATTTTAAGGACACGCAGCTATGAAACTGTAAAGCTCTGCTTTGCACTTAGTTCTACTTAGCTCTAACTCCGGGGGCCACTACAGATATTTGTCTAAGGATATTGTTTTTGCAAATGTCTTGAATTCTAAGCTGAAATTGAGAGGTCCTGCTTTTCCCTTCCTTCTCCTGTATTTTTTGATGTCATGGTCACTCGACATGCTCCATGACATGCTCAAGGGGGAACAGGAAGATACTTTGGAGCCAGAGAGATCTCTTGACACCTTGTTCCCTGTAAGGAGCTTGGAAAACCAAGGCTAAGGACAAGTATTCAGATCTCAAGAACCTGCTATGTGCCTCTCTCTCCTGGTGTTGTCGAAGCCTGCTTACTTGTCCCCCCTCCCCACCCTTTCCATCTGCTTCCTGTCTGGGCACACTGGCCTCCCTAACTCTGCTTCTGTCTTGTATTCTCCTGGTGCCTTGAGAGATTTGAAGGCAAGCAAGACAGTGTCAATTTTACTGGCACAACTGCAGCATATGATTTCTCTTAAGTTTAGCCCTCTATCTTTGAGCAGGAGGCAATGACAAAGGGTTTATTCTAAGGCCTTTGATTTCCTTTGTAATTGTAAGCATCCAGGCTGACTCATCTCTCAAAGGCTTTTCTGTCTTTCTCTCTCTCTCTCTCTCTTTTGGCTGGTGTTGTTTTGAGGTTTTCTTGTTTGTTCTTACCTTATTTTGGGAGGAGAGAGGGATTGATTTTCATCTTGATTTTTGGGTTAAAGAACCAGCCTACTCTTTGGATGACTAGATCTGGGAAGCCTTAGAAGTAGCTGAAGCTCCAAAGCAGGTACAAAAATGTCTGAATTGGGGGGGGGG